>CAWUFW010007030.1:600000-1065117 GCA_963921515.1 Calotriton arnoldi
TGTAGGGTCGGGGGCTCCTTGGCTCGGAGGCTGTGTTTTGGATATATATATATATATATATATATATATATATATATATATATATATATATATATATATATATATATATATATATATATATATATATATATATATATATGAGAGAGAGAGAGAGAGAGAGAGAGAGAGAGAGAGAGAGAGAGAGAGAGAGAGAGAGAGAGAGAGAGAGAGAGAGAGAGAGAGAGAGAGAGAATACATAACAGGTAAATGTCAGTAAGAGAAATGTAAGTTTTTGTTGTGGAAATAATTCACAATTTGACCTCTTTTCTGTGAAATACGAGCTTTGAAACCACTGACAAATATTCAATAAGAATGCTTAACCATGTAAAATATCTATCTGTATATCTATCTATCTATCTATCTATCTATCTATCTAGCTCACATATACACACCTAGAAAGCTAGCTAGCTATCTAGGTGTGTATATGTGAATGTACATGTATGTATTTGTGTGTGGGTATGTGGGTGTGTATATGTTTATGTATCTGCGTGTGTATATATATATATATGTGTGTGTGTGTGTTCATATGAAATACACAATCTGTGAGGCAATAAGCAAGGAATTTCTCATGTAATTGTCATGCTACTGTAGTAATAAACTGGAATGTGACTGCAGTATTTAATGTGCATTATTAGCACAGTTGCTCTAATAACATAAGTTATTGGTCCACATTTATTTTGACTATCATGGAATATGCTCATATTCAGTTAATACACAATATGGCTTGGTTTACGGGTGGCTTGCTGTCTGTGGAAGTAATTACAAAACCAAATAAAGACGGACACTGTGGTATATGGAATTTTTTAGATGTGATAATTATCATCCATTGCAAGTTTTGATCTCAAAATGGGGATAACATGGATTTTTGTGCTTACCTCACCAAAATCTGCAGATCCTTATATTTATCTAGAACTTTTCCATCTTTAAGTTCCAGCAGGTTAGAATTGCAAAAATGTATTAAGGGATGCAATTCTTCATGCACCCGGTATTGACCGGGTGCAATAAAGATTGCAATACTTATAATCACGATTTATCAGGCCACTCCTCTTGAGGGCCTAATTATCAAGTAATCTTAATTGTTGTTGACATCTTTCAAAGAAGGAGTACTTAAACAGGTTTCACAAGCCTCCTCGTCATAATGCGGCATCTCGATGAGAGGCTAGAGTCATGTTTGCACCACACAAAGTGGCACATGCTTGACTCTAAGTCACTTTGCGTCGCTTTGAATGGCTTAAAAAATCTGGAGTAAGGCAACACAGTGCAAATTGCTACGTTGCCTTACTCTGCACAAGGGAGGTATTTTATGGGCAGTGCGGTGGGTGTTCGCATGCAACTCCCATGGTTTTTGATGCATCCCCAGATTTAAAAGTACTTGTGAACCTGGCATTGCACCAAAATCATACACCTCCCCAAGTAAGGCGTAACGAGGAGAAACATCTATATTGATCCTCGTTTTATCCTCTTTCTATGTGTGCTGCATTGTGCAGCACACGCGGAAAGAGGAAAAAGCCTCTCAGGATTGTTTTTGTGCTGGAAGGTGCCCCTTCATGCACACAAACAATCCTGCATACAACAGAGGCATGGGCACAATGGTGCACGGGTGCCTGTGTTGGCGCTAGGCTGCCAAAACAGCACCAGCGCAAGGGGAAAGGAGAGGAAAGCGTCGTATTGGATGAGTACAGCTCATTCCTGCCCTTTCCCGGTGACGCAGGACAACTCAGCAAGGTGACTTGCTGCGTTGCCCTGCGCCTCTAATTTCATGAATGTGCCCCTATGTGTCTCAGGCATTGCCTCTTGTGTTCTGCACAGCACCAAAGAGGTGAATTTGGTATATTTCCATGGTTGAGGCTAGCTATATTTGAAACATTTTCAGATGACGTTGGATGGATTGCCTGTGGTGAATGACTACTTGGCCCACCTCTCTGCTTCTTTGAGTCGTGTTCAGGGTATTTGATGTGCAGCTTCACATGGGGTACATTTATTACATTTAAGCCACTGCCACCAACTTTAAATCAGCAAGTGATTCGATTGCACCACCTCAATGTTTTTCCTCCTTCCTCTAATTACTCCCTATGTTTTGGGGTGTTGGCATACTCGGTGGTACTTGCGGTCCAAAAATCTGCCAGATGTCATGCCACTTTGCTTGTGAAGGTTGTTTGTGTTTTGCTAGTTTTTATTTGGCCTTCACGTTATAGCACTACGCCACACTTTAAATTAGCATATTTCTAGAAATTATGACCACAGTTTTCATTTTGTCGCAGGAATCAACAGGAGAAATACATAAATATATCTTATGCTTCAAAATCCTGCCATAACCCAAAGAAAATTCATTTATTTCACTGTTTTCTAATTGTCTGCTATTTTTCACAGTTTTGGGAGAGAGCTAATATATCGAGCAGGATCTCATGGTGGCAAATGGAAATATTAATTAGCCATTATTTATTTGGACACGTTTTTTGTGATGTGCGTGAGAATAATAATGCAAAGGCTTTTGAAGGTACTGTTTCCCTATAAATCTAAGGAATCCTTGCTCAATTAATCTTTGTCAACCCATAAAACATTAGTGTATTCAATCCCGAGCAGCAGTGCAGGAAGAATCCGAACGACATTGTTTTTATTCAATGATACTAAATAAATAGGCGAATGATATCTGTCTCTGACAGGCATCAATTGCTTCCTTGCTGACGGCAGGTATTGTGTTCTGACTGGGTGCATGAAACGCGATGATTACGGAGTTGTCACTAGAAATTACCTCCGTTGTACGTGAGAACTGCATTATCCGTCTATTTCACGATAGGAAACCTTCTCAGATAATATCAATGTTCTCCTAAGATCTGCCGGTCAAGTGAAGCTTA
Organism: Calotriton arnoldi; assembly: GCA_963921515.1. Classification (NCBI taxonomy): domain Eukaryota; kingdom Metazoa; phylum Chordata; class Amphibia; order Caudata; family Salamandridae; genus Calotriton; species Calotriton arnoldi. The sequence goes on from CAWUFW010007030.1 coordinate 602,895, forward strand.
TAATTTATTGAGAGAGAATATTTTTGTTCGTTTTCTTGATTTCTTCTCCTTTTCCCCCTCCCTCGACACAACATTTAGTAACCCTGCCTCAGAATGCGGTTAGATTTATGTTGTTGGTGTTGGCTTTGAGTGCATAACAGGCAGGACAGTGAAGGAATATACAAAAAAATGGAAAACGTGAACGCATAACAAGTAGGGCAGTGAAAATATATCCATAAACTACAAAGCACAAATAACAATTTATTTTTCAAAATAGGGTTGCACTCAATGAGGTTTGCTACAAGTATGTATGTATATATATATATATACATATATATATATATCCAAAACAATTCTCCTCCGTTCCGAGCAGACTCAAGGGACACAGCGGGGCTTCAAAATGACTTTTATTCAAAGAATAGGGCATAACGCGTTTCAGCGACAGCCTTCTTCAGATGCCTCTTTCTGATCACAAGTCTCTCAAAAACAGTGTCTTTAGTAGGCGCCTCCTTCCATGATGGTGAGGTGCGCACCTGGACCACGTTACCTTGCAGCTGATGACGGTAGTTCAAGTAGAAAAGCTACCGATCCCACAATGCAGCATGTTAGTAGCAGGGTGCCTTGGTAAGTGTTGTTTTCGCCCGTGGTGCCAGGGAGAGGACTTGGCAAGCAATTGCAGTAAAAGTCATTATGTCCCCTACTTTCAGCACGCCGTTCCCTCCGGAGCCAGAGACTGAAGACGCCTGTTCAGTGACTGCGTCTTTCCATGCAGTCATGGACCCGCTAATGCCGGCAGACTCTTCGCATCCAGAGGTTAGGTGGCGGGTCACGACGATCCGATACCTCGGATAAAACCTCCACTCCTTTCCAGCAAATGTCGTGACCTCTTAACGAAAGGGTCCCTTGTGCGTGTCGCTGGTAACACGCCTAACATCCAAAACAATTCTCCTCCGTTCCGAGCAGACTCAAGGGACACAGCGGGGCTTCAAAATGACTTTTATTCAAAGAATAGGGCATAACCCGTTGTACGTGAGAACTGCATTATCCATCTATTTCACGATAGGAAAACTTCTCAGATAATATCAATGTTCTCCTAAGATCTGCTGGTCAAGTGAAGCTTATAATTTATTGAGAGAGAATATTTTTGTTAGTTTTCTTGATTTCTTCTCCTTTTCCCCCTCCCTCCGACACAACATTTAGTAACCCTGCCTCAGAATGCGGTTAGATTTATGTTGTTGGTGCTGGCTTTGAGTGCATTACACGCAGGACAGTGCAGTAATATACAAAAAGTGGAAAACGTGAAGCCGTTCTGCGCTGTTTGTGCGCTGCCTGTGACCACTGCGACCTGGAGGGGGAGCGGGACTGGACCACAAGTCCCAGGATCCCGTGAGGCTGACCACACCGCCGACGCCCGCTCTACGCGCCCGGAGGCGCTTTAAAACTCCTGCAGGGCTCCCGCGGCGCGGGAAGCCCGGTGAAGCCGTTCTGCGCTGTTTGTGCGCTGCCTGTGACCACTGCGACCTGGAGGGGGAGCGGGACTGGACCACAAGTCCCAGGCTTCCATGCGGCTGACCACGCCGCCGACGCCCGCTCTACGCGCCCGGAGGCGCTTTAAAACTCCTGCAGGTCTCCCGAGGCGCGGGACGTGCGCGGGCGTGCCCGGGCCAAGGGCGGGTCCGTCTGCGCCCTTCAGCGGCCGAAAGCGGCTGGGCTGGGCCAGGTCCCTTGATTTCAACTTTGCGGACACATCTACACGCCCGGCTGTGAGCTAACTCAGAACAAGAACAAGGTACTGCTGCGCTCGCTTTTTCTGTTTTTGGAGCCCTAAGACTTTGTTTATTTGTAGTTGTTCGGTGGTTTACATTGCCCTGTTTTATTCTTCAGCTATTGACTTACCACTTAGCCTATAGACATGGGCAAAAGGAAACCAGCTACTACACAAGGGGGCGCAAAGGGGGCTAACACTGCGGGATCAGCTGGGACTATAGACTTATTTTTATCTAAGGCAGCTAATGCCATCACCAAAGAAATAACCTTAACTGAAAAAAGGTTGTCCCTGGAATCTGAGAAATTAGCCCGAGTAGAGGGCGACACGCCAAGTGTTACACAGGATTCGGCAGAAGAAGGACTTACGTACACGTCTCAGATGTTGCCATCAGGCAATCAAGGCGAGGATGTTGAAGTAGCTCCGGGGGTCTCTGTAGCAGCAGTGACCCTAGAAGAGGGATCAGGCTCCCCGCCTACGAAAAGAAAGAGAACTGGCGGGAAAGGAGCACTGAGGAAATCTCCACGGCCTAAAATTCCCACAAACTGTAATCTGTAATCACTGTTGGATAAATTCGCAGTAAGGTTGGAAAAGCAGATTAAAGACTTGCTAGTGCCCTTATTTGTAAAATTGGATGAGATTAAGACAAAAATTAAAGCTCTAGTTTCTCAATCAACTAGCTGCTCCCCCGAAAGTAACATCAGAACAGGGGTGAGGGGGGGGGGGCTGCCCAGGGGAGGGTAGTCTGAAACAAGCCCAGCAGACTAGTACCTCCCAAGACCAAGACCAGTTGCCCCGGCCCTCTAACAATAAATGCAATACAAATCTTACCAACCAGACAGTGGGGGATGCGGTTACTATACCCCCGATGGCAACTATGCAGGGCCAGGGAAATCTTGATAAGCATCTGTGATTCAGAATCCCTTCATCTGCAGATCCGAAAAAGGGAATGGCCCACACCCCGACTATAATTGATCTCCCTCCCCAATCAGCGCCTTTAGTGGCTGTTTTTACAGGAGTCCCTACACTTACATCAGGTTCCAAGGAATCCGTCATGGATTTGATCCACAAAACCGCTCATTGGTGTAAGAGCAATATGGTTGATGGTCTCAATATCATGAATGATATTATTATGGCCAGAAGAGTGGGGTGGATAGGCCATGGGACTAAGAAAAACATTGAGGGTGACTGTATTATAGTAAATTTTAAAAGCCCCAGGCATGTCTCGGCTCTTTTGGGCTGTCAACTCAAGGCCGGTTCTAGGTCTACAATCAGAATAGTCCCCCTACAGTATTTCTACCCTCGTAAATGTCCGCTAGTAAACTCCGAGTGGCAGCCTCCTTTTAAACTGGTTAAACCTACTCATGAAGGGAATATGAACTTAGGGCTAATTTTGCACAATCGTTACTCACCTTTGGCCCGCCCCATGAGCCTAGATGAAAATGATTGACCACTAATGGTGGTGGATAAACCCCAGAGTGACATGCTGACACTGGATATTTCTATTAATCCACGACCATCCGTGTCTACACCTCCATCACAGTTGGATATCTATCCAACTTTAAATCCCACTTTGGTCAACATGCCAGATTATACTGTGAAAGTATTATCCTGGAATATAGCTGGCATTAGGTCCAAGCGGGGTAATACAGTGTGGGAAGAGTTTCTAGGTAACCATCATATTATTGCACTACAGGAAACATGGGAGCCTAAAAACTGTTTTTACCTGGATGGTTTTACCACCTTTTGTAAATATGCTACTCAATCGAATATGGGCAGAGCTAGGGGGCCTTCTTTTAATGTTTTCTCTCAAGCTTGCATATAAAGCAAAATTGATTGATTGTCGGTCACTTAACATTTTGGCAGTGGAACTATCTGGTAAAAACCTCCCCACTCTGTTAGTTGTCAATTTTTATAATTCCTTCAATAGATCCCAGGAGACGGAACATCTTCTAGCTGTAGATGATCTCTTGGAAAAGTACGGGGAAGGAAATCAAGCTCAATATGACACATTAATTTTAGGGGATTTTAATATTCACCAGTGCTATTCTAATTGCACTTTTACACTGGAGACGGGCGATGGCACAGAATAGTTTAACCATTTTGAGCACACATCCTCTGGCATTTGTCTTGAAAGTTTACTCTCGGCCCACAATCTGCAATGTCTACAATACTCGGATGCTTTGCTTCAGATTCCTACCTTTGTAGGTAATGGTAGTCATAGCACAATAGATCACATGATGGTATCTGGCCCATTAGTGCCGGCTGTTATTAATCTAAGTGCTATTTGACATAGTCTTAGTGACCACAATCCCCTAGTACTGGGTCTCGACCTGCCTGTCGTCCGTAGGGAGGGGGTCTTGAGTCAGGTGTCAAATGTGAATATTAGCACCAAACAGCAGGACAGGAGATTGAAATGGGAAAGGATTGTTCCGGAGAGTTTTCTTGATAATTTGTATACCACCTGTGCTACCGAATTTCAGATTTGTGCAGATCCTCTTTCGCATGGCAGAGCCACCCTTGAAGCCTTTGGAAAAATTACTAAACAGGTAGCCTCTGATCTAACAACAAACCTAGAGCAACATGCCCAAAAGTAAAGAGCTGGTTCGATCATATTTGCTCGGCTGCCCATAAGGAACTTAAACAGGCCCTAGCACAAAAACCAAGGGATCAACTATTATTTTGGAATCGGAGGAAGGCCTATAAAATAGCAACATATAATAGGAAGAAGCAGATCAGGGAAGAGGCCTGGGATGCACTCAATCAAGCTAGTATCTTGGCTGATAGCACAAAATTTTGGTCTGTGGTTAATAGCCCCTATTTTTCAGAAACCCCAAATCTTAGTCGCGATTGCGGGATTCCTCCTGAACGATGGGTTCAGCATTTTAGCAACATCTACAGTGACGCAAATCTGGAACCAGAGGAGGGAGTGTCAATCCCCGGTCCATCAAGTAACCCCCTTTATTTTAATATAGATGAAGTTCATAAGGCTATCATCTCTGCCTCGGCAGGCAAGGCGCCCGGCCCAGATGGGGTTCCAGCCGATCTTTTTAAGGCCAACAATAGAGTCTGGGCCAAGATTTTAACTTGTGTTTTTAATGCAGCTTGTATTTACGGATTCCCATCTTCTTGGGCCAAAGCGGTCATCATTCCCATTTTTAAAAGGGAGACCGGGAGGATCCCGCCTGCTATAGACCAATTTCCCTTCTAGATTCTGTAGCAAAAACATTAGGGAAGGTAATTTTGGATCGCCTAACTACTTATCTCGATCAAGCTAATATTATTTCAGATTTGCAATATGGCTTTAGACAGGGGAAGGGGACCTTGGACCAGTGTCTTAATCTCCAGTTAGTTATCGGGAAGTACACTATCGCCAGGAAGGGAGTCTTATACCTTGCCTTCATGGACCTAACCTCAGCTTTTGACTATGTCAATAGATCCAAATTATGGCGGGTGTTACGTGAACTGGGGATAGATGCAGACTTGGTCTCCTACCTGCAAGCAGTGCATGATAATACCACAGCTGCTGTATGGTATAATACTGATGGCAGCTTGACAAAATTCTGTTTTGAATCAAAGGCTTCTGATGAAGAGGACAGAATCCTTGAAACGCGTTAAGCCTGGGGACATATGAACGGAATGGGAAGCTGCCTGCTATCATAAAATAAAGGTTGTTTCCTTACCTGGAGTTGGAGTGCGGCTTTAACTTGCTGGTGCAACTTTGGGAAATACTTGACACGGCGCGCTCCAGGCCGTGAAAGCGACGCACCCCCCACCGCAACATCAAAAGGGGCCATGCAGGGTGAATCTTCTCCTCGTGTTATGGCGCTGCAGGTACTTTTAAGTGAGCAGGCAGAGTCCTATTCGTGAGCCCAATGTGGGCTGTAAATGGTCCCCATAGAAATTGCTTCAAATCGGGCCCACTGGAGGGCATAAAAGGTGCGGAAAAAGAACCACAATTACCAGCGTGCAACGGGAAGAACTGACATCAAAGGCACACCTGAAGCCATTAATTCAAAGTGAAAAATGCGCAGGGTAACATGGGAAATGCACAGAATGTTCAGTTTTGAATCAAAGGCTTCTGATGAAGAGGACAGAATCCTTGAAACGCGTTAAGCCTGGGGACATATGAACGGAATGGGAAGCTGCCTGCTGTCATAAAATAAAGGTTGTTTCCTTACCTGGAGTTGGAGTGCGGCTTTAACTTGCTGGTGCAACTTTGGGAAATATATGTATGTATGTATATATATATATATTATCTACTGGCGGTCGCCAGTAGATAGTTATAGTTAGGACCTATTTTCCATAGGAAATCCGCGACATTCTATTTGAAATAACTCTTGCGTCGGTTGACGAATCTTTGTGAAATTTTCAAACTTTATGGCCCGCTCCGGTCCGCTCCTATCCTGAAAGTCTCGGGGTGATTCGTCAAGCGGGGGCCGAGAAAAAAGGGGGGTCCCAAAACGTGTTTTCCCCATTCATTTTCCCATAGGAAACTTTAGCCACGGCTACAGCCCGAACTGCTGAACGGAATTACACCAAATTTGGCAAAGAGGTAGTTCTTGGTTCAGAAAGAACCCTTTTGTTAAATGGTGTAAATCCGTTCAGTAGTTGCTGAGAAAATCAAAAGTAAAATCACATATATATCTATGGCCGCTTAGGGTCCGCGTACCCTCCCGATCACGAGCTGCATGCTAATTGGCTGTCAACACTCCAAGCCAGGAAGTGTTGGCAGCCATTTTGTCCCTCGGTAGAACCGAGGCAGAGAAACAAGTGCGCAAAATGCACAAAGGGGGCAGGGTAGAAACACCCTGACCCCCTAGGTCTGCTCAGGGGGTCCCACAAGGACCCCTTGGGCAGAAAAAAGCATTTTTTTTTTTAAATCGGCGGGATGTGCTTAGGGTGCGCGGATCCCGCCGATAAAAAAAAAAAATCACAAGTGCGCAAATGCACAAAGGGGGCAGGGTAGAAACACCCTGACCCTCTAGGTCTGCTCAGGGGGTCCCACAAGGACCCCCTGGGCAGAAAAAAGGATTTTTTTTTTAAAAAAAATCGGTGGGATGCGCTTAGGGTGCGCAAATCCCGCCGTAAAAAAACAAAATCGAAGCGCGGTCTCCCGCGCTTCGATGTTATTTTGCCCTTGGGTGGCCCAAGTCCCGGGGGCATGCGGGGGTGGGTTTATAGTTAATGGGGGGGCCTCTAAGGCCCCCCAAGCCCCGGGGACTGCCACCCCCCGGGGCTTTCTAATAAAAATGTTGCGGGAGGGCACTCGGCCCTCCCGCAGCCCCGGGGACCACCACCTCCCCGGGGCTTCTTTTTAAAAAACATTTCCTGTGTGGGGGGGCTCGTGCCGCGAGGCTCCCGTCCTTTCATAGCAAACTACAGTGTTCCGGGACACTGCAGGAGCCGGCCCTGGGGGGTGGCGGTCCCCAGGGCCATCAAGGGCTCCAGGAGGGGGGGCCGCGCGGCCCCCTCCCTTGAATTGCACAGCCCCAGAGGTGGAGGTCCCCGGGGCGTAACGGACCCCCACATTAAAATATTTAGTGCCCCGGGAGGTGGCGGTCCCGGGGTGGGTGGGGGCTCAAGCCCCCACATAGGTTATTTTAAAAATAAAAAGAAGCCCCGGGGGTGGCGGTCCCCGGGGCTGCGGGAGGCCGAGAGCCCTCCCGCATCATTTTTATTAAAGCCCCGGGGGTGGTGGTCCCGGGGCTTGGGGCCTTAGAGGCCCCCACATCATAAAACTTAACCCTCCCATGCCCCCGGGACTTGGCCCACCCGGGGCCAATTACCAAAGAAGCGCGGAGCCCGTGCTTTGTTTTTTTATCAGCAGGATCCGCGCACCGTAAGCGCATCCTGCCGATTTTTTAAAATGTTTTTATTTTTTTGGGCCCTGGGGTCCTTGTAGGACCCCTGAGCAGGCCTAGGGGTCAGGGTGTTTCTACCCTGCCCCCTTTTGCGTATTGCGCACTTTTTTACTGCTTTCTTGTTCCTCGGTTCTACCGAGGAACAAGATGGCTGCCAACACTACCTGATTTGGAGTGTTAACAGCCAATTAGCATGCAGCTCGTGGTCGGGAGGGTGCGCGGATCCTCCGTGCCTCTAAATATCGAAACTTTTATTTTGGATTTTCTCAGCAACTACTGAACGGATTTACACCATTTTTAAAAAGGGTGCTTTCTGAACCAAGCACTACCTTTTGCCAAATTTGGTGTAATTCCGTTCAGCAGTTTTTGCTGTAGCCTTGCATAAAGTTTCCTATGGGAAATCGATTTTTAACTCTTATTTTTTAATTTCTCCGCAACTACTGAACGGATTTACACCATTTAAAAAAAGGTCGCTTTCTGAACCAAGCGCTACCTTTTTGCAAAATTTGGTGTAATTCCGTTCAGCAGTTCGGGCTGTAGCCGTGGCTAAAATTTCCTATGGGAATTAACATGGAGAAAATGCGTTTTGGGACCCCCCTTTTTTCTCGGCCCCCGCTTGACGAATCAACCCGAGACTTTCAGGGTAGGAGCGGAGCAGAGCGCCCCAACAAGTTGGAAGCTTTCGCGAAGATTCGTCAACCGGCGCAAGAGTTATTTCAAATAGAATGCTGCGGATTTCCTATGGATAAAGGTCCTAACTATAACTATCTACTGGCGACCGCCAGTAGATAATATATATATATATATATATATATATATATATATATATATATATATATATATATTCCTTCACTTACTCCACACAAAAGCCCTTCACTCTTGACACATGATTTCCAGGGCGAAATGAAGCACGGCACTACCAGGATCTGGCTTCCGAAGGGCTTTAATAATTTTCGTTGTTTCAGGAGGCCCCTTGCATTAGAAGCCTCTCAAGCAAAGTGCAGGAGGTGCATACAAAAGCAGAAATGACCTACGCGTTTCGGCTTGCGCCTTCTACTGGGTCAAAGACATATATATATACACACACACGAATATAGATACACATTTACATATATCTATATGTCTATATATGTACTTATAGATATGTGTATATATATGCATAAACAGTCTTTCCTCAAACGCCAAACAGCCTCACATCAAAAGCAGCATGGAAAACAAGACGCGGCACATCGAAATCGATTCTTCAGATTTATTAGTTTTTTTGGGTCATAACACCGAGTGCAGCAGCGTGAGAAAGCCTACGCGTTTTGTCCATAGCCTTCCACACGGCCATAGAGATGCATGTGCAGAGTGCCCATTTAAAGGAGCATACGCTCCAACCTCCACCTCTTTTCAACAAACTTTATTCACAAAGGAGACACAGGCAATATATCTAATGATGTCCTGATGTTTACCACACAGAGGCTTGAAGTTTGAGTGGATGTGAGGTGAATCGAACAAGACACTGGTAGCGGTAAAGTACCAACCTAATTTTCACTTTTCTTCAATTTTAGATCTCATTCATATTAAACCATAAAGTATGTTTTAAAACCATTGTATTTTGCTTAGAGCCACATTGTTGGTATATTCTTCAAGGTAGTATACTAAATAGCTCCCTTCAGTGCCATCAAATTCCTATATAATATCCTTATTTGCATTTTGATATGTAATATTCTAAACTCTATATTTGTGCACTTGAGATTTGCCCTACTAGATATTAAAAGTTATTAATAGTCGTACTGCTCCCACCTAGTAAGCCCTAGGTCATATAATTTAATTTAACAGGACTCATGTTTTCTAGATTCTGACTTTTTTTGCCTTTAAGATAAGTTTTGCTGTTTATCCAGAATTGTACATCTGACCTTATAAAGTGTCAGGTAATTATGCTCCAAAGATTGACCAGTCATTATTGTACAATTTTTCTTGATAAAAGTGCAGCGTGCTAGCTTAAGGAATTTTGTCCAATCATTCTTATTCAGGTAACAATTTATAAAGTGCACAATACCTACAAAGGTTGACCAGTCATTATTGTTCAATTTTTAAATTTTTTAAAAGTGCATCGTGCTAGCTTAAACCCATCATTCTTAGGCAGGGACACCGTTCCTAAAGTGCAATATGCCTAGTTAAGATGTCTTACAGTATATTCCGTAAGTACCATGTTCAATGCTCCTTGGGGCTCCATGGGGTATTTAACTGAGTGTAATACATAGTAATTTCAGAGAATTAGTTCTCACCATATGATGTATATTGTAGGTATCAGCTATTCATTGTTGTACAGGATAGCAAAGTTTCCTAAAGTGCTTTGTGTTCACTCTGGAACGTTAGTATGAAAATTATATATATAGAAAATACATATATAAAAAATATATAATTATAGAAAAGGTGCCTAAAAAATTATTTTATGAAGTATATAATCCATGTCAATTTTAGAGCAGCATATCTATTTTTGTGATAAAGTATGCATATACATATATGTATATATGTACGAGTCTTTACATATATACATATTCACTGAAAAAACCATAGGTTTCAGGCATGTTATAGTTAGAAATTAGCATTTAAAAAACCTTTGAAATTCACTGAAAAAACCATAGGTTTCAGGCACGTTATAGTTAGAAATTAGCATTTAAAAAACCTTTGAAATTCATTGAAAAAACCATAGGTTTCAGACACGTTATAGTTAGAAATTAGCATTTAAAAAACCTTTGAAATTCACTGAAAAAGCCATAGGTTTTAGGGACAGTTATAGTTAGTTGGACATTTCACTCGTACAAAACCCGTGAAATTCCCCGTTATAGTTAGTTCAGCTAACTATAACTCGCGCCCCCGCAATGCACTGCTGATGACGTCACATATTACATCACTCATGACATGGTCAGTGACATCACTGATGACATCACTGATGACATCATGCTGTGACTGTGTGTTTCTGTAAAGTTTAAATATGTTTAATATATTTAGGCAAAGGCGTATTGAAGAATGACTGGGTGTATAAGTGTCTCAATGGATGATTGAGTAGGTGCGTGACTGACTCTACAAGTGAGTGATTAAACGTATCTTACTGAATGCATGGGTTACTGACTAAACTGTGTGAATGTATGTATCCGTCTGTCTGTTGGTGTGTAAGTGGATGCATGGATTTGTGAATAGCTACATGAGTGTCTATATGGGTTATTGATTGGTTGTCTTAGTATCGGTATGGGTGCCTGAGTGTTTGTGTGGGTGGGGTGTGTGTGACTCTGTGCATAGATGTGTGAGTGGGTGATTCACTGGGTGCATGGTTTCAAGAGTGCATCTGTGATGGACTGTATGGGTGGGTGAGTGTGTGTATGGGTGTGTTAGTGAGTGAATGTATATCTCAGTGGTACATGTGCGAGTAACTACATATGTAAAAGGCAGTATATATGTGTGTTAGAGTATTTAAAAGGCTATAAGTGAGAGTGTGTGATTGTGAGAGTGGCTGTATGGATGCGTGTGTGCTTGTATCAGTTATTGTATAAGAGCGTAAGAATGTGTTAGTATTTGTATGAGTAAGTGAGCTGGTGTGTGTATAACTGTATAGGTGAGTAAATGGGTGTGTGATTATTTTTTGCATGACTGACTAGGTGTGTGAGTACCTCTATGGATGAGTGGTGGTGTGTGAGTGTTTATATAGCTGTATGAGTGCATATGATAGTGACCGTAAGTATGAGTGACTGTACGGGTGAGTGAGTAGATGTGTGTGTGTGTAGACCTATGATTCAGTGAGTGGGTATGTAGTTATTGGTATTGGAGTGTGTATGGTTTTGAAAATGGCAGTCTGTAATTTAGAGTGGGTGTATCAAAAGTTATATTAGGGTGTCAGAAGATGCATGAAATTATCACATGGATGATGTCATCAGTGATGTCATCAGTGATGTCATTTGAGATCTCATCAGTGATGTCACTGACCATGTCATGAGTGATGTAATATGTGACGTCATCAGCAGTGCATTGCGGGGGCGCGAGTTATAGTTAGCTGAACTAACTATAACGGGGGAATTTCACGGGTTTTGTACGAGTGAAATGTCCAACTAACTATAACTGTCCCTAAAACCTATGGTTTTTTCAGTGAATTGCAAAGGTTTTTTAAATGCTCATTTCTAAATAGAACGTGTCTGAAAACTATGGTTTTTTCAATGAATTTCAAAATGCTAATTTCTAACTATAACGTGCCTGAAACCTATGGTTTTTTCAGTGAATATATATATATATATTCTGGTATCAATAGGTAATACGCTATTTTGGTATCAATAGGTAATACACTTAAGCGCGATTAGAGCAGACCCATTTAAGGGGATATATAGTTCACATCAGAAGCGCATGCACATAGGGCATGAACAAAACCAAGGGGTAATAGAGGTATTTTACCTATAAAAAGTTTTAGTGTTGTAATTTTAAAATATAATATTTGGTATTTTACCATTTATGAATTTTTATTAACAATGTTAATTTATCAACTGCGGTTTTAGCCTCTAAAGTAGTCCATTTTAGAGTCAATTTTAGGGTGTATTGTGCATGTGACACTGTTTTTTACTGCAGCTAAGGTTGTAATTTTACCATGTCTACTACGGCACTTTGCACGTGATGATAATTTATGAGCACCTGTCACTTTAAAAGAGCTTGCATACCAGTAGTAAGATGTCATGTGATCAAGGCTCGGACGAGCCGAAACGTTATTGCGGCATCGCAAGAAATAAATCGAATTTAATGCACTGGAAACTTGGTCCGTGTCCGTGTTGTGGCAGGATTGCTACGAGGGAAATGCGGAGTGTGGTGATATTGTTGGCCGCTAAGTTTCAGGTGGCCGTACACGGGACCCCTTTCTAGATTGGACAACGCGTGAAGTTGAAACGAGCAGTTCCGGGTTGCTCCCGGAAATGCATTTTTCAAATTCCTGGAGGAATACACGGCGTTTGACCCCCCTGAACCTGTACCACGAACGGATACCGGGAGAAGCACTGAAACGGGTGAGTCGGAGGACGCGGAAGTACCGGTGGGTAACCGGGACCGAAAGATTGCAGGTAATCGGGGTAGAAGGGAGAGTGCAGTGAGTGGAGTTGGCGGGAAGATCGAAGGCCAGAATTCACTCACGGAGGAAAATATAAAGAACTTGCAATATGTCAGCCGACATCTTACGTGATAGGGAGGCAGCGGCGTCTAATATGTTTTCAGACACCCTCCCATTACCGATGAATTTTCAAGATAAATACAATGGTGACAAAAGTAAAGATGTCAGTAATATCAAAGAGAAATTTAAATCATTAGAAAAAAGATGCGCAGTGAACAGAGTAAATGGTGGGAATCGCGTTCCCTACAGTGATATATTGACGTCAACAGGATTCCGAGGGGGTTAAGAATTCTCACAGCCCCCAGCTACGAAAACCCCAATCCAGAGCTCATGCGAGAATGGGCAGCAAGTAATTTGGATTCATCACGGAGATTGGTATTAATACTTATCAAATACGCGGACATCGACAGAGCACAGCTCCTTAAGGAAATAGAGGAGATTAATGATGAAATAGACAAATGCGAAGGAACCGACAATAAGGACAAATTAAGGAGTGAGATGATGATAAGGCTAAAGAAAGAGGAGGACAAAATTAAAGAGAGAAAAGCCTATAAATTTCAAAGAGACCGCAATGATTATGAACTGGGGCAGATTTTTACTTTTGCTAAGAAATATGATGCGATGAGGGTATCTAAATTCAGGACTGTAATAAATGACAAAACTAACAGTAAGGATAAGTCTGCAACAGGTGACACTTCCCAATCTGACAATAGTTCAGCATGTGGCAGCGAATCAGAGTCGGAGATGAGAAACCCGGGAGTAACCAACAAAAACTTAGACCATCACCGGGGGAGGAGATTAATTTTTTATGCGACGAAAGGAGGCAGACACTTTGCCCCAGACCAGAAAGAATGAACAACGAAGCCGGATTAATTACAAACGGAGGCAGAGGAGCAAGGCAAGCAAACGGCGCACAAAATTACTACAAAAAACGGGGAAGGGGGCAGTGGCAACAAAAGAAATAGAATTGATTGGCAATACAAACAAAACAATAGTTAACTTGTCCCAGGTGATACTAACAGAAAAAGAGAAAAATATCTTATGCCTGGGACTGTCATATGCACCAGGTATTAACTTCGATTATGCCTCAACAAGACTTGATATATACAAATCAATAAGGAAATTGAAACTGAGGAAGTTCCATCTACAAAGCAAGTCTCAAATAAAGCCGGTAGAACTTGGCCATACTACAAACCTGACACAGTCAGATGTTCCCATACTCAAGGAGCTGGCAGAGTTATGGGAATTAGAGGGAGCAGACTATGTACAGTCTACAGGCCAAAGTGATAATGTGGGAAGACGTGAGATGGCTAATAGTGGCATAACAGGAGTGAAGATCTCTACACCATTCAAACCCACATCTACCTTCAATCCCATCACACCCCGTGACTGCATAGATATTTTTCATGATTCGGTCATAGCGCAAATCAAGAAACTGAATAAAGCCACTCAAGCGAAGCATTTTAATTACAATAAGCAGAACCAACAATATGAGGCTCTAATAAGAAAATTACGCAACAACAAGAACATAGTAATACGAGCAAGTGACAAGGGGGGCAACATTGTACTGTGGCCATTAGAGGATTATAAGAAAGAGGCATTTTCACAGCTAAATGACAGGGAGTGCTACACTCGAGGTACAGCACAGACCATTAAGGAGGCCAACAAAGTATACAACAGTAAATTGTCAGAGTGGAAACACACAGGCTTGATCTCGTCTGATGAATTTAAATTAAAAAAAAAAGATAACCCGGTTATTCCATCAATATATTTCATCCCTAAGGTACATATGGACCCTAAAAAGCCACCAGGTAGGCCTATCATATCGGCAAGGGAGGGGCCATTGGAGAACACTTCAAAGTACATTGACTTTTTCTTACAGGATTATGTCAAGTCACTCCCTTCATATGTACGAGATACTGGTGACTTTTTGATGAAGATCAAAGATGTGATATGGCAAGAAGACATGTGGATGCTGGCATTAGATGTAACGTTACTGTACACCAGCATCAGACACAAAGATGGTATACGAGCTATAGCACATTTTCTCGCTAAAAGACCCCCGGAAGACAAAGAACATAATGAAATGCTGTTAGAGATGTTGGAATTTTGCTTGTGTAACAATAATTTCATGTTTTATAATCTCATTTATCATCAAATCAGGGGAGTGGCTATGGGGGCCAGCTTCTCTCCCTGTTATGCCTGTCTGCATATGGGCTACTGGGAGGAGTTGGTCCTCAGGGACACGTACAAGCAGATATTTGAAAATAATGTCGTGATATGGCTGCGCTATATTGATGATTTATTTATCCTTTGGAAAGGCGATCAGCATCTTGCACACGATTTTGTGAACTTGTTGAATGTAAATGAACTCAACCTGCATTTTACTGTTACCATGAGTCAGACGTCTGTCACCTTCTTAGATACAGAGGTGTACATCATGGGGAAGAATATAGAAACTAGACTTTATATGAAACCTACATCAGGGAATTCTACGTTACATGCAAGTAGCGCACACCCCAAGCATCTTTTGAATAGTATTCCATATGGGGAGATGCTGCGCCTTAAACGGATTTGCAGTAACCAACAGGACCTGAGGGAGGCACAGGCAAACAGTAAGAAAAGGTTTCTTGAGAGAGGGTACACGGAGGAAGTGATTAACAGGGCAATGGTTAAGTCCAATATGCTTGAGAGGGAGGACCTCTTGAAAAATAAAAAGAACTGCAGGTGGTGACCGGGCACACAGCACCACACGTGAAGCAGAAATCTAACCAAGTTAGGTTCATTATGAGGTACAGTCGACAACAGAATAGTCTCGAAAAAATCATTAATAGGAGCTGGCCTCTGGTTCTGAATGACCCTGTGATAGGACCAATTTTACCACGGAGGGTGTCTGTCACTTATAGCAGGGCACCTTCCATGCGTGATTCTTTGGTTAATACAAATCCAGACACCATTGAAAATACTAGCTGGCTTTTAAACAATAAGGGGTTTTTAAATGTAAAACCTGTAAGGCCTGCCAACATGGTGTCAACACCAGGACATACAAAACACCATTTGGTGACAGGGAGAATAAGATCCAGAAGCTCCTCACATGCAAGACAGAGTATGCGGTGTACGTACTTGAGTGCCCTTGTGGCCTCCAGTACGTGGGAAGCGCCAAATTGCCTGTCCACAAGCGCATTTTGCAGCATCTCCGGGCCATTACCAATCAGGATAACACGTACCCTGTAGCTAGACATTTCAGGGAGGTGCACCAGAGTAGAAACAATGATCTCAGGTACTTTGTGATAGATGCTATACCACCCAATAGGAGAGGGGGAGATCGTGAATCCAAACTGAGAAGACTGGAAACTAGATATATTATCCAACTTGACACAAAGAACCCTGCAGGGCTTAATGCGACGGAAGATTTGCACACATGTTTAGGATAGGGAATAAGGATAGCACACAGGCAAAAGCAATATTTACAAGTAATGAAACACACAACCAGAATTCCTTGCCAGGTTTCCCCCTGTTCCTTGAAAATCTAATAATTTACTCTGGGAAGTATTATTCCACAATATATATAAATTATTTTTTAACATACACTATAGATTTGTTTTTTAATACAATATTTTATTGGATTTTATTGTATAATGTAATTCAATATAACATGTATTTAAGTATATATTTATTTATTTATATATTTATATTGTTGAATTAGTATGTTAATTGATTGATGATTTATATATCCTTACCGTTAGGTAAATGTTGGAATAGGTGACATCTTACACTAACATAGATGAATGATAAATACACAGGGTAGACACGATTACAATGATTTTACAAGGGATAGGTGCAATATAAGCTAGCAAATCCTCGATGGTGCATTCCTCAACATACTTATGAGATATTGGCAATCTTATAATTCTGTTCAATTAGTTTATTGCATATAAGCAGTAAACGCGTAATGCGCAACAAATGAATGATATGACATTATACTAGACATCATAAATCTATTTTTAACTGTTTTACACATACAATGGGGATCATACATACATACACTTTGCACTTGGCGCTTTCAACACAGTTTTAGACGTGGTTTTAGACAACAGGATTGCATTAACAAGCGGTGGATTCATCCACGCTATTCTGGTATCAATAGGTAATACGCTATTTTGGTATCAATAGGTAATACACTTAAGCGCGATTAGAGCAGACCCATTTAAGGGGATATATAGTTCACATCAGAAGCGCATGCACATAGGGCATGAACAAAACCAAGGGGTAATAGAGGTATTTTACCTATAAAAAGTTTTAGTGTTGTAATTTTAAAATATAATATTTGGTATTTTACCATTTATGAATTTTTTATTAACAATGTTAATTTATCAACTGCCGTTTTAGCCTCTAAAGTAGTCCATTTTAGAGTCAATTTTAGGGTGTATTGTGCATGTGACACTGTTTTTTACTGCAGCTAAGGTTGTAATTTTACCATGTCTACTACGGCACTTTGCACGTGATGATAATTTATGAGCACCTGTCACTTTAAAAGAGCTTGCATACCAGTAGTAAGATGTCATGTGATCAAGGCTCGGACGAGCCGAAACGTTATGGCGGCATTGCAAGATATAAATCAAATTTAATGCACTGGAAACTTGGTCCGTGTCCGTGTTGTGGCAGGATTGCTATGAGGGAAATGCGGAGTGTGGTGATATATATATATATATATTATCTACTGGCGGTCGCCAGTAGATAGTTATAGTTAGGACCTATTATCCATAGGAAATTCGTAACATTCTTTTCCCAATAACTTTGGCGCCGGTTGACGAATCTTCGTGAAATTTTCAAAACTTATGGCCCGCTCCGGTCCACTCCTATCTTGAAAGTTTTGGGGTGATTCATCAAGCGGGGGCAGAGAAAAAAGGGGGTCCCAAAACGTGTTTTCTCCATGTTAATTCCCATAGGAAACTTTAGACATGGCTACAGCCTGAACTGCTGAATGGAATTACACCAAATTTGGCAAAAAGGTAGTGCTTGGTTCAGAAAGCGCCCTTTTTTAAATGGTGTAAATCCGTTCAGTAGTTGCGGAGAAATTAAAAAAATAAGAGTCAAAAATCAATTTCCCATAGGAAACTTTATGCAAGGCTACACCTAAAACTGCTGAACGGAATTACACCAAATTTGGCAAAAGGGTAGTGCTTGGTTCAGAAAGCACCCTTTTTAAAAATGGTGTAAATCCGTTCAGTAGTTGCTGAGAAAATCTAAAATAAAAGTTTCGATATTTAGAGGCACGGAGGATCCGCGGACCCTCCCGACCACGAGCTTCATGCTAAGTGGCTGTCAACACTCCAAACCAGGAAGTGTTGGCAGCCATCTTGTGACTCGGTAGAACCGAGGCACAAGAAAACAGAAAAACTAAGGCGCAAAACAAGAAAAGGGGGCAGGGTAGAAACACCCTGACCCCCTAGGCCTGCTCAGGGGGTCCCACAAGGACCCCCAGGGCCCAAAAAAGCATTTTTTTTAAAAACAAAATTGGCAAAATGCGCAAACAAAAAAAAACGAAGCGCGGGCTCCCGCGCCTCCTTACTAATTAGCCCCCGGGTGGGCCAAGTCCCAGGGGCAGTGAAAAAAAAAGTGTGGGGGTGCCCCAAGCCCCCCCACACTGCCCCGGGGACCCCCATCCCCCTGGGGCTTGTTTTTTTTAAAGTTTGGGGGACCTCTAAGGCCCCCCCAAGCCCCAGGGACCGCCACCCCCCTGGGTCTTGTTTTTTTAAAGTTTGGGGGGCCTCTAAGGCCCCCCCGCAGCCCCGGGGACCGCCACCCCCCGGGGCTTCATTTTTTTAAAAACAATATACCTGTGTGGGGGGGCTCGAGCCCCCCCACATGCCCCGAGGACCGCCACCTCCCCGGGGCACTAATATTTAAATTTGGGGGTCCATAACGGACCCCCGAGCCCCGGGGACCACCACCTCCCCGGGGCTTTGCAATTGTTGGGAGGGGGGCTGCGCGGCCCCCCTCCCGGAGCCCTTGATGGCCCTGGGGACCACCACCCGCCAGGGCCGGCTCCTGCAGTGTCCCGGGGTGCCCACTGCTGCTCCTGCCCTGTCATTGCAAACTGCTTTGCTTCATTGAAGCGAGAGCAGGGAAACCTGCTCTCGCTTCAATGAAGCAAAGCAGATTGCTTTTCCACATGGGGAGCTGCATGTCAGCAGCTCCCCATGTGGAAAAGCAATGCCGGTTCCCGCAGGACGCGGGGAGCCGGCGGGACCGTGGGGGGATTGGGGACCCCCCCACGGTCCCCAACGAGAGGCCAGGCCCCGGGGTATGGGGTCCCCAGGGCTGGAAGTGGCCCGGGAGGGGGGACATGCGTCCCCCTCCCCTGAGTATTAAAAAAATAAATAAATAAAAAAGGAGAGGCCAGGCCCCGGGGGATGGGGTCCCCGGGGCCATTAGAGGCCCTAGGAGGGGGGCCATGCAGCCCCCCCTTCCTATAAAAAATAATATGTGTGGCCATGCCCCAGGGGATGGGGTCCCCGGGGCCAAAATTGGCCACGGGAGTGGGGCCCACGTGGCCCCCCTCCCATTAACATTTAAAAAAAAAGAGGAGCAGGCCCTGGGGGATGGGGTCCCCAGGGCACAAAAAAAGGCAAGAAAAGGGGGGCAACACAGCCCCCCTTCTTAAAAAAAAACAAAAAAGTCCGGCATCGCGGCTAGGCCCCGCCCCCTCCCTGCAACACTCAGCAAACGCGCCCCCTGGTGCGTTTAAAGTCGGGGAACTAATTCCCCTTGAATACTGGGGTCCCTGGGGGCCAACTAGCCCACCAGGTACCTCCAGTATGCGCCAGGAGCTGCGTTGCAGAGAGGTGTTCAGAGGTCACACCCCTTTACACCTCTCTGCAACGCAGCTCTGTGGCGCTTACTGGAGGTACCTGGTGGGCTAGTTGGACCTCAGGGACCCTCAGGATTCAAGGGGACTTTATCCCCCAACTTAAAACACGCCACGGGCGCGTTTGCACAGTGGTGTAGGGAGGGGGCGGGGCCTGAGGTGACATCTGTGCACACATGCCCTGTGGCATGTTTAAAGTTGGGGAATTAATTCCCCTTGAATACTGAGGGTCTCTGGGGCCAACTAGTCCACCAGGTACCGCCAGTAAGCGCCACAGGGCTGCGTTGCAGAGAGGTGTAAAAGGGCGTGGCCTCAGACCACCTCTCTGCAACGTAGCCCTGTGGCGCTAACTGGAGGTACCTGGTGGGCTAGTTGGACCCCAGGGACCCTCAGGATTTAAGGGGACTTAATCCCTCAACTTAAAACACGCCAACGGGCGCGTTTGCACAGTGGTGAAAGGGAGGGGGGCCAGAGGTGACATGTGTGCAAACACGCCCTGTGGCGCATTTAAAGTTGGGAATTAATTCCCTTTCAATCCTGAGGGCCCTGTAGGTCAGCTAGCCCACCAGGTGCTTCCAGTAAGCGCCACTGCGCTGCTTTGCAGAGAGGTGGTCCAGGCCATGCCTCTTTTTACACCTCTCTGCAACGCAGCTCTGTGGCGCTTACTGGAGGTACCTGGTGGGCTAGTTGGACCCCAGGGACCCGCAGGATTCAAGGGGACTTAATCCCCCAATTTAAAATGCGCCATGGGGCGCGTTTGATAGTGGTGAAGGGAGGGGGCGGGGCCTGAGGTGACATGTGTGCAAACACGCCCTGTGGCGCGTTTTAAGTTGGGGGATAAATTCCTCTTCAATCCTGAGGGTCCCTGGGGTCCAACTAGCCCACCACGTACCTCCAGTAAGCGCCACAGAGCTGCGTTGCAGAGTGGTGTAAAAAGGGGCATGGCCTGGGCCACCTCTCTGCAGCGCAGCCCTGTGGTGCTTACTGGAGGTACGTGGTGGGCTAGTTGGACCTCAGGGACCTCAGGATAGAAGAGGAATTAATTCCCAAATTAAAACGCGCCACAGGGCGTGTTTGCACACATGTCTCATCAGGCCCCCTCCCTTCACCACTGTGCAAACGCGCCCGGGACGCGTTTTAAGAGGAAGTTTTAATCCCCCTGCCCTATTATGTACTAGGGCCTTACAGAGGAGTTCATGCTAATCACAGGGGTACCCCAACGCATAGTGTTCCCTAGTGCATGTGGGTGTTTTCACTGTATTCTAAGTGTCTTTTAGCATAGCACTGGCTCTAGGCCTGGTTAGTCCGAGTCAGTTACCACCAGTACCCGTATGAAAAAGTTGTGGGCACAGGATGATTTTGCAACAAGGCCTCTTTCTGCTCCTCTGTTGGTTCTTTCTGCACATGTCTTGCTTCTTCCTGCTCTTTTCTTCGTCTTTGGGGACTTCTGTTGCTTCTTTCTGCATTTCTTTTGCTTCTTCCTGTGCGTTTTTTCTTCTTTCTTCACATGTCCTACCTCTGTAGGCATAGTTAGAAACTAGCATTTAAAAATCTTTGAAATTCACTTACAAAACCATAGGTTTCAGGCACGTTATAGTTAGAAATTAGCATTTAAAAAACCTTTGAAATTCACTGAAAAAATATAGGTTTCAGACACGTTATAGTTAGAAATTAGCATTTAAAAAACCTTAGAAATTCACTGAAAAACCATAGGTTTTAGGGCCAGTTATAGTTAGTTGGACATTTTACACGTACAAAACCCGTGAAATTCCCCGTTATAGTTAGTTCAGCTAACTATAACTCGCGCCCCTGCAATGCACTGCTGATGATGTCACATATTACATCACTCATGACATGGTCAGTGACATCACTGATGACATCACTGATGACATCATCCATGTGATAATTCCATGCATCTTCTCACACCCTAGTATAACTTTTGATACACCCACTCTAAATTACAGACTGCCATTCTCAAAACCATAGACACTCCAACACCAATAACTACATACACACTCACTGATTCTTAGGTCTACACACACATCCACTCACTCACCCATACAGTCACTCATAGTTACGGTCACTCAGTACAGGACTATCATATGCACTCATACACCTATATAGACACTCACACACCGCCACTCATCCATAGAGGTACTCACACACCTAATCAGTCATGCTAATAATTAATCACACTGCCATTTACTCACCTATACAGTTATACACACACCAGCTCTCTTACTCATACAAATACTAGCACATTCTTACGCTCTTATACAATCACTGATACAAGTACACACTCATCCATACAGCCACTCTCACAATCACACACTCTCACTTATAGCCATTTATATACTCCAACACACATATATACTGCCTTTCACATATGTAGTTACTCACACATGTACCACTGAGATATACATTCACTCACTAACACACCCATACACACACGCACACACCCATACAGTCCATCACAGATGCACTCTTGAAACCATGCACCCACGGAATCACCCACTCACACATCTATGCACAGAGTCACACACACCCCACCCACACAAACACTCAGGCACCCATACAGATACTCAGACAACCAATCAATAACCCATGTAGACACTCATGTAGCTATTCGCAAACCCATGCAGCCGCTTACACACCAACAGACAGACGGATACAGACATTCACACAGTTTAGTCCCTAACCAATGCATTCAGTAAGATACGTTTAATCACTCACTTATAGAGTCAGTCACGCACCTACTAAATCATCCATTCAGACACTTATACACCCACTGATTCTTCAATACGCCTTTCCCTATATATATTAAACATATTTAAAGTTTACAGAAACACACAGTCACTGGATGATGTCATCAGTGATGTCATCAGTGATGTCATTTGAGATGTCATCAGTGATGTCATCAGTGATGTCACTGACCATGTCATGAGTGATGAAATATGTGACGTCATCAGCAGTGCATTGCGGGGGCGCGAGTTATAGTTAGCTGAACTAACTATAATGGGGGAATTTCACGGGTTTTGTACGAGTGAAATGTCCAACTAACTATAACTGTCCCTAAAACCTATGGTTTTTCAGTGAATTTCTAAGGTTTTTTAAATGCTAATTTCTAACTATAACGTGCCTGAAACCTATGTTTTTTTCAGTGAATATATATATATATATTACCTACTGGCGGTTGCCAGTAGGTAGTTATAGTTAGTACCTCGTTTCTATTCAAAAAGCGTTTTTTATTTTGCCAATATCTTGGCGCCGTTTGACGAATCTTCGCGAAATCTTCCAGAAAAAAGGTTCACTTGGGTCAGGTCCTGTCTAGAAAGTTTCGGGGTGATTTGTCAAGCGGGGGCCGAGAAAAAAGGGGGGTCCCAAAACACGTTTGCCCCATGTTAATTGCCATAGGAAAAATTGGAACAGGCTACAGCCCGAACTGCTGAATGGAATTACACCAAATTTGGCAAAAAGGTAGGTCTTGGTCCAGAAAGCGATCTTTTTTTTTAAATGGTGTAAATCCGTTCAGTAGTTGCTGAGAAATTCAAGAAATAAAAATATCGATATCTGAGCACCGAGGAGGGTTCGTGGACCCTCCCGGGCACAAGCTTCCCTCTGATTGGCTGCCAACACTCCAAACCAGGAAGTGTTGGCAGCCATATTGTGACTCGGTAACCGAGTCACAAGAAAAAGGGGGAAAAAAGTGAAAAATGAAGAAAAGGGGGCAGGGTAGAAAAACCCTGACCCCCTAGGCTTGCTCAGGGGGTCCCAAAAAAGCATTTTTTTAAATACTTTCAGCCGAATTCGTGCTGGATGCGCGAATCCGGCCGAAATTATTTTAAAAAATGAAGCGTGGGCTCCGGCGCTTTGTTTGTTAAAAAGCCCCCGGGTGGGCCAGGTCCTGGGGGCAATACTATTTATGGTGTGGGGGCCCCCACAGCCCTGGGGACCACCACCTCCCCGGGGCTTTATGATTTCTGCTTAGGGGGCACGTGGCCCCCTGCAGCCCCAGGGACCACCACCTCCCCGGGACTATAATGAATAATTAGTGTGGGGGGGCTCGAGCCCCCCCACACTGCCCCGGGGACCACCACCTCCCCGGG
Source organism: Calotriton arnoldi (assembly GCA_963921515.1). Lineage (NCBI taxonomy): Eukaryota > Metazoa > Chordata > Amphibia > Caudata > Salamandridae > Calotriton > Calotriton arnoldi. The sequence goes on from CAWUFW010007030.1 coordinate 626,608, forward strand.
GCACTAAGTATTCAAATTCAGGGGTCTGTTACGGCCCCCCAGCCCTGGGGACCACCACCTCCCTGGGGTTTTAGAAATGAAGGATGGGGGGCCACACGGCCCCCCTCCAGGAGCCCTTGATGGCCCTGTGGACCGCCACCCCCCAGGGCCGGCTCCTGCAATGTCCCAGGGTGCCCACCCCGGGACATTGCCGTTTGCTATGGCAGGGTGGGAGCACGGCTCCCGCCCTGCCATAGCAAATACTGCTTTGGTTTTTGGAAGCGAGAGCAGGAAACCTGCTCTCGCTTCCAAAAACTAAAGCAGATTGCTATTCCACAAGGGGAGCTGCATGTCAGCAGCTCCCCTTGTGGAAAAGCAATGCCGGCTCCCGCAGGAGGCGGGAAGCTGGCGGGACCGTGGGGGCATTGGGGCTCCCCCCACGGTCCCCAACGGTGAGGCCAGGCCCAGGGGATGGGGTCCCAGGGGCCAGAAGCGGCCTGGGAGGGGGGCCACGTAGCCCCCCTCCCCTCTAATTAAAAAATTATTTAAAAAAAAAATGGAAAGGCCGGCACCGGGGGATGGGGTCCCCGGGGCCATAATTGGCCTGAGGAGGGGGGGCTACGTGGCCCCCTCCAGATAATTAAAAATTAAATTAAAAAGTCTGGCCATGGCCTAGGGGATGGGGTCCCCGGGGCCGAATTGGTCTCGGGAGGGGCCAAGCGGCCCCCTTCCCGATTTAAAAAAAAATAAAAAATCATAAAAAGGGGTCAGGCCCTGGGTGATGGGGTCCCCAGGGCCCCAAAAATGTAAAAGAAGGGGGGCCACACAGCCCCCCTTGTAAAAAAAAATATTTTTAAAAAAGCCCCGGGGATGGAGTCCACTTGTGTCCTGAGGTCCTCAGGACACAAGAGGACCTCATCGCCCCACCAGCAGTGCACCAAGAGGCGCGTTTGCAGAGTGGTGTAAAAAGTGGCATTGCCTCGGACCACCTCTCTGCAACGCAGCTCTGTGGCGCATACTGGAGGTACCTGGTGGGCTAATTGGCCCCCAGGGACCCTCAGTATTCAAGGGGAATTAATTCCCCAACTAACAACGCGCCAGGGGGTGCATTTGCAGAGTGGTGGAGAAAGGGGGCGTGGCCTTTGTCCACCTCTGAGCAGTCCCACTGTGTGGGGCTTACTGGAGGTAAGAGGTAGGCTAGTTGGCCCCTAAAGGACCCCCAGCAGCGAAGGGGACTTCAATCCCCATCCAAGAGCGTGCCAGGGAGCGCATTTATAGAGTGGTGGCCAAAGGGGGCGTGGCCTGCTACGAGTACTTACCAATGCTGCTGTGTGGGACTTACTGGAGGTAATAGGAGGGGTAGTTGGCCCCCAAGGATGTCTTTGGGGGCCAACTACCCCTCTTGTTACCTTCAGTAAGTCCCACACAGTGGGATTGCTAAGACGTCTTCAGAGGCCATGCCCCCCTTTCTCAGTGATATTATCAGTGATGTCACTGACCATGTCATGAATGATGTAATATGTGACGTCATCAGCAGTGCATTGCGGGTGTGCGAGTTATAGTTAGCTGAACTAACTATAATGGCCGAATTTCTTTGGTTTTGTACGAGTGAAATGTCCAACTAACTATAACGTCCCTGAAACCTATGGTTTTTTCAGTGAATATATATATATATATAATGGAATACACACTCCCAGCCACTGCCTGCCAAATTTTCCAGCCAAACTACCTCGACAACTCAGAAAGGCGGCACACACGGAGATGAACAGATTCTTCAGCTGTAGTCTTTTATTTTGATTTTTTCATAGTTTTTCTTCAATAAAGCAAAGGGACCTTGCAACAGAAGGAAACAGACCTACGTGTTTCATCAAAAGCCTTCAACTGGATCATAGAGTTAGTGTACAGAGTGCCATTTTTAAAGGGCAACCGCCCTCCTCCCACCACCCATTTAAAATCAATTATAAACTTTTAAAGAAATGAACCGCAATTTTCAATTAACACATATATAATAACGAAGTACACGACATCCTCCAAAGGGTAAAAGTTGATACAGTACATTAAACTACTCCTGTTCAGGTGAAGTACCTGACTTATAGATACAATTCTACAGACTGGGGCAGAGCTGATGTTAATTGATACTCTGGGCTGAATTCAAACTAAAGCACACAAAAATATATGAGGGCGCTAGTACTCTGTATTCCGGTTGGTTACTTGTACAGTACTTTTGTTGATGTGCAAAATTTGCAAACCCTTCACTGTGAACTCTGGTTGTACATTTACCTGTGCTCCATAAGAAAGTGCAAGTGCAAACCCTGAGACATCAGGTTGATTCACAGTTTTACACCTGTACAGTGTGCAGAGTTCCCAAGATTTCTATATCTCATTCCTTCATTTTAACTATGCTACATGCATATATGAAAGTGCTAGTGCTCCACACTCAACTTAATTACTTCTGCAATATTTTTCTCAATGGGCAAAGTTCGCAAACCCCTTATGGTAACAAACAAGTTGTGCTTTTACTTGTACCCCATAAGAAAGAGCAAGTGCCAACCCTAAAACACTCAGATGGTTCACAGTACCATTATAATGTGCAAAATCCACAATAATTTCATATTTCAGTCCTTCCTTTTATATTGCATGTGCAAGTTTCGCAAAATAAGAAGCGCTGGAAATTAAAGTGTCACAAAAAAGGGGAACTGTATTTCTTACGCCCACCAACAATTAGCAGCATTAGTTTTTATACTCTCCATTTCATCAATATCTAAATTCATGCCTGTAAAGTACACAACATTATCCCTACCACATATTTATGGACCCCTAATTCTCATTTTGTATGTGTATATATGGGACGGAAGGAGAGAAAAAAGTGATGTGTTTTCCATCTCATATCATACTCTGTATGCAAGAACATAGTCAATGTCTCAAACATGGGAGCAGCATAATCAGAAATGCATTAGAGCAAGGTTAAAAAGCCAGATCACAAAAGATCAAAACGTTTGGTCATCATTGCACATTCTCAGGCCCTCCCACAACAGTGGTGCACCTTGTTTTGATTGTGACTGTATACAGGATACACCCTGGCCTCTTAATAACCTTACAAGAATATATATAGTTCTGCATCTGTGTTTAGGACCCACAAGATCTCAGTCCCAATTGTTATAATCCACTTTGATTCTGCCTTTCTCAAAGTCAATACACAATCCCCCCCTCTGATCTTCAGGCTTCCATCATGTTCCTTCCAGATATGTTTAGACATGACATATGTGAAGTCTTTATTGGTGATTGCTCTCATATGTTGTAAACTACTCAATTTTAATTTGTTCACCGTACTGCCAATGTATCGCTTTCCACATCTGCATTATAAGATGTATACCATATGTGTCATTTCAGGTAGTATGCTCTACTTGATTTTTTCTTTTCGCCACTGAAAGTTTAAATGTCCATCCGATTTTGTTCATATTGGCATGCCTTACCTTTCCCCCTTACTCCCAGACCTACAAATTATATAAAGGGGTGCCTTCATTTGTTTGAGAAATGCCTTACTTTTGTGACATTTTAAAAAGACAATGGTCTTGAGCCAACTCTGTCTTGCTGCTCCTTTCTCTGATCTGTGAAAATAACTTTTGGTTAAGAGATCACCCAAAGGCGGTGCCTTCCTATATGTGATATTGAGATGCTCCGAAGTTTGACCTCTAATATCTTCATCCTTTCTTAAAACTTTTCAGTGACTTCCTAATGCTTCCCTAATAGCTCTACTTGATGTATTGAAGTAAATCTCAGGCTTCTTTATCTTTGTTTTTTTCTTCTTTTGACATTTTGGGAAACAACATGTTTTCTCTTCTCTGCTTCTTTGCTCTTGTTTTGGCATAATTCAATACCGTTACTGGATAGCCCTGTCTCCTAAATGTCTTATACCTTTCACTGAGCTGTGCTTCGTATTCTTGATCTTCTGAGCAGTTTCTTCGAGACCTCAGAAACTCTCCATATGGCACGCTCATTTTAGATCTTTGGGATGGGCATTATTGGCAGCCAGGATGCTAATGCATGCAGTTGACTTATGAAACAAGGTTTACAGATCATCCCATTTTCTATATATACTCGTATGTCCAAATGGCTGATTTTTTGCTCAGTGATTGTATAGGTAAATTTTAATTTAAGAGCATTATGATTTAGAGAGTTTAAAATACACTCTAGTTCTTCTGTTTCTCTTTCCCATATTAAAAACAGGTAGTCGATATAACATTGCCAAAGAACCACCTTCTCCATTCTGTCATTGTTCTCTTCTGACCAAACACACTCTGCCTCCCAGTATCCCATTGTCAAATTTGCATATGTAGGAGCTAATGAGGTGCCCATGGCCGTTCCTCTGCTTTGCTTATAAAATTTCTCATCAAAGATAAAAACATTATTAGGTAAGCAAAAAGTCATCATGCCTGAAAGCATTTGCATGTAGTTCAGCAGGCTCAAGGATCGTGTTCTTAAAAAATATTCACTGACTTTAAAATCATCCTCATGACTATAGACATGTACAGCAAGACCACATCTATTGTGGCCATAACATATTCCGTCTTCCATGGTATTCCGCCAATGCGATTCAGAAAATACATTGAGTCGTGTATATATGATAGTAAGTTCACAACATACGGAAACAGAAAAATGTCCACAACCCTAGATGCATTTTCCAGTAGGGAACCGCATGAACTCACAATGGGGACAGTCCTGGGGAACAGTCAAGACTCTTGTGCATTTTAGGAAGAATGTATATCATGGAAACAATGGGGTTTGTCATCATCAAATACTGTAATTCATCATTACTCAAGAGATCTTGTGTACGCCAATCATGTAGCTTTGTATGAAATGCCTCCATGTTCAGTTTGGTTGGACTTACATTCAATTTCTCATAGTTAACAGAGTCATTCAATTGCCTTTTGACCTTTTGGTAGTATTTCTGACAATCAATCACAACAATATTTCCACCCTTATCAGATGGCTTTATAATGATATCTCGATCATTCCGTAAATCTGTTAAGGCCCACCAGTCCTCAGCCTTCATGTTCTGTTGTGTCTGATAATTTGCCTTCTCTCTTAATGAGATATCTCTGAGATCTTCAATCATGAGTTCTTGAAAAACATCTACTCTGTTACCCGGTGGGAGCTGGGGGCAAAATTTGAACTTGGTCTTACATTTGCTGCTCACAGATTTATTTATTGCAATGCCTAGCATATTGCAACATTCATCCTTTGTCACATCTCCTACTGTTCCTGCCAGTCCTTGATTTACCTTCTCTAGTTCCGAGCTGTGCAAGGTTTTTAGTGGAATTATGTCCTCTGATCTTAGTGATGACTATTCTTGGGGGGTCTCCAGTATCCTTTCTCATATGGGTCCTGGTTGCAAAGTGTTTTATTAATTTTAACTTGCAACAGAATTTATATAAATCCACTCTTGTTATTGCTAAATCCATTCCATTTGTGAGGCAGAATGTCAAGCCTTTATTAAGTAAATGTATGTGTTTTTGATTCAAGCTTCTTGATGACAAATTGATGACTAGATCGTCTTTTACCGAAGGGTCAGTGTCATATTCAGGCTCTTTTACTTTTTTCCACCTTTGGCGCCCGTTCCTTTGTGTTTTCTGGCTCTGTCTAACTCTCTTTGCTCTCTCCCCATTTGACTCCTCTGCCCCCCCCCCCGAGTCGTCAACCGAGCTTACTTCTCAGCTCTCAGCACTGGACATTCTCATCTGTTCCTGTACTTGATCCATTGTTTGTTTGTTGTAACTTGTATCATAGCGACGGGCAAAAGTGTATACTTTACCAGTGGCATAGTCAATTTTATCTCGATAGAATTTTCTTATTTTCTTAATTTGTGTCTCCTTCTCATGTTTTTCCAATCTTTTGTCCAGTTCCTCAAACAATTTTACCCCTTCTGCAGATTCCTGAACTTTTTCAAGAGAGTTTTCAGAGTTTCGATCTTTTCCATTGCCTGGGACAGCCTCGTCTTAGCATGTATAATGAGGGTATTGATTAACTTCATGGAGCATTCAGAGATGTCTGTTTGCTACTGAGATAATAGATCCGAATCCAGGTCGCTCAGAGATGGAAGAACAAAAATTTGTAGGCCCCTAGGGACGCGCTTGCAATATATTTCTCCAGGGTCACACTCTCCCACCATTTGTTGATTTCCATGATTCTTGCTTGCTCCAATTCCCTAAGTTGTTGTTTGGGTGTACTCATAATAGTTGAGTTTGGGTTCGCTGACAGAATATTGAGGAAAAAAATATAGAAGAAAAAAATATAGAGGAATAAATATAGAATACAAAAAATCGACTGCCTATTCTTAAAAAGGAAAGTACAAAACAAATCGAAAAAATATTGTTTACAATAATATAGTTGTATTAAATATCGATTTTTAAATATACATTATTTAAAATATTGAAATAAACATATAATAAATACTAGCATTAATTTATAAAAATAAAATATATTTAAATGTATATTTTAACAAATATAACAAAATAACTTTTAAAAATGTAAACACACACACACATAGATATGAACATACATATATATATAAATTAATATTTTTAATAATAATATAATTAAAAAATCGTACATAATATAAAATTATCAAAAATATATGTATACATATTTAAATATACCAGAAACATAAAATATTAAAAAGAAAAACAATTTAATTTAAAATAAAAAGTAAACATATTTTTAAAAATGTAATAAATAATTTACAAACAATTTTTTTGACATTTTTAAATATTATTATAATAAATCAGACAAATAATTATCTATATTACAACATAAAATAAATTATTAAATATTAAAATAAATACATATAAATTTCCCACTACATTAAAAAACAATTGTATACTAAATAAGCATACAAATAGGTACTCCCACCTAACACAATACAACAATAAAAAAGAGATTACATCACACAAAAATAAGATTTACTACTCTGACTACAATAAATATAAAATTAATGAAAATATAACATTGGAAAATATTATAATTTACTATTCCCAGTACAATTAACACAATAATAAATATAATTAACAAAAAAAATGAATATCTGCACTCCAGTTAGTGCAACAGTAAGGAAAGTGTTTGATTGTGGAGGGTAAAATTTACTATTCCTACTCCAGTCAGTGCAACAGTAGGGAAAGTGTGCGGATTGCGGAGGGAAACATTTTAATATTCCCACTCCAGTTAGTGCAACTGTAGGGAAAGTGTTGGATTGTGGAGGGGAACAATTTAATATTCCTACTCCAGTCAGTACAACTGTAGGAAAAGTGTTGAATTGGGAAGGGGTAAAATTTACTATTTCCACTCCAGTTAGTGCAACAGTAGGGCAAGTGTTGGATTGCAGAGGGCTCAAATTTACTATTCCCACTCCAGTCAGTGCAAAAATAGGGAAAATGTTGACTTGCGGAGGGGTAAAATTTACTATTCCCACTCCAGTCAGTGCAACAGTAGAGAAAGTGTTGGATTGTGGAGGGGTAGAATTTACTACTCCCACTCCAGTCAGTACAACATTAAAAACAAGTAACATTTCTTAAACAAAATTAAAATAATTTAAGAACCCGGAAAGAAATTTAAAAATATGTTGAATACAAAATAGAAATATATTTAATATTAAAAATGTAAAATAAATTTACTTCCTACCCTGAATTCCCTACAAAAACCACAACTCATATGTAAATTTTAAAAAACTACTTGCACAATTAACATAATTATTTATCAATTAATATATGAATTAAGCAAATATTATTTATGAAAATCAAAATCTAAATTCAATAAAATTAATTGAATTCCCACCCTTTGCACGTATCGCTCCACAACCCCAACCTAAAATTAAACTACTAAAAAATTAGTAACACAATTAAATTAATATATTTAATATTAAATAATTATTAGTATTTCACAAGTAATTAACAAATAAAATAAAATAGTTTACTCCCCACTCTTTACCCCTATAAACCCCACAACCCAAACCTAAAAAACATCTAATTACACAATTACCATCATTAATTAATTAATACTAATTAACAATTAATTATTATTACATTAAAAATAAATTACTTCCCACCGTTCGCCCCTATAACCCCACAACCAACACTTAAAAAAAGTATTACACAATTAACACAATTATTTATCAATTAATTATTATTAATTAACAACTAATTATTAATTAATTAAAAATAAATTACTTTCCACCCTTTACCCCTATAGCCTCACAACCCACACCTACAAAAATGTATTACACAATTAACATAATTATCAATTAATTAATTATTATGAATTAATTACTAATTATTAATTAATTTTAAAAAATTACTTTCCACCCTTTACCCCTATACCCCACAACTCACACCCCAAAAAATTACACAATTAACATAATTAATTATCAATTAATTGATTATTATTACTTAGGGGCCCATTACGATACCCGGCGTAAATAAATCCGCCAGGCATGGAATCGGCAAAATACCGCCCGCATACACCGTCTGAACACCGACCACGCCATTACGATAACACAAACCGAAAACCGCCATCGGCGGAAAAACCACACTAAATACCGCCCGCCATCGTCCGAGTCGGAGTCAAACCGCCCGCCACGGACGGAAACACGCCCGACAACACAAAACCGCCCGCCCTCACGGCCGACACACCGCACGTGGAATTACGATCGCACCGCCATGAGCGCGGGAAAACCACAAATAAACCGCCCGCCAGCGCAAACAACGCCGATGCCAATCGACACGGCAGAAACCATGGCGCCCACGTCCCTGCACAGAAACCATCCGCTCACAAAACCAATAGCACACAACATGGCCAATAACTCCACACAGCAAGGCACGCACAAATACACAAGCACAGTACACATCCCGAAAACACCCCCGGACAAACAAAAAATACAAAGGCCAGAACCCCAGACACAACACACCTGAAAACAACAGACCATGAGGACACACCCACATAGGTGAGTACAAAAGCAGCACTCCCACAGACCACAACCCCTTGCCACATTGCAAACCAGAGAGGAGAGGAGAGGACACAGTGACACAGCAAGGACAGCAGCACACCACAGAAACGCACACATCACAACCACCACCATCACCAAACACCGGCACCACAAACCCCCTGCACATTACACAACACACACCGCACCAGCACCACAAACACCATGGCACCACATAGAATGCCCAAGTTCACGCCCATGGAGCTGACGGTCATGGTCGACGAGATCATCAAGGTGCACCCACAAATCTATGGGAACATGGTCCAGCACACACCACTAGCCACCAGAAACAGAATGTGGAACCGGATCGTAGACCAGGTCAATGCAGTCGGGACCCTGCCCAGGAACAGAGGAGAAATAAACAAACGGTGGAATGACGTCAAGAGCCTGGTCAAGAAGAAGGAGGGCAAAAACAGAGAGCTGGCTGCCGTCACTGGCGGAGGGAATCCCGCGCTCTTTAAGACCTTCAAAGCGTGGGAGGAGAAGGTGCGAGTCGTAATCCATCCGGAGATCCTCGCCGGATTAGCAGGGGGAGTGGAGGCTGGTAAGTACAAACTAATGTATACCAGCACACCGCTATGTACTCACATGCACTACCACCATGCCACAGCTCCCAGGGACAAACACCCCCATGTCCAGCACACAATACACAACACATCACACACACATGCAACAGACACCACCACACACAGCCCAAACAGAACAACTGCAAGATGCGTGGGGACATGTGTACACTCAGCCAGCCACGTAACCACCAACAGGTCCCCAAGTATGCCAGAAGCGCCACAACGAGCACCCACCACACCCATGTGTCCGCCATAGCTGCACTAACCGACAAGTAACAGGTAAGTGGCAGGAACACAAAGTGCAGTGGGTGGGAGGGTGGACAGCCCAAGTACAACACACACCAGGCCCCAGTCCCACAGCACAGCAAGGAGGAGCATCCCCACACCCCACACCCACATGTCAGCCACCGCAGTGCACAACGACAGCCGAAAGGCAGACATCACGGTCCACAGCAATCGGTGTCAGTGGGTATCCAGCCACCCCACGACCCACAACACCCTCCCACCCCCACAGACCTGCAACATGGAGCACCCCCGCTTAGAGCCATGTGGCATCCAGTACAGTGCACGCACGAACAACTTGCAGGTGGGAAACTGGACAGGGCCGGATTACTGGAGGCATAGGACCGTAACACGACCAACACATGGGACATGTCACGTAGCAGACGAACACGCAGCACCGCCCACCGTCACGAACAAGTGAACAATGTGCACACGGACATGAACAACAGACTCACACCCCACATGACCCATCACAGACATAGCAACACCCAAGGAGCCACGTCTGCATGCACAAGCCACACTGAATATAGTCCCACACGGCAGCCACTGTGCAACCCATCACACACAACCGAAACACCATTGAAGTCCAGTTCATGTAGCCCCTACTGCCTGTCAACCATACACCCCACAACTACGCCTATGTAAGACAAACAACACTAGACGCAACAGAGCGGAACAACAGAAATGCACACGAACACCACTGAACCCATCAAACACACAGACACACCATGCACATACAACATACCATCCATCCCATCCGTCAGCCCCAGTCCCATGAAAGGCATGTCATCCGCACAGCTGCCACACATACAGCAGTCACGCTAAGACACATGCCCATGACCAACCATGTGCCAGAAGTCAATTAAGCGCACGACACACTGTGAGCAACAACACACAACATGGGACACCCCCGAGCACTGCAGTGATGCACATGGCACAGGGCAGCACGCACACCAAGGAGATGGGACAACTGCAATACGTTGGCTGGCACACAACCAACACTCACTCATAACGATGCGTCCAATGCCATGTCCAGTAATCACAACAGACAGCAAATATGCAGGCCAAGTCAGGCATGCACACACCTCAGACCATGCACTGTCATGCTGCCACAACACATGTCACGTTCGGCACCCATGGCTTACAGCATGTACCCCAAAAGCATCTTCCCTCCCAAATGTGAATCTGGGGCATGGCCCCCATGTTGCCATATGCGTTCCTAAGCGTTCCATTTGAACCCCAAAAGCATCTTCCCTCCCAAATGTGAATCTGGGGCATGGCCCCCATGTTGCCATATGCGTTCCTAAGCGTTCCATATGAACCCCAAAAGCAAAGTACAAACCAGACCCAGGATGGGCCAGGAGCCCGCATACACCAGAGTCACAATGAGTAGGGGCACAGCAACACACCCATCGGCATGGCCAATCCGTCCCATGCCACATGTGCACAGCACACAGTCCCATTGCCTAGCACACACAACTACAGATGCCACAGCCACACACTCGCCTCCGGGAAACCCATGTACGAGAGTGCACGAACTGCCAATGTCAGACGACAAATACATACTTCGCCAGGTGCAACACAATAACAAATCTCATTCTCTCCACAGGTGACGAACTGCCGGATGCTGGGGATGGAGACAGCAGCCAGCACAGCCAGCCCACAAGCCCCCAACGAGGACACACGGATCTGGAGGATCTGTCCTCCTCTTCGGACACGGACCACCAAGCAGGCACATCTGGTGTGGCAGGGCCCAGCCGCTCCCCAGTACCCCTCCTACCCACCAACCCATCATCCAGGGCTGCTGAACATTCCCAGCCCCCTGCTGCCACTGTCGTTGCGGCCACACCCACGGTCATTGCGGCCACACCCACGGTCATTGCGGCCACTACCACTGCCGCAACCGCCACCATCGCCGCACCGACCACCACCGCCACCACCACCACCACGTCTTCGCTGGCACCAGCCCCAGCGCAGGTGGTGGCCCGGCCGACTGGATCCACCCTGGGAGCCACAGCGAGGACCGTGGTGTGCAATGTGGCTAGTGGGCAGGCCGGTGGCAGCAGGACTGGTAGGAGGAGCAGGGTCAGGGAAACGCCAGCCTCCCTGGGAGCCATGCCCTGCCTCAAATGGCCAGAGTCCTTGGGGCCTATGAGGAGGCCCAAGAACAATGGGTCAGGTCTGCTACAGACACGCGGGAGGTGCTGGGGGTGCTGAGGTCCATGGACGCCCATATGGGCCAATTCGTGTCCCGTATGGACCAACTCGTGGACCTCATGGGCCAGCTGGTGGTGGCGGTGGGGTCACAGGCAAGGCCAGCAACACCACCTCCGCCACCACCTGCTAGGGCGCAGGGTCGGCCAGCAGTGTCCACTTCCCCTGCGTCCACAGCCAGTGAGCACACCTCACCCACCACCAGCAGGTCGCCACCACACACCCCCTCCCAAACGTGGAAGGGGCCGTCCGAAGAGGAAACAGGTCTCCCGGGAGGACTTCGCACGCTCCAGTCGCAAGTGAGGCAGCCAGCCAGCCTTCCGCCAGCCTTCCTTGACCAGCCACTGCATTGACTTGCTCTACGATCCCACTCCACACAGCCAGCTGGATGGCATGTGTGTGTTGGACTATGGACATAGAACCAGTGGGTACACCCTGCGCTTCACGCAGCCATGACCGACAGCTCATTGTCACTGCACGCACCACTTTTGTCATCACCTTACACACAATCACATGTCACAGTTTGTAATAAATGCACCTTTTTCACTAACTGCTGTTTGTGCCCTGTGTTTTATTTGTACGGAATACAACGGCCACCTTGGGCGGAAAGGCACCTGATGCGTGGCATGGCAATGGAATCCGGAGGGCCTGTAGGGACCTAGGGGTGGGAGACAGAACAGGAGCACATTCAATGAGTGTGTCACACACCCATCACACAGTACATGTCAACAACTACAAGCAATGTACACACATCGCACAGAGCAATAGGGCACAATGCCACAGTCACCAACAGTGGCATACTACCCTGGCCATGGAGCGTTGACACACTGCACGCAGTGAACATACGGCCACCCTGACACAGCACACACACACCTGCACAGATACAGACACATCATCCGTCGTACATGGACACTCACCGTCAAGTGAAGTAGCGGGCGATGAGCTGCTGGCGCACATTCCCAGCTTCCTCCTCTCCGCTGTCCACCTCACTCGAGCTGTCCTGGTCTGTGGGCTGGGGCCCTGGTTGATCTCCGTCATCCACAATGAGGGGGATCTGCTTCCGAATGGCCAGATTGTGCAGCATGCAGCACGCCACCACTATCTGGCACACCTTCTGTGGGGAGTACGCCAGTGCACCCCCGGTGCGGTCCAGGCACCTGAACCTGGACTTGAGGAGGCCAAAGGTACGCTCGACCACACGTCTGGTCCTCCCATGTGCCTCATTGTATCGATCATCTGCTGGGGTGCGAGGATTCCTCAATGGACTGAGCAGCCATGCCCCATTCGGATACGCAGAGTCACCTGGGTGTGAGGGACACAGAGAACCGTTGCAATTCCAACTGGACAGGGGACAGCATCGCACAACTAGCACGCTACACCACTCCACATACTCACCGACAATACAGGCACGATCCTGTTGCAGATTGGCCATCAGTCGTGGCAAGATGCTGTTGCGCATTATGTGTGCGTCATGGGCCGAGCCTGGAAACTTGGCACACACGTGGGTGATCACCATGTCTGCAAGGCACACCACTTGCACATTCAGGGAGTGCGTGTGCTTCCTGTTGCGGTACAGGTGCTCAGTGGCCTGTGGTGGAACAAGGCCAACATGAGTGCAGTCAATGGCTCCCACGACGTGTGGGATTCTGCCAAGGGCATAGAATGCACCCTTCACTGCCGCCAATTCACGAGCCCTGGGGAAGCGGATGTACCTGTTCCGGTACAGCATCATGGCTGCCAGTACATCCCTCAGCACCTTGCTGAACATGGGCTGGGACATCCCTCCTCCACTGCCCACTGTGTGCTGGAATGACCCAGTGGCGAAGAAATGCATGGCGGCCATCACCTTAGCCGTGGGGGTGACAGCAGTCGGATACACCCTGCGGGGACGGAGATGGGGCTCTAACATGGCACACAGTCGATGCAGAGTTGGCCTGTCCAGCCGAAACTTCCTGATCACCTCTGTATCGTCCATGTCCGCCAGCAATTGGTATGGGCGGTCAATGTTCGGTCTCCGCCTGGGGAAAATGGCAGAGGACACATGTCAAAGCAACACGACACATAGCAATTTCGCATACACATCACTGACATGACTGAGCAAGCACATGAGCCACAGCCCAGCTGTCAAGCTGGGACGGCACGGCCACAATACACTTACACAGGTCTCCCAACAATGGCAATGGCAAGTGAGACATACCACTGCCATGTGCATGCACATGGGGATCTAGGCCCCAATGACTTGCGGGCGTGCTGATGGGGACTGACTGCATATTCGTCAGCGGCAACGCCACGGCAACATGAGTGTCTGCTGAGCATGGAACTGCTTCCGAGGCTGGATGAGTATGGCACACGACGACGACGATGTGGGCACGGGCTGAGCGGCCAATACAAGTGGGACCTGTGGCACGAGGGGATATGAGACAGTAGTAGGTGTCAGCACTGCACCCTATGTACAGCACTGTACGGATCACAGCTCCCGAAACATTGACTGGTGTCCACATTGACAGCCCCATGCCAAGACGGCTGTGTGCTTGCAGTCACACGTCACAGGTGAGAGGTTACATTGCACGTGCCAGGTGGCAGACGTACATAGTGGGAGCTGGCATGTGTGTGCATGTGTCTCCTGTTCAGGATCCACCAGATGGGCGCTGACTCTGTACTGACCATTGGACACAGCATGTTCTGTGGAAGGCTTGTGTGTGTGGGATGGTGGCACTGGATGTGCCTCCGTTGGGTGGGGGGCCATGCACAGGGCGGGTACGTCGATGATTGCGCATTGTTGGTCACGGTGGGTGCACCAACTAAGATGTGTTGCCCTGTGTTCAATTCCTATGTCCGCATGATGATGGACTGTGGATGTGGGCAGACTACACATTGGTCGATGTGCTGTCTATATGCATGTGCCTTCACACCAGGCACAGCTGCCCCTGCACATGTGACCCCTGCTGGACTCGCTGCTGGGTCTGTGGAGCTGATGCACCTTCTGCGCGTGGGGCGGACAGCTCTCCTCACTTCCCTCATTGCGCATGTCATGTCTTTGCCGCAGGTGACATGGATCATGGAGGGCCCACATGTACGCGTGGGTAGGCTACACATGATTGTTCACTGGTCGCCACCCCCAGTCAGTGTTTCGAATGGGAAGGTTGTCGTGCTGGTGGTATGTTCGATGTGGCGGATGGGCGGGCCTAGGTGCGGGCTTACATTCCGGACATGGGGGTAGTCGGATTGGCGACTAGTTGCAGTACACACGGGACACGTCTCTTCCTTTCCACATCTGGGTCATCCCTTGTACTAACTGACAGTGATACAGTCATCTTCGCCCCAGCCCTCATGTCCTCCCCTCGCCCCCCAATATGCATGCTCACCTGCGAGGCTAGCGCTTGCACAGGCAGCCCCAAGCTCGCACCAGAGAGGGCAAGGAGTGTATGTGTGGGTCCAGGGTATGATGTGTGGCGGGACGCCGTCCACCTGCGTGGTGCCCCAAATGGAGACCCGGCCTGCATGGACTATGCATCACAGTCTTCGCCTTCCGGATCCGCCACCTGCGACACCCAGTGGCTGTGGCTGCCCTTGCGGCCATGCCGCGACCGTCTGTGGCTGATGGCCCACACATTCACTCTTTGGCCTCTCTGGGGAGGGCTCGGGGGTGGTGGCGCACGCGCTTGCACTTAGTCGCAATGGCATGTGGCGTGGTTGGTATGATGGGCAATGGATGGGATGGTGCGAGCCACCTCCCGTGACGTCAGTGCTGCTCGTGCTGTGGTGCGTCCCCCTACACTTCCATGTGACTTGTGCCATGCTAGACGTTGAGGTTCTATTGCCTGCGTGATATGACCAGGAGGAGCGCGAGGAGACCTCTCACACACCATGCTCCACTGCCATCCCGTGCCCTGTATCGCCTGTGCGGATTGACTATGTTGGGGTTACACCTGGTCGACTGGGGCTGTGTGTGCCTTGTCAAGGGGCATGGCGGGCGCACAACAGGATCCAGCTTGTCCACAGAGGGTGGGCTGAGGTGCGCCTGGTACTGCTTTGTACGTGTGCCCGGCTGCTGTGCACACACGTGTTCACTCCCCCGACAGGTGTCCTCTCACAATGCCCAGGGAAGCGGTGGTGTACTGTTCATGAGCCCTCCCAACACGGCGTGCTCCAACTTGGCATGTGCGCATCTACCCGTCGCACCCACCCACCTGAGCACTGCGTCCATACGACTTCACACGACACATGTGTGTCTTCCACAGTAGTGCTACTCATTTGCGTTGACATCCAATACCAGTGGACTACATGGTCATGTCACGACTGCCGTGTACTTCACATACTCTCATCCTCTCTCATTCGTACTTGTGAAATGAGTCAGCGGAGACAGTTTTGGTTTCAAACATTATATTGAGTCTTCTGTCCTCTGTGATGCAGTATAGTGGACACTACTGGCAGCGGAATACATGTTGAGGATATACTGAGCATGATAACAAATGGGATAGGGTGTGGGGTTACATCTGCTTGGCCAAGGCTGTGCTAATGTACATTTACGTATAGCTGCGGAGCTGCGGACTTTGACACAGACGGTATACATGTAGCCTACCAGACCGCTCGGCATCATGGGCACAGTCCATCTCAGTTCCATGTGACAGGTTTGCTGCGGTTGTTCCTCATGCACGCGTGCATGTGAGATGACATCAGGGCATGTGCTTGCGTGCATGCAGCGGCGTGCCACTTGTTGTTGCACTGTGGTGGTTACTGGACATGTCACAGTCACTGGGGTCGTGTTGTTGATGTATGCACTTGTCGTCCATGCAAAGGTCCTGGTATGGGATTCCCGGGGCGGGGGTGGGAGGGGTGCAGCACCCACAGACTCCAGGCGACCTATTCATGTCCACTGAGCGGTGCGTGTGTCCATGTGCGCTGGATCCATGTCGTGTCCTGGTTGTTCGTGCAGTTCCGTCCATGTGGGTGCGATGCACAGAGCCCATGCCACTGCCTCCCACGATGCATGCGGTGTTCCTGGATGTGATGGGGAACAGTGTGCATGTCCCGGTCATATCCGATGTCATGGCGATGTCGTTGATGGTGTGGTTACAGTTGCCGGTCGTTTGGTATGGCTGTTGTGGTGGTGACTGGCCAGATCCGTGCGGAAGCTAAGCATGGGTGCGGGGTTGGACTTCATAGGTCACTCGGGGAACCTGCGTTGTGGTCCGACGTATTTACAGGTTGTCAGGTATGCGATGCCGTCCAGCAGGGCTTCCATGTCATTGGTGGTGTACATGTTTGCCAGCCAATGAAGCGGATGGTGGCTGTCAAGGTGTTGTTCGTAGGTTGTCCCTTGGAGGACCATGATGGGGCATGCTGGGTGACATTCGATGTAGCTGTTCTCGATGATCCGTCGTGTGGAGGCACAGTGGTTCCATTTCAGTGCGCGTGCGATGTTGGCCACATACGCCATGCCCCCATAGGCAGAGCAGGCCCTGTCGTGTGCGTCCAGAGGGAGGAGTAGTGGTAGCAGGTCCGCCTTCAGACATGCCGGGTTGGAGAGGCATATCTCGACGGGATGCTGGTAGGGACACCTCCGACAGTAGAAGACGGGCATGACGCAGCTGAACAATGTGATGCGGTAAGTCAGTCGGTAACTTACGTTCAGCAGGGACAGGAGATCGCATCCCAATGTATGGCACAGGTTGGTTTTGTACAGCTTGAGCTCTTCGGCGTAGTTGGGTAGGTGTGTTGCGGTTGCCATTTCGCAGCGGTTCGTAGAGGTGGCGTGCTCCGGCTGTGTGTGCAGTCTGCAATGTGCACGCTCCGGGGTTGCTGTGAGCTCTGTGTAGTCGTGGGGAGACAGGACTTGTGTTCTGTTGGCTTGTTTGGAGGACACGGGCCCTCTTCCCACATGCTTCTCAGACAGTTCAAGGTCGGTGCTGTGTGACTCCTTCCAATTAACTTGCATGTGGCCGACATGGGGGAGTGTTTTCTTCTTTCTTCCCCGTCCGTTGTGTGCTTCTGTGATATGCGCTATCTGCCCTGTGGTCGGTCTCCTCGGCATGCCTGTGTTGGTCTATTCTTGGACAATGGCTGTATTCACCGGCTTCTGTCGTAGGGCTGTGGTTTCGGTGTTGGAATGGAAGGTCATTCAGTGCTGTCTGCTCTCCCTTGTGTGGGCGGCAGCCTGCCTTTCCGCTCTGCGTTGGGCCTTGTGTGTGGATGTAATTCTTGGGCCACCTGTTGTCGGTCACCGGGCTCTTTGGTGTTCCGTTTCATGTGTCTTGTTCATATGTGCAGGGTGGTATGGGTTTTTCAGTGTGGTACTGGCGTTCCTCTTCCCGAAGGAGCCCTGCTTCTCCTAGTTGGTGTTGCCGCCGCTGTGTGCTTCGCCATGTTTGTTACACTGGGGTGTGTCCTGCTGTTGCGTGTCTTCACTGACATGTGTGCGTCGGTTGTGTGGCGTTGGGTGTTGTCCGTGAATTTGGCGTTGGGGACATGTCTGTGGCAGGCCTGTCACGTGTCATGTGCGTTCGGGGTGGGGCTGATGTGTGTGCTGCTTGGTTGTGTCCCTGTGTCTGTGTGCGACGCATGCATGGCGCTGCGGTTGGCCTCTGCGTTGTGCGCATGTGTGGCGGCGTCATCGGCGCTTTGTGGCCGTGACGGGGTGGTTGGTTCCTAGTCCCAGGTGGTGTGTACACATGTGTTCCGCGATGTTAGGATTTGGCCTGTGTGTCATATGTGGATGCAATGGTGGATGTGTAGTGTACACGCGCTGGTGGGGGTTGTCCGCTTTTTCCGCCCTTGCACTGTGTGCGCTGTTTGCGTGCACTTGTTGTGTGTGTGCCTACCTGCGTCTCCGCGGTACGTTGCGTCCTTGGTGGTGCATCAGCAGGAGCATGGGAAGGGCCTGCAGTGCTGGATTCATGCTCGGGATGCCGCTTCTTCGTTTTCCGTGCTCTGCGTCCGTGTTACCGCCTCTCTTTCACGTGCGGTGTCTCTTAGCCGTGGGAGCCGTTTGTTTGCGGCATCGTAATTTATACGCCGGGCGGGGCGTGTTTCGTCGGACGGTGTGTGTCAGTTGTGCTGCGCCGCTACGTGTACGGGCGCACTTTGATGGCGGACGGTGTTGCTGGCTTGCCGGCGGTGTTTGGCCTACTTTACGCATCGTAATTGGACGGGCGTGTGGACTGCTGCGTGCCGGCGGTAACTGGTGGTTTTTGCATCCGCCAGCACGGCGGTTGTGCTTCCGCCCGCCATCGTAATGAGCCCCTTAACAACTAATTATTAATAAATTAAAAATCAATTACTTCCCACCCTTTACCCCTATAAACACCACAACTCGCAAAAAACATAAAAAAATTAATAACACAAGTAACAAAATTAAATATCTATTAAGTAAATAATATTAATGAAAAAATAATCATTAATTTATTATAATTGAATTACTTCTCACCCTATACCACTACCCCTATAAACCCCAACCCGCTACAGATCTAAAAACACATAATTTAAATAAATTTCATAACTACAAAAAATGTAACTAATATAGTAAGAAACATAAACAATAATCAAACAAAAAAATAATGTCCTATAAATTTAAAAAATATAATAAAAAACATAACAATAATTAAAAAACGATATTTTTACAAACGGTATTAATGACTTTTAGATTTTTAAATCAATATTACTTACCTTCAAATCGATTTTCTTGACAACGATATTCTTGCACTCGATGTTTCCATTCCACAATATTTGTCACTCAATATTATTGTAGTTCGATTTTTTTTCCTCGATATTCTGTCTCATTTACTTGAGTTTGAAGTGCGAATATTTCTTTGAGTTTTGATATATCGCCATCTTCATCAAACATCTCCTTGAGGAGCTGCTCACGTTTGCTTCATCTATCTGCCATCGTATGTCTGAGGAGTTGTAGTGGCACTCTCTATATTCTTGTGTCGCCTCCCCGTGTTGGCTAAATTCGTCTTTGTTTTTCCTGTTTCTTCAATTGCAGGCCAGTTTCCTTTTTTCCTTTTTTTCCAATCTGTACATACTTTTTATTAAGTTTTCTTTTCCTTCTTGGCTGGTCTGTTTACCTCCTTTGTTGTGATTAATTTTTCCCATTGGGCACTTTGTTATTGAAGCGTATTACCTAAGAAGCACACGAACTGGCCTGCGGTTACAATGTCGTTTTCCTCATTTGTGACCCCCAGCACGTTATTGAGCACGGCAGGGCAGCCCAGCAGTCCGTGCAGTGACTCACCCTGGAGGCATACCTCCTCTGAAGAACCCCCCCAGGAAGAACAAACACTGCCCACCCCACACAGACCCCTTACCATCTCGTCACGGCCCGTCAATAGATATATATATATATATATATATATATATTTATACTTCCTTTCGCTGAAGCAGTGCTAGTACCTCTAGTACTTATCTAAACTAAGTCCTTCTGATACCTGCTCTGAAAGTAGTCTCAGAAATGAGAACTAGAAAAACTAAGGCAGAGAACAGGGAAAAGAGCCAAACTGTCTGAATGAGGTGTGAAGTGGCCTGACTAGAGACAAAGGATTTCCTGTGAGAGGAGAACTGCAAGCTGCAGAGCAAAAGGCAGGATGGGGGGTGAGTAGCCAAACTGGTCTTTAAGGAGGGTATGAAAGTTTAGGGCACCACAGGCTCAACCCCACATCCTGCACCCCCCAGCCATACAGGATCCCTTGTCATTAGATTAGCAGAGGGGTTGGAAAGAGAGTGTTAGGGAAACCTAGCCAGGCCAGTGGGATGGCTTAGCCAGATTTTAACCTCTAGGAGAGAGTTTCTCCATTTTGAAAGAATGGTGCTCTCTGGGTCAAGAATATGCCAACCTTTGGAGGACGTGGTCATATCTGAGGGTGGCACCCTGTAAACCATTGGTCAGGGGTACCCGCCTGCTTGTCACCCAGGAGCACTGGATAAAAATGGAAGAGTTGCCTAGCCACTCAGATCCCCTGCCTGAAACAACAAAGAGAAGAAGGACTGTCCTGCTGGAACCCTGATCTGCACATAAAGGACTGCACTCTGAAGGACTGTTCCCACTGCACAATCTGGAATTGCAGCCCTAAGGACTTTGCCTGGCTTCAGAAGGATTAAGAAATGGACTCCCTGAAAGCAACAGGCTAACAGTGCTCACCTGTACCATCTCCACCAAGAAGTCCCAACCGTGGAGTACGTCCAGTGGATATTTAAGGATTTGGCCACATGCATTGTGGGAATTGTAGTCCCAACATCCCAAGGACCATCTCAGAGCTTCTAGACCTTTGGATTTGTGTTGTGAACACTTTGGAAAAGGACCTTCTGGAAGGAGATCTAGAAGTTTGGAGAAGTTTGGAGAATTTTTGTCATAAAGCTCCATGAGGTGACTGATCAGTCGACAAGAGTCAAGCCGCCGTTGTCGAACTGCGATCAGGCCTGGATTTCAGGTTCGTCCAGCTGAAATCTCAGGAGCTCAAGACTTCCAGGATTTCACCGTGGCCTCAGACTGAACCAAGCCACCGTCACCTACTCGAAACCCAGCCTGATGAGGAGCCTCGCTCTACGTCGAGAGAAAAAGCTCCAGAAAAGTTTCTAAGTGCGAAGTTAAAATTTTGACCGAGGCCTCCCTCTTAGGGGCCAATTCCGATTCGGGCCGGAAATCTCTCTGACTGAGCCGGACTCGGAGAGATTTCCGACCGAATCGGACCCTAGCAGTCCGACCGAACGAGTACGATGTGCACGCATGCCATCGGACTCGAGTCGGTCGGACTCCATTGAAGTCAATGGGAGCCTGTCGTACAACGCGTGCGCGGGCTCCCATTGACTTGATGGGTGCGAGGCGGACACGGGCGCCCCTACAGCGTGTACGCGTCCATGCGCATCGCGGCGTACATGCACAGGTAGGGGGACCCATGGGTCCCCCTGTGTGCGACTCGCGCGCCTAAGCGTACAGGGGGTCCGACGCGGACCCCCAAAGTCCGGCTCCGACAGCTTTTTCGAGCCGGACGGCGCGAGTCGGTCGGACTGCTCGCGGCGCGCATCGTACTTACCCGGCCGGGATACGTCTCCATAGCGCGATGCGAGTCGTGTCCATGCGAGTCGGTCGGAGCGTGTTGAAGCCGCGTTCGGGTCGGTCGGAGATTTCGCGGGTGCCTGCATCGTACTCGCTCGGCCGGATCCGCGTACGATTCGGTCGGGAAACAGGGCTCCAAATCGGATCCGGTAAATCCGATTCGGAGCACTACCGGCCGAGATCGGAATCGGCCCCATAGGGTATCCGACCAGAGTTCCATCGCAGTCAGCTTCAAATTTTGACTTTGTCCCGGTCAAGCGCAACCAGATGTCCCAAAGTGGCGCTTTGGGCTTTTAAGCACTAGAAAGTGTTTATTCTTTCAAAATTCATATTTCCGGGTCCCTACATTGGATTTCTGGGGTTTTGGTGTTGTCTATTTGTTCATAAAAATATAATCTATTTTTATCAATCAATCAGGGAATTGTAAGCGCGCTACTCACCCGTGAGGGTCTCAAGGTGCAGAGCGGGGGGGTCTGCAGATCTGTTTAGCCGAAGAGCCAGGTCTTGAGGGTCTTCCTGAAGGTGTTCAGGGAGGGGGTGCGTTTGATGTCTGCCGGTAGCTCGTTCCAGGTCTTGTGAGAGAAGGATCTTCCGCCTGCTCTGGCTCTGTGGATGCGTGGGGTTTTGGCCAGTGCGAGGTTGGAAGATCGGAGGTTTCTTTTGGGTACGTGGAAGTTGATTCTGTCGTTGAGGTATTTGGGTCCGTTGTTGTGTAGGCATTTGTAGGCGTGAGTGAGGATTTTGAAAGTGACTCTTTTCTCCACGGGGAGCCAGTGGAGACTTCGTAGGTGTTGGCTGATGTGTTCGTGTCGGGGGATGCCGAGGATGAGTCTGGCGGCGGTGTTCTGTACTGTCTGGAGTTTGCGGAGTAGGGACTTGTTGATGCCGGCGTAGAGTGCGTTTCCATAGTCCAGTCTGCTGGTGATGAGTGCGTGGGTGACTGTCTTCCTTGACTCAGGGGGGATCCACTTGAAGGTCTTGCGGAGGATGCGGAGGGTGTTGAATCAGCTGGAGGTGACAGCGTTGACCTGTCGGTTCATGGAGAGTGATGAGTCGAGTACGATGCCGAGGTTCTTGGCGTGGTCTGAGGGGGTAGGTGGGCTTCCGAGGGTGGTCGGCCACCAGGTGCTGTCCCATGCAGAAGGGGTGGTACCGAGGACGAGGGCTTCTGTCTTCTCGGCGTTGAGCTTCAGGCAGCTGTTGGTCATCCAGACTGCGACATCTTGCATTCCTTTCTGGAAGTTGAGTTTGGCAGTGGTTGGGTCTTTGGTGAGGGAGAGGATGAGCTGGGTATCATCGGCGTAGGATACGATGTTGAGGCCGTGTTGTCGGACGATGGCTGCGAGGGGGGCCATGTAAATGTTGAAGAGGGTGGGGTTCAGTGAAGAACCCTGTGGGGCTCCGCAGGTGATTTTCGTGGGGTCGGAGAGGAAGGGTGGGAGTCTATGAATTGGTGTTGGATTTTTATTGTGTATTGTCTCTTACCTATTTGATGCATTGGTGTTTTTAAATGCTTTATACACCTGTCTCCTAAGTTAAGCCTGTCTGCTTGTTGCCAGCTACCATGGGCTGAGCAAGAGAATAATATATTGAGACCTTGACTGAACCTTTTATTGTGTTTGTTGCCTTATTACTAGTGGTAGGTCCTTAGTTATCACTGCTAATAAACCACCTTCCAACACATAGCAAGAGAGAATATTAATTGGGAGCGAAAAACTAGATCAGACCTGATTTTGTTAGAAGTGGTCTGACTCTTGGTTAGTAACAGATTCAGGAGGTCAGGACACAGGAACCAAATAATAAGAAAAAAAACAAATAGAAAAACGAAGCAGGAGAGGACAGAAATGGTGTGATAACTAGAGCTCAGAAGATGGAACAGGTATAAATTAGAAAACATGACCCAGCAGAGAGTAATCAACTGATCTACCAAATTAATGATGGAAGAAGAAAGAACCCTGTTAGAAAAAAGAACTCAATTTTTTTTAAATATCCCTGGGGTCACTTGGGTTAATTTATACAAATACACATATGCAAAATGGAACCCTCAAGAGGGTCACAGTTAGGAAGAAAACCCCAAAAGATAAAAAGGTCTCATTTGCAGTCTTGTAGGTCATGAGTTCCAAAAGAAGGGCAAAAAAGCTAGGAGCAAAAATCTGGGACAGACTAGAAGAAAGAAGTGAAGAAAATGAGGACAAATAGGAAAAAATGCATTGTCATGCATCCAGCAATTGGTAAGGGATCCTTATATATGATACTGGTAGGAAGTGGCATGACAGGAAGAACTGAGACTCTAGAGGTGAACCACCATCTTGGGCTGGGCTGATATATAGAGCATATCCACTCACTGTTTCTGGATTCTATGACATTCACCAAATAAATAAAGGAGTTTGATATATTTTCACCATCAGAGTATTTTGCATCTTGGCACCTGCCCTAAGTGCTGTGGGCTCAATTAGCTCCCGGAACGCCCCTCTAGGTGGCTGCAAGCATGGAGATGCCAGGGCAACTCAGGGGGTGCAAGCACACATCAGTGCATCGTATAAGGTGTCAAGAGATATGCTATCAATCAATCAATCAAGTAGTACTTGTATAGTGGGGCTTATCACCCTATAGGGTATCCAAGTCATGTGCTGCAGGCATCAGACGAAGAGCCAGATCTCAGCCGAAGAGCCAAGTCTTGCGACAATTATCAATGCGAGGTGCGGTTCCTCATCTCGGCATCTGGTGGTGGGCAGGTTTGAGATCAACCAGACAGGATGAATGAACCAATTCTGCAATTATTCTCTTGAAAACCCTCTTTTGTGATAAGTTCAATCAAAATCTAGTCTGAAAAATTCAATTTTCCAGGACAAGGAGCAACATTGATTTAAAGACATTTTATGTTCACAAAAGACAAGCATAAAAACACAGCCAATAATGTAAACTGATCTGACAGGCACTATATAGTTGACAGCCATACTTTGAAAACACTTTCATAAATGATTGGTGAAAAATAAGATATGACTGAACAAACCAGTTAGTATCTGAATATATACCCATGCCATCACATTGACAATTAATTAAAAGAGAATTTGACTTTGACACCAAGTTCTGTGAAAGCCACAGGGGATTTCAAGAAGAGCATTTTAAATGCATGGACTTATTTGAGCAAAAATAAAAAGGAAGATGAAGTATATGGTCTGATTTTGGAATAATGGGGGCATGCCCATCTAATAATGGGGAGGTGGGGCATTGTTTTTTCAAAATCCACCTTTTGGAGTTTTGATTTTGTTTTAGCCCTGATTCTCATACCAGGAAAAAAGTATCACCATTTTCACCAAAGGGTGAAACTTTCAGCTAAAGGACGAGTTCACATGTACATTCCCATACAAGCATTACCCTTTAGCTGTCTAGAATTATATGTGTCACATTTACTCACAAGTTATTTTGTATCTCCTTTCCATAAAAGAGAGGCATTTCGATCAGCACCAATGATTGTTACTTCCTTCACCGTTGTCCCCTCGGAGAACTATTTGACATGAGAGACAGATCGAAGGATTGACAGAGATACACTATTTATTCAAACTACATGGCCTGTTGTGGAACAGCAGGCTATTGCTATCCAGACTTACGAAAACATCTTTAAATTGTATGTCTGTGTTTACCATTCTTTTGAACCACTCTTGTAATGTAGTCATTCCGATGCAGCTCCCCACACTAAGAACGTAGATTTCCTGTGAGAATAAAATCAGAGAGAAAATAACCTAGTTAGTGTTTGGCAGATGTAAGATATCTGTCAGAAAGCTTTGGATGTCCCACCCACCCTATTTAGTGTGCACAGAGGCCTTACACACTCCTAAACCAGATCATGGAAAATCTGCTGCATATGTTCCACATAAGCCAAACTTGAAATAAAGCCCTAAGAGCTTTCACATAGCTCACAATAAGGTATTGATACTCCTATTCAACCTTCTTAGATGCTTCAGGGCCACTTTTGTCAGCTAAATAACTAATAGAAAGGACAGGGAAGGGTACCATTTAAACTATTAACAGCCTGTTAGAAGTGTTCTCATTAAAAATTGATTCCAGTGGTCACATTCAAAGAGATCACAGAAAGGGGAAGACGTGCCACAGGTTCATAGGCAGAAAATAAAATGTATGCAGCCAAAACCATCACAACAGGATAACACTCTTGTACTACAAGCAATTTGCTACCCCTTGTACCATGGTAAAGTCATTAATGACATAAAGATTCAATATACAAGAAATATACTGTTGGAACTGGCACATTCTGGTTGGCTGTGGCGAGGCCCTAGCCAGGCCGAACCTACCACTCCCGTGTATGGTGATTACACTCACTGTATAACCTGCGCTCACCCTTGGGTAGCTTGGCACTGAGCAGTCAGGCTTATCACAGAGGCAATAGCACTCTCACACAATAAATACACTGAGCGTCACAAAACAGACCACACATGGTGTAGGTAAATAAAGTTTATAATCAACACACACATTAACTAACACAAAATGAATATCATGTATTTCTGGGCATAAATCACATTCGGAAATGTCACTAGCAGAACTAGGCCAACCATTTTAAAATGACATCAGTAATATGCACACTTGGAAAAGTTCCTATTTTACCCCCCTCCCCCACACCCTTATGCTGTGCGAAATATTGTCAGAATGAGGCCCAAGTGGCATTTGTTATTTTTCAATACCACAGTTATTTTTTTTTTTTTACGGAGTTTTATATAGCGCGAACTTGACCCGAAGGTATTGGGTATCAGAACGCTTTACATAGCACCAGTTGCGTTACATGAGGACACATTCATTTTTTGTTAGGCACGGAGAGATTAAGTGATTTGCCCAGAATCACAGGATGTTCAGCGTCATTACCGAGACTCGAACCTGGTTCCCCAGATTCGAGGTCGACCGCCCTAGCTGTTAGGCCAACTCCTCTCCATCCCAGTTCACAACGATATCAGAAATATGTACACACAAACAATTACAACCTTTTTAACCAGCACCATGGGCCAAGGCAGGAAGGGTAAATACCAATGTCAAACATAGTATTCTTTAGACAAGGAATCAACGTGTAAAGCAACACCGCCGTGCGGTGCAAGTAATCACAGGCAGTCACTCCGAAACACTCACTCAGCACTGATACGAAGTGGCATGGATATCAGGCAGGTCTGTATGGAGCTCATTCGCTCAAACATGCACACAGCACTATAAGGGGGTGCAACTAGTATCGGGCAGGTCAGTTGATACTGCACATGCAGACCCCATGGCCCAAGTCCTCCTACATCATTCAGCTCACCCCGACTACAATACACCCATGGACTGGAGATAAAGAAAGCCTTCCCCCCCTGATTCTAGGCCGATCATGGCCAGAATTACACTAAGTCAGAGTCCCAGAGAAGGAGGTGGGGTAGGTAACAAGGCTAATTAGGCGGCAGTTGACAAATAGAGGTTTGGCCACTACTTGGGAAGTTCACCTGAAGTTCTGTGGAGCAAAAGCAGGCTGAGGGCGATAGTCGTTCACTTAAAGGGTTCAACACTGTGCCTTCTGGCACCAGCCCAGCTCTGCGAAGCACGGGGGGTCATGCAGTCTCTTGACCCAGTTCTGATTGCTCTCGCAAGCATTCCTTAGTCCAGTCAATTACTCTCACCACCCAGGTCCGGTCCTGGCAATGCTACCTGGCAACACGAAGTTGTCAGGCCAGTTGAGGACAGTGCAGTTGGTCCGCTGCATTGAGGGCACAAAAGAAACAATCAATGTATGGGGGTTGAAGCAGGGGATCCCCTCGAAAGTAAGAGGCACCCCATCAAACACAATTCAAGTAGCACCCAGGCAATCCGGGAACCCTGGAACACAAATCTGCTCCTTCGCACCTCCCCTGAAAATGAGGCACAACGTCTGGTACGCGTTGATATGAGCCACACCAGACAGTTCTGGTCACACACAATGAAGAGTTGCAATTTCCGTACCTGTCTGGAAATAAGGCACAGCAACTAGTGTGCGTTTATATGGGTCACACCAGACAATTCCGGTCACACACACAGACGCAAGTTCAGCAGTGCCGCATGAGGTAGAATGAGGCACTACTATGGGTACGCCCTCAAATCCGAGGGCCACAACCTGTGAATCGTACACCGCACGCAATGAGCATGCAGCTGGCATGTTGCACAAGAGAGATACGGCACAATCGACAAAGTGGGCCATGCTGGGTTCTGCAAGGAGTGAACCTACATGTTGAGGCACCACGATGCAGGGGCCACACTCCTTAGATATGGGCAGTACTTTTGGGGCTCTACACAAGTCAATTCAGTCTCCAGGCACAATACTTAGTTCTACGCTCACACTGCACCACTAGTTGGGATCCAGCAGACGATGTGGGCACTTAAGAGGGCACCACTCTCTAGGTGTCACAGGTAGATAGTTTGGGTCTCTTGCAGGAGGTCTGTGATGTTCCTGAGACCTTCACAAGAGAACAGGGGTCAAGCCGACAAGCCCTTGGATTGCACACTTCAGGGTGCCACACAGCAGCAGGCAGTCAACCCAGGCCAGCCACTATTCAGGAAGGGTGCACAGTTCCTTCCAATGGCAGTAATCCTCCTTGTGCACAACAGATTCCTCTGGCAGTGTGCACCACACAGTTCCAGGATCTCTGGCCCCACGTCCCCACAAGTGTATCTCTACCCTGCTGAAGCATGGCACTAGTAGTTATACTGTAGTGTGCTGTTGAAGTTGGGTGTGGTTCAGAGGGTTTCCCTTTAAACCACAGATGTCTCCCCTAAATGTCAGTCCTGTCTGCCATGGGGCCGGGGAATGCAGATCTTAAAATTTAGCTGGGCCATGATCAGGGGCCAAGTGTCAAAACCTCTTCCTCCAATCTATCGAGCCAGGCCCTCAAATGGCAGAGGTCTGTCGTTCCATTTGCATGCCCATTTGCATGCCCAATTAGCTGTCTCTGGGGAATGAACAGATGTGCTTCCCATCCTACAGTGTTGACTGGGGTCCAAATAAATGGCACAAAAAGGGTTTTACAGCAGAGAAATTACCACTTTCTAGAAGTGCCATTTCTAAGCTATTAATGACAAATTCCTCTTTATCACTGGAGAGGGTTTGTCATTGTGAATTCAATGATAGGAAACATCATGAGGCTGCTCCATTGTAAGCCACTATTGCAACTTGAAGTAATTGCAACCATGCCCTCATGTAAACGTATGAGAAGAGCAAACCTCAAAGGTATTGAAAACACACATGGATATTCTTCACTACTTGGGCAGGGAACACACATGTGTACCTAACCTGCCTCTTATCTACCACTTGCTTCACCCCTTAAGACTTACCCTAGGGATGTTCTAGTGGTAGTGGAAGGTACCCTTAGGATGGGCCAGTGGTTTAGAAAGGCCAACCTGAGCATAAGTGCAATTGCGTACACACAGGCCTGCAATGGCAGCCTTGACACATGTCTAAGAACCTCCTAGGTGCAAGTGCGTACCCACATACTTGCAATGGCATGCTTGACACATGTTTAAAAACATCAGATAAGCACCACTTCCTAACATGTGTTGGAAGGCGAGTGCACTTTCACACTGCAAACAGAGGGGGGAAGTGCCCAGAGCCCTAAAGCCACTAAAAGAGAATCAGCAAAACCCCTGAGAAAAAAGCGAAATGTTTAGGGAAACACTACCAAAAGTGCATCAGATCTAACATATACCCATCATGCAACTGACAGACAAGAAAAAGTTGTACTCCTCTCTGCGATTGGTTGTCAGTAACCAATAGCACAGTGCTATTGTTACAGGACTTTGAAGGTTTCTGGATGCTCAGGGGCAAACAGGAGAAGGGAATCTTTAACTAAATGTCTGATTATTTTCTCTTTCGCGATGTGGTGGTATGTGGTGATTAGGAGGCGGAGGAAGAAGGTGATGTTTACCAGAAGCATCATATTTCTTGTCCTATTGAGCTGGGCCTGCTCAGCTTATTTGACAATTATTTCCAATCCTCACATATCTCAGAGCATATATTAGTAGCTTCTTTTCCTTTATGTAGGTCAACATATTGAATAAAATCACCTCATTTCATATTTGCAATCATTGAAATGATTCCCTTCAGCTGATAAATTGCAGAAATAGCAAGATGGGTTTCTGTTCCATTAGCATGTGAACCTGTCTTGACTGCCGCTTTTGTGAAAACGTTTTTACATAATGGAGGCTTTCATTTTTTTAGGTTGCAAACAACGTCCATTCAGTCTTCTCTTTAATGCAAATCCTCGGCCTAAAGGCGTACATCATTTTGTCTAATGACATTCGGTTGATGAAAGGTAGGTCTCCTCTAAAAAGCAATATTGCTTTGTGGCTTTGGCATAAGATATCTCCTTTTGCACACAGACGCAATAAACGAGGCTAGAAAACGTATCGTCTTCAATGTGCCTAGAAATGTAGCAAAGTGATATATTTATGCTGCTGAATTTATCAACTTTTAATTAAATTTGAAAAAATCAATAGGAGGAAATGACCTACATGTTTTTGATTTGACTCCAACTGCTGGGTACTTATCTCGCTTTTGTACACCAGGTTTAAAATAAAGAACTATTCCCTAAAGTGATATTTAATATCTAATTTAATATGCTATGGGTGATAAACATTGATGAAACAAGAGCCGAAGGTAGCACTACCTCATTTATTTATTTTCTCCCCACATTCCTCAGTGATATGAGGTGCATCCGCCTCGCCAGACACCCAGATCATATTTAAAACCAAAATCAGCTCCTGACATTGAGATGGGACCTTCTTACCGGTGCCACGTATTTTTTGAGTATTTTGGTCTGCCCAGCTTCTGAGACAAGCATGAACAAGCATTGGCATAGCCAATAGGTCTCGCCTTTGGGACCTTATAAGTGGACTACTGGTAACAACATTTGCAAAAAAAGGCACTAGAGCAGTAGAGACCTACCTTTCTAGGTAAAGAAAAGACAATCCAAGCATACGTAAATATAGACTGAAATGACAGGACCTAATCCCTGAGTGTAAGGAAGGATATGGACCCCCTGTCCGCTGTTTGAAGGCTGAAACACAGCAATAAACAGGGTTCAGTGGTGGGCCCCTCAGGCATTTCTGCCCCGGTGCAACTGCTCCACCATTGAAAGCTACGTACCTGGCATTACCCCATATGTTCCACGGTTTCCGCCAAGCTGTAATGTAACTTATTTAACATACTGTTATCTCAAGATTAATAATTACTCTTATACTCAAAAATCCAAAAGCATGTCCTCTGGTGATGCCCAGAGTAAATTTCTAACTACACTGCTGATTGCAGATGGCACCCTTAAACTAGTGCCGCAGGGCATCACTGGGCATTCTATGAGGGCACAAGTTATGACAAGCTATCTGCGTACTTTGAGGGAAGTCAGGGGTTATAGGTGGTCATCTGACAACATTTGTCTACACGTATGCACTGGTTTAGTGATGGGTACGGGGCCAGCACCCCTGCAGCAGCTGCTAGAACAGATCAGAATGTGTCTGCCAGGGGCTGCTAGCCAAGGCAGTGGCAGCAGCGTGCTGGGCGACACCCAGCACAGGAGGTGGGGTGGGGGGGAGACGAGGGGGTGGAGAGAGACTGAGGGGAGAGCGGAGAGTGAAGAGGTGTGGGGCAGAACATAAGAGGGAGCGAGGAATGGCCAGAGAGAGAGAGGGAGAATGATGACACGTGAGGCGGAGGGAGGGAAGTGGGCGAAAAGTGACGGAGGGAATTGAGGCGGAGAAAAATCGCTGGAAAATAAAAGGGGGCCAGGTAGGAAAGAAGGGGGGGTCGTGTTTGAAAGGGGGAGCGGGATAAGGAGGCTAAAAAGCAAAGGGCGAAGCATAGAGGTGAGGAGGGAAGAAGGTGTGAGGGGCAGGGAGCGGAGAGAAGCACAGAAGTTAAGTGAAGCAAGGAAGATAAGGATAAAAGAGCAGTGGGAGAAGTAAGATGAAGGCGTAATAAGAAAGTGGAGGGGCAAAAGAGGCATGGAGAAACAGAGGAAGTAAGTTCAAGGAGTAGGGAGCGTGGAAGCAAACGAAGGAAGAGAGGCGAGAACGTCTTAAATGCAGTCATGGGAGAGAAGGAAAGAACTAAGAAAGAGGGAAGTGGAAAAGCAGAGTGGAGAGATGGGGGAAAATAAGGGGGGAGAGGCAGAGTGTGGGAAGGGAGAAGATTAGTTTAAGTGGGGATGGAAGAGATACGTCAGGAACTGGAGGCGAGATGGAGTAATGAATGATGAGAGAAACTGCACGGGAAAGAGAAGAGGGATGTGGAGATGATGAAAGGAGGGAGGGAAGAAGCGATGGAGAAGAATGGAGTGCTGAGGTAGAGAAACAAGTAACAGGCGAAAAACCAGAGCGTGAAATGGCAAACTATGGGAGAGAGAATGAATCGGAGAAAGAGAAAAACAAAAACGGGGGACGGAAGAGAGAGTAGGACGTAATTAACTGGGATAATTAAGTTCTGATTTTACAGCCATTTTTCTCCTAATTCAATTATCCCCATACATATTGTGTATACATATTTATGCGTTTTCAGACGTCTCTGGGGCTCTCTTCGCCATATGTCTCTTTTGGAATAGAGCATGTCGAAGAGAGGAACGGAATACCAGCGGATCCCACAGCAACAGCGCCGCCTACAGGCTGACCAGTGCCAGCTGGCGAGGAGCCTCCAGCCGGCCTCATTCATGTGACTCGGAGGCAGCGAGCACAGCCCTCACTTTGGACGCAGGGGGCAGCAGGTCAGATTACCGCAATTGCAATACCTAAACAAGAAGGCCGCGAGTGGTGCGCGCACACTGTAAGGAATGTCAGGAAATCAGCTGCCTCCCTGCGCGCCGCTGCTCGCTCCCGCAAGCAAAACGCTGTGGGAGTGAACATTTGCTAAAGAGGTGGGACATGCACCCGCCTTTAGCCATTTGCAGGCTACGAAAAATATATGACACAGGCAACAACCAACCTAATGCGTGGGGGAAGTCCTAGCCACACGGAGAAGTTTGGAGTGCTCACAAGAAGCCTCCCATAGGGCAGCGCATGCGCGCTGCACTAGGCTCGACCTAAAAAAACTGACGACGACCGAGGCCTGAGACAACCAATCCAAGGGACAGCACTGTCATGGTTCCAGCAGAGTAGGCAGCTGGAAGCAACATAAAACATAACACTGTGAGGTTTAGCAGGCATCTTTGATTGGGTTAAGGCCACGACTGAGGATATAAACGGCCATAAATAGTTGAGGCAAATTGTTTGTAGCAAGATAATAACCTCATATCAACTGAGTGGCAGCTATTGCCTGTGTCTTGGTGAAAGAGTGATTCCTTTAGGCTATCACAGTGCCTTTTTACTTTTGTGATAGTTACATAGGCTAATCCAATTATTTACTTTTTAATTTCATAAGCAAATTTTGGGTTTGTACCATAATCTAAGCTTAGTGTTGATTTTTGAAGGTCCCCACATTGATTGATTAAATGTTAGAAGCACCCTTGTATGGCTGTGTGCGGTTATACTGTAAAATAGTGTGGAGCCTGGCTTGTTCAAAGTCTGCAATTATTTTTGGGGATGTCATTATTTGATCATTGTTCTATTTAACCCTGGGCGTAGTTCGCGTAGTAGCGCTACGCGTAGCTACGCGAAGTGCACTTCGCACTACGCGAGCTACGCGTAGCTATGCGAACTGCGTAGTGCACTGTGCAAAATGCTGTTCGCACTGATTGCACAGTGCCGGATGCTTGTCCGCACTGTGCAAACAGTGCAAACCGCATCTTGCACAGTGCAAGCGGACGTTTTCTGCCGCTCGAGTAGATTTCTACTCGAGCGGCAGCTTTCTCAACGTGGACTGGTAGTTTCTCATCGCGGCGGTCGCGAGCATGCGCGACCACTCGCAATGAGAAACCTGACCTCCCGCGTTGAGAATCTCGCCCGGGAGGTTTATTTTCCACGCTCGCGATCGGCAACTTGATGTTGCTGATCGCGAGCGAGAAAAAGTCTCGCCGGGATGTCATTTTGCTTGTTTGCGGTCGCCAACTTGACGTTGAGGACCGCGAGCAAGCAAAAAATGACCGCTACGCTATGCGTGTTTGCACTGTGCTACGTGCAATTCGCGTAGTGAGAAGTAGTGCAAACTTCGCAAACTATGCGAGCGTAGCCTAGTGCTTCACCCAGGGTTAGTTCTATTGTTGTGAGGAATTCATTTTAAGTTGTACTTTGTTTATTTGGGAGCGGGGCATAGAATATTGGGATGTTTATGTTGTGGTAGTGTTCATGTATTGTCTATATGTATGAAAATGGTGAGTGGCAAAATTTAAAAGTCTCATCCATTACCCAGTTTTTGCACTGTGTACAATTATTATTTTTCTTTTTACTATTTTCATTGTCGTGCATTGTTAGAAATGGGTTTTCTGGTTGGTTAGTGTATGCATCTAAGCCAAGCAGAAACCACCACTCTTGTCAGGGTAAGGGAGTTACACACCCAAGATAACCCCTGCTCACCCCTTGGTAGATTGGCAGAGCAGTCTGGCTTATCCCAGAGGCAATGTGTAAATCATTTGTGCAACACCCACACACACATACCAGTGACACAATAAATACACCACAAAGGAGACTCCACACAAGGTTATGTAAAAAATATCTCATATATTGTATATAAAACACATAGACTACAGTTACATAAATCATAAATCACTTTGATACTAGGCAATGGTCATAACATCATAGGTAGTGCAATAAGTAAATAGTCATAGATTGCTCACGTCATGAAAACATTAAGAAAGGCACCATTCCTTTGCATATCATACCATCCAAATATACTTAATTGCACCAGGACATAAAAATGCAGTGGTTAGAGGCGGAGCATAAATCACCAAATCTTAATGTACATGAATCATCATGAACACATAGGGTGCAGCTTACCTGCACTCCTGCAACACTTTATCTGGCAATTTCATATGAACACCAAGGGCACCAGAACTCCTGTGTGCCCTTTATTAGAATTACGGTCATTTTATAAAGCCCCCGCAATAGAAACCACACACATATGTTTCTAAGTGCAGGAAGAAAACCTTGTGATCTCCACAAAGAGGTATGCGCTGATTCTTCATCGTTGTCAGTCCCCTCCTCAGGAATGCAGCAAGTTCCTAGCATGGGGGGGGTTCTGTTGAGGTCGCTCCCCACAACCACCAGCAAAGAGTGCCCCCAAATCACTGGGGAGACCTTTTCGGGCCCCGCGTATGGCCAGATACCTAAGTATTGTCACCAGCGGCGAGAGGCACTGGCAACCACTTTTGGGACCGCCTCACGCAACCCTCACCACTGCGGCGGCCCCCCCGGGACTACAGGTCCCCAAACTGCACCTTTCTTGGAGAGCAGGCTGAACCTGCCGTCTACAGGAGACTCTCCTGCAGCGCGCCCTTTCCTCGCGGCAGCCACTCTTAAGTGTTGTGGCAGGGCCGAGGTTGCTCCTGTCTGGAACCAGCAGGTTGTTTCCGACCTGCATCCATGGTTACCTTTGGTTTCCTGGGGACATGCATTATGAAGAAGGCTCCCAGTTTTATGTATTTTTTTATTTACATTTCTGCCTGTATTTATCAATATTTCTTTTTTGCTCACTTTACCTGTATTTACCCGTATTTATTTTGTGCATGTTGTAGAATATAAGGCTGCTGTGGGTGTCTAGTCACATTTATTTAACTAACAAATCTTTACTCATTTTGAATGTCCAATGAGTTTTAGCCCCTTACAGTACAATAACGTACAAGGGTCATTAAGTAGACAGCAGTGAAACATATAAAATGGTGAGTGAGCCTGTAGGCTACACTCCAGTGACACAGAGTAAAAAGGTACTGTTCACTACTACTGACCACTTAACTGTTTGCTGCCACAACCACAATTGTGCTTCTTGACTCCTACTGTAGGCAGTAGCATTTCACCACTATGAGTGTAGTGCTTTGGGTGCCCCTCTCGGTCCAACAATGCTGCAATCCATGAGACATGCACACATGCATAATTTGTGTTCGTCTATGACAACAAAATCTGCATTAGGGATCGAGACAACATTAAAGTTGGGCACTCAGGGCAGGGGTACATGTCTTACATTGTGCAGAGGACTTTTCCATCCCAACATTTTGATATCATTTAATTTAATAAAATTGACTCTATTTTTCTAGATTAGTGTGGAATTGTTCTTGTGTTGTGTATTCACTTTTTTATTGTTTGTGTGCTGCATAAATTCTTTACAAATTTCCTCTAAGATAAACCTGACTGCTTTTTTGCCAAGCGACCAGAGTGTTAAGCACAGGTTAATTTATTTTCTTTTGGTGGTTCACCCTGACAAGGATTGTGGCTGTTGCTTGAGAAGGGCTCACACTCCCCTTAACCAACAACCCAATTTCTCACATTGGTCTTCACTGGTGGGATTCAGCATTTGTATTGGTGCAGTGTCATTTAGTGATTTAGTGTCACAAAATCCCATATAAATAACTTGCCACATCTTTTTACAATTCGCTTTTTTTCTCTCAATTGGTCATTTTTCCAAATGTAATTCCTGTCTCACTTTTTCGCACTTGGGCCTTTTTGTTTTTGTAGTTGTGACACATTGCCAGAATGATAATGGATCCCAACTGCCTATCATACTACAATATGAGGGAGCACAATGAGTTCTGCAGGGAGAGGGGGCTAGCCGTGAAGAAGGGGTCCACAAAGCGGGAACTTCGGGGAGTCCTGTATGCTTTTGAGGAAGTGTGC
This sequence comes from Calotriton arnoldi, assembly GCA_963921515.1. Classification (NCBI taxonomy): domain Eukaryota; kingdom Metazoa; phylum Chordata; class Amphibia; order Caudata; family Salamandridae; genus Calotriton; species Calotriton arnoldi. The sequence continues at coordinate 663,476 of CAWUFW010007030.1, forward strand.
TGGTGGATGGCTTAAACAAAGGGTCAAGAGGGTGATGACCCTGAGAATGATGATGAGGAGGAGGCGGGAAATGACTTGGCAATGGCTCCAGAGGAGATAGGAGGGCCCACAGAGACGGTGTCCCCTGCCGGATCCCATGTAGGAAGCATGACAAGATTGTGCAAGAAGGTGCCCGAAGTATAGTAATTTGATGGTGGTGAATAAATTATAAATTTAATGTATAACAAACTTTTGACTTTCTAATGTTTGAGTAGTTTAAGTTTGGTTGGTATAGAAAGAATAAATATGGTTTTCCTAGCTATAACTAAGCTATAACCTTAGTTTTTCCATTGAATTTCAATGTTTTTAGTAATTAATACAAAGGTGTTTAAAATCGTAGACTGGAGTGTCATTGAGTGGAGTGTCATAGAGATACATTGGAGGAGTCTGCCTTAGAGCATAGTGTCGTAGAGTGTAGTATCATACAGCGGAGTAGAGTGGAGTGGCGAGTGGTGTAGAGTGGAATACCGCTGAGCGGAGTGGAGTAGAGTGGCATAGAGTCGAGTGGCTTTGAATGAAATACCGTTGAGCGGAGTGGTGAACAGTAAAGTGGCGTAGAGCAGAATAGTATAGAGTGGAGTGGCAACGAGAAGAGTAATGTATAGTGGAGTGGCATAGAGGGGAATGGAGTAGAATGGGGTAGAGTGGAGTGGCATAGAGTGGCGCAGAGTTGAGTGCTGTACAGTGGAATAGCATAGACTGGAGTGGCGTAGAGTGGAATGGCGTGGCTTACAGTAGGTTGGCATAGAGTGGAATAGCATAGAGTGGAGTGACATACAATGAAGTGGTGTTGGTTGGAGTTGGGCAGAGTTGAATAACAAAGAGTAGAGTGGCTTAAAGTGGAGGGGCATTGAGTGGAGTGACATAGAGTGGAGTTGTGTAGAGTGGAGTGGCATACAGTGTAATACTGTAGAGTGAAGCGGCAAGAGTTGAATGGGGTATAGTGGAACAGAGTAGAGGGGAGCTGTGTAGAGTGAAGTGTCAAAGAGTGGAGGGGCGCACAGTAGAGTAGTGTAGATTGGAGTAGAGTAGAGTGGAGTGGAATAGAGTGGAGTTGCACAGAGTGGAATAGTGTAGAGATGAGTGGTGTAGAGTGGAGTGGCATAAAGTGGAGTGCAGTGGTGTGGAGTGCAGTGGCGTGGAGTGGAGTGTCATACAGGGTAATAGTGTAGAGTGAAGTGGTATACAATGAAATGGTGTACAGTGGAATAGTGTAGACTGGAGTGATGTAGCCTGGCATAAAGTCAAGTGGCATAGACTGGAAAAGAGTAGAATGGAGTGGCATAGAGTGGAGTGGCATAGAACGGAATATCACAGAATGGAATGGTGTAGAGTGGCATTCAGTGGAGTGGCATAGACTCAAAAAGCATAGAGTGGACCGGCATTGAGTGGAGAAGTGTACAGTGAAATAGCATTCAGTGGAGTGGCGTAGAGTGGAGTGGCATAGAGAGGACTAGAGTAGATTGTAGTGGCGTAGAGTGAAATAGTGTAGAGTGGAATGGCATAGAGTGTAGTGGCGTAAAGTGGAGTGGCATAGAGTGGAGTGGCATAAAGTGGAATGAGGTAGAGTGGAGTGGCATAGAATAGAGTGGAATACAATAGAGTGGAGTGGCGTGGCGTAGAATGGCATAGAGTGAAGTGTCTAAGAGTGAAATAGTGTGCATTGGAGTGGCATAGAATGGAGTGGCATAGAGTGGAGTGGCATTAGTACAGTAGCATAGAGTGGAGTGGCATAGAATGGAGTGGCATAGAGTGGAATAGAGCAGACTGGAGTGGCATAGAGTGGAGTGGAGTGGTGTAGAGTGGAATAGTGTAGAGTGGAGTGGCGTAGAGTGGAGAGGTGTAAAGTGGAGTAGAGTGGAGTGGTGTAAAGTGGAATAGCGTAGAGTGGAGTGGCATGGAGTGGAATAGCATAGAGTGGAGTGGCATGGATTAAAGTGGAATGCCAAAGAGTGGAGTGGCGTAGAGTGGCATAGAGTTGAGTGGCTAAGAGTGAAATAGAGTGCAGGGGAGTGGCATAGAGTAAAGTGACATTTGAAATGTAGGGCAAAGTGGAGTAGTAATGAGTCAAATAGCGTAAAGTGGGTGGCATATAATTGAGCAGCATAGAATAGAGTGGAGTGGTGTAGAGTGGAATACTGTAGACTGAAGCGGCATAGAGTGGCAAGAGTCGAATAGGTATAGTGGAATAGACTAGAATGGAGTGGTGTTGGCTAGAGTGGCGTAGAGTGTTGTGCGTAGAGTGGAGTGGCGTAGAAAATCATGGCATAGATTGTAATGGTGCAGAGTGGAATAGCGAAGAGTTCAGTGAAGGAGAGTAAAATGGTGTAGAGTGGAGTTGCCTATAGTGTAGTGGGGGTAAAGTGGAGGGGTGTACAGTGAAATAGCATGCAGTGGAGTGGCATAGAGTGGAGTGAGGAGAGTGGCCTAGCATGCAGTGAGGTGGTGTAGAGTGGAGTGGTATAGAGCGGAATAGTGTAGAGTGGAGTGGCATACAATGGAATAGCATTGAGTGGAGTAGAGTGGAATGGGGTACAGTAGAGTGATGTAGAGTGGAGTGGAATATTGTATAGTGGAGTGGTGTAGAGTGCAGTGACATGGAGTGGAGTGGGGTAGAGTACAGTGGTGTAGAGTGGAGTGGCACCCAGTGGAGTGGCACGCAGTGGTGTAGAGTGGACTAGCGTAGACTGGAGTGGTGTAGACTGAAGTGCCATAGAGTGGAGTGGTGCACAGTAGAGTAGTGTAGAGTGGAGTAGAGTGGAGTGGCATAGAGTGGAGTGGCACAGAGTGGAATAGCGTAGAGATTAGTGGTTTGGCATAAAGTGGACTGGTGTGGAGTGGCATGGAGTGGCATACAGTGGAATAGAATAGAGTGGAGTAGCATACAGTGAAATGGTGTACAGTGGAATAGCGTAGACTGGCATTTAGTCAAGTGGCATAGACTGGATAAGAGTAGAATGGAGTGGCATAGAGTGGAGTGGCGTAGAGTGGAATAGCACATGATGAAGTGGTGCAGAATGGCATACAGTGGAGTGGCATAGAGTCAAAAAGCATAGAGTGGAGTGGCATAGAGTGGAGTAGTGTACAGTAAAATAGCATAGAGTGGAGTGGTGTAGAGTGGAGTGGCATAGAGTGGAGTAGAGTGGCTTAGCGTGGAATGGTATAGAGTGTAGTGGCATAAAGTGGAGTGGCATAGAGTGGAGTGGCATAGAGTGGAATAGGGTAGAGTGGAGTGGCATAGAATAGAGTGGAATACCATAGAGTGGAGTGGCATAGAGTGGTGTAGAGTGGAGTGGCGTAGAGTGAAATAGAGCACAGTGGAGTTGCGTAAACTAGAGTGAAGTGGCATAGAGTGGAGTGGCATTAGTAAAGTAGCATATAGTGGAGTGGCATAGAATGGAGTGGCATAGAATGGAGTGGCATAGAGTAGAGTGGAGTGGCGTAGAGTGGACTGGAGTGGTGTAGAGTGGAATAGCGTAGAGTGGAGTGGAGTGGCGTAGCATGGAGAGGTGTAAAGTGGAGTAGAGTGGAGTGGTGTAAAGTGGAGTAGCGTAGAGTAGAGTGGCATGGAGTGGAATAGCATAGACTGGAGTGCCATAGATTAAAGCGGAATACCTTAGAGTGGAATGGCGTAGAGTGGCTAAGCGTGAAATAGAGTGCAGGGAAGTGGCATTAGAAATGTAGGGCAGAGTGGAGTGGTAATGAGTCGAATAGCGTAAAGTGGGTGGCATAGAGTGGAGTAGAAGGAATAGAGTAGCGGTGGCATGGAGTGGAGTGGCGCAGAGTAGAGTGGCACAGAGTGGAATAGCATAGAGTGGAGTGGCATAGAGTGGAGTGGCACAGAGTGCAGTGGCATAGAGGTGAATAGCATAAACTGGAGTGGCGTAGAGTGGAGTAGTATATAATGGAGTGGCATAGGATGGAGTGGCTTAGAGTGGAGTGGAGTAGACTGAAGTGGTGTTGAGTGGAATAGCGTGGAGTGGAGTAGAGTGGAGTGGGGTAGAGTAGAGTAGAGTGGCATAGAGTGGAATGGCATACTGTGGAGTGGTGTAGAGTGGAATAGCGTAGCCTGGAGTGGCATAGAGTGGAGTGGTGTAGAATGGAATGAGGAGTAGACTGGAGTGACGTAGAGTGGAGTGGCACATAATCCAGTGACATATAGTGGAGTGGCAGAGTGAAGTGGTGTAGAGAGCAATAGGGTAGAGTACAGTGGCGTAGAGTGGATGGCATACAGTGGAATAGTGTAGAGTGAAGTGGCACAGAGTGGAATGGCATACAATGGCATAGCATAGAATGGAGTAGCATAGAGTGGAGTGGCGTAGAGTGCAGTGGCGTACAGTTAAGTGGCCCACAGTAGAATGAAGCAGTGTAGAATAGCATAGAGTAGAGTTGCGTAGAGTGGAATAAGGTAGAGTGGAGTGGCGTAGAGTGGAGTAGCATAGAGGTCAATTACATAGAGTGGAGTGGCATAGACTGGAATAGTGTAGAGTGGAGTGGCATAGAGTGAAGTGGTGTACAGTGGATTAGTGTAGAGTGGAGTTACATAGAGTGATGCAGAGTCGAGTGGTATAGCATAGAATAGAGTACAGTAGAGTGGAGTGGTGTACAGTGGAGTGGTATAGAGTGGAGCGGTATAGAGTGGAGTACATTCACACTCGAGTGTGAATGTACACAATATTTATTGTGCAGTCTGCCATCTGCTTTTTGGTTCGCCAAAATTCAGATTTGCATATACATATGTGTGTGTGTGTTTGTATGTGTTTATGTGTGTGTGGGTGTATTTGTGTGTGTGTGTGTTTATGTACGTTATTTAGTAATGTATGCACAAATAGCACAAACAACGCTAGGGTTTGATGCACAACCAATCAACTAAAATCGCTTGATCTGGCTTTATGTGAGGTCCTAATTACATATTATGTGTAATTTAAGAAATTGCATATTTTATGAAGCTCACCTTTGCAAGGTGCCATTGTGGGGGAATATATACAAGGATGTGCCTTAAGCTCAAGTTCTACACAAGATGCTGCTCTCTTTCCTTTGTGATGTAGAAAAATGCATAGTGTAGCAGTGTAGCACTAAACTGTCATTACTTACAAGAGCAGAGTTGATGACATCACAGGAGAATGCCTCTTTGTAGATTTGACGCTGTTTATCATTATCATTAAAGATTTTTTTTCAGTTAATTGCAACCATGAATTTAAGCATTTTACAATTCAAATATCAGACACAGTGTAATCATTCGAAGTGAATTTAAGGTTGGCAACACATTGGACCATATATATACATATAGGTATTCACAGAAAAAACAAAGGTCAAATTGATGGTAGAGTTAGGCGAAAATGGCTGTTCAAACATTACATTTTAAACTCTAAAACCACTGAAATTCACCAGTTATATTTAATTAAAGTAACTATAACTCGCACCCACTCCATGTGCAATGTTGTCATCAATGATGTCATTTCAAATGTTACATTGATATTATCAAAAATGTCATAGAACATGTCATGTGTGATTAATATGTGAGGTCATAAGCATGCATGGTGAGGGTGCAAGTTATAGTAACTTCAGAAAAATATAACTGATGAATTTCAATGTTTTTTAGAGTTTAAAATGAAATGTTTTAACTGACATTTTTGCCTAACTATAACAAATAACCCTTCAATTTTTCATTGAATTTCTGAGTTTTTTTTTTTTGTTTGTTTTTTGAAAATCTTTTTATTAACAATGCTCGTGAGACCATACAATACACAATAGTACCAATAAATCACAGTTAGAGATATTGCACAGATCAATGTTAGACATGTAACGTGGGAGCAACAAGGACCAGAATAACACCCTTGTCATTCAGCCCACTACATCAACCTCAGAATTCCTGTACTTCCGCCAGGACACCCACACCTTCTTCCACTTTTTGGTACACCCCCTACTTTTGTAAACAGTTTCCTCCGCTCTTTGGCACCAGTCTAGATCTCGCTTCCAGTCGTCCAATTGCGGGGGCATCCGCGCCCCCCAGCACCTTGCAATATTGCGCTTTGCTACCCCTACCGCTAGGACCAGCCATATAGCCATATACCTCGGCCAATCAGTGTCACCTTTGATCATTAATAGCAGCCACTTCGGGTCCATAGGGACCGTCTTTCCCACTACACTAGTCAGAGAGTCCGTGACCTTCAGCCAAAAGGGAATAATCTCTGGACAATCCCACAAGATGTGAAAGAAGGTATCCTCCTCTTGGCAACCCCATACACACAGCGCTGTCTGGCTCCTCCCCCAGGCGTACAGGTGTGTGCGTGGATAATAGGTGCAATGGAGGATTTTAAACTGCACCAGAAGGAACCGTGAGCGTATTGCAATTTCTCTGGGACCCTGCAGCGCATCCTGCCAGTCATCATCGTCCAGGCTGCCAAGATCTCTAGTCCAGGCAGCTCTAAGGTTTATCAGGGAGTCTGGCATATTATTTATTAATTTACGGTAGATGGTGGACGTGGGTTTCTCCTTAATGGGGTCCAGTAACAGCCTGTCCTTCAGTGGGGAGTATTCCGGTGTGACCAGACCACTATGTATGTGCGATCGCAGGGCATGCAAGAGCCGGAGATGGTGGTACCTCTGTGACTGATGGAGGTCATACTCCTTTTGGAGATATTCAAATGTACGGGGAGAGTCCCCCTTCCATACGTCACCCAGGTACTCGATCCCTAGCAGTTTCCACCCCCTAAAGCCCGTGAGTGTGGACACCTCTCTCAACTGGTCACCCAGCCATAAGGGGGTTCTCCCAGTCAGCTTTCCTGTCCACCCTAGGAGTTTGTTCGCCTCCCTCCAACACTGTATCACCACCCTGGTATGTACCGGCCACCCCGGGTGCGACCGCCTAGCATACAGGAGGGGCTCACAATTACCCCCTGGCATAACCATCCTGTCCACCCTATATGCCAGTTCACCGCCATCAGTATATACCCAGTCATTGACCACCTGCAGTTGCGATGCCCAATAGTACAGTTTCACGTCAGGGAGTGCTAGACCCCCGTCATAGACCCCCCTGTGTTCCTTATGCAGCGCTATCCTCTGAGATCCCCCCTCCCATAACAAGGTACGCAGAGCCTGCGCCACACGTTTAAAGGCACTCGGTGGGACATGATACGGCACGTTCTGCAGGATATACAGTAATCTAGGCAACGTGAGCATTTTGAACAGTGCCGCCCTGCTCATTAGGGAGAGTGGGAGAGCACTCCAATGGCCCACATCTGCCCCCAGTCGACTCAACTGGGGCTCGAGATTCCGGTCAAAGAACCTTTTTTTATTACGAGTGATATATATGCCCAAGTAGGTAAAGCCCTCTAGCACCACCGGGGCCGTGCACCGAGACGGGGTCCGAGGAGGGGGACCAGAGAGAGGAAAAATCACTGATTTGGACCAATTAATGTCGTAGCCGGAACAGCTTCCAAAGAGCTCGAAATTGTGGAGCACTTGGGCTATCGAGTGGTAAGGTCTTGCCAGATATAGAGCGATATCGTCTGCATAGAGGGAGATACATTCCTCCCACCCTCCGGGTGCCACGATACCCCAGATCATAGGGTCCCTCCTGATCCAGTGGGCCAGCGCGAGGGCAAAGAGGAGGGGAGACAGAGGGCAGCCCTCTCTGGTGCCCCTGCGCAGGGGAAAGGCCCTAGAAATGGCCCCATTTACCCGAACCCGGGCCATGGGTAGCGTGTATAGAAGCCGTACCCAGCTGCAGAACCTCGGGCCAAAGCCCAACCCCTGGAGAACCATAAACAAGTAGGGCCACTCAATGCTGTCAAAGGCCATTGAGGCGTCCAGCGCCATCAATGCCATCTGCGTACTGCCCACATCTTCAGTCATATGTAGCACCCCGTACAGACGCCTAAGGTTATGACGGGTACTTCTCCTGGGCATGAAGCCGGATTGGTCAATATGTATTAAGTCCGGAATGACAGACACCAGCCTGGTTGCCAGGACCTTGGCTAACACCTTGGGCTCCACATTGATCAACGATATCGGGCGGTACGAGGTACACTGCTCGGGCGGCTTTCCCGCCTTGTGGATAACCACAATCATAGCTTCTCTCTGGTCCGGAGGGAGCCGTCCGATTTCGCGCGCCTCTGTCAGCATCCGGAGAAGAGGGGCCGTCACTACCGTTGCTTGTTTTTATAAATTTCCAGCGGGAGCCCGTTGGGACCCGATGCCTTCCCGGACTGTAGGGAGTTTAGAGCACTACCAAGCTCTTCCTCAGTAAGGTCTGCTTCAAGGCAGTCACATGCCTCCGCCGACAGTGTGGGGAGTGCGAAGTCCCGGAGAAATTCGGCACAGTCTGTTTCGGTTCTAGTGCACACAGGGGAATAAACCCTCTCGTAGTGCGCTGCAAAGGCTTCCGCTATGTCTCCGCTAGCAGAACAGAGTGACCCAGACATGCCCCGCACCTCTGTTACCCACGTGCGATCCCTGTCACAGCGTTCCAGCCACGCGAGTAGCTTTAGCGCCTTATCACCCACGTCGTAGAGCCGATGTTGCGTGGCCAGTGCGTAAGACCACGCTTCACCCTCAGCCATGGCCCTAAGGTCCTTCTGCTTCAACGACAGTCTGTGGCGCATGTCCGCGGACGTCGCCACTTCCCCGTCTCTCTCAAGCTGCTCAATCTCCCGCTCCAATAGTCGGATCTGGAGGGACTCCTCCTTTTCCCATTGGCCCCAATCCGCGCCTGGGCCGACCCCCTCAGGACAGTCTTGTAGGCCTCCCACAGTGTGACCTGGGACTCCACCGACCCCTGGTTTTCCTCGAAGTATAGTCGAGAACCCTCACGGATCTTATCCCCTAGCCCGGGGTCCCGGAGGCGCCATGGGTCAATCCTGGGGAAGGCCACCCTGTTAACATCCGGGCCCCTGACAGTGACACTAACAGGCGAATGGTCCGAGATCCCCCTTGCCATGTGAATGGAATTCATGAAGTCCCCCATTTGGTCTGCGCGGGCCAGAAAGTGGTCTATCCTGGAGAAGGACCCATGTCTCGCTGAGAAGAACGTATACTGCCTTAGCATGGGGTTATGTGCCCGCCATAGATCACACAGACCCAATGCCATAACAAAGTCCCTGAGACTGTGCTCTCCTTGTCTACTCAACCGGGTACTAGACCGATCCAGTTCTGGGTCCATGACAGCGTTAGTATCCCCCCAACGAGAAGGGTACCAGGGGGAAGGTCCGCTAAAAAGGAGCTAAGCCTAGGAAGACACAGGGGGTGGAGGCCCAGAGGTATATAGCAGGAACAGAGCACCAATGTACGCCCCTCCCATCTACCCGCCACCGCTGCCAAGCAGCCTGCGTCGTCCGCCCATGTTCCAGTAATGACTAGGGGGAGAGCAGTGCGGACTAGGATTCCCACTCCTCGTGACCCCGCTGTAAACCCCGAGTGGACCACCAGCTTGTAGCCAAAGCGATCCAGGGCCCTACATCTACTCCCCCGGAGGTGCGACTCCTGGATCAAGACCACATCTGGGGAGTGTCGCTTGAGGTGCTGGAGAACCAGGGTGCGCTTGATTTTATTGCCCAGCCCATTGACGTTCCAGGACCAAACCCGTATACTAGCCGGGTCAGCCATCATACTAGAGAGAGATCAATGCTATCGATACGCCCCCCGCCCCCACTGTGACATCATGGTCAGTCACCCCAAGCTGATGGATATCATGGACCTGAGCTAACAACCCATCCCAAGTGCATAGAGAAAACAAAAAACCCACAACAACACCCACCTCCCCCCTCCCTGCAGCCCTGCCAGGTGAGTCCCCAACCTCCCACCCATGAAACATGCAGAGTGCCTGTCGCCCCATTAATACTAGAAAAAACATGAACCAGGAGCTGTGTGCTAGCAGTCGGCAAGAGGCAGTATCAATCTGTTAACGGAAGCTTCATACCCACTCCATGTGTACAGAAAAAAACTTAACCACCAGAACCCTCCACTCTTCGCACGGCCCTCCCCCCTCTGTACCAGGGAGATAAAAAAAAAAAAACAGGGACCACGTATTATTTAGAGTCCGCAGTCCCAAACAGGCCCATAGAGCTGCCTTCTCCGGGGACCTCCCAACATAGTACCTTATTTCCAAGTAGAAGGACCTGCACGGGCCGCCTCAGGAGCCGCCAACATGGTCGACTAAGTTCGACTTGCCCCAGGGTCACTTATCTGTCCGCTGCTCACGCCGCTGGCTGTCATGTGGTCGTTCGCCGTCCTGCTCAGCCTCCTCACCATCTTGTCCCGGCTCTCGAAGCTGCCTCCTGGTGTTGCGACCCACGGTACGCCAGCCCTCGAGCCAATCGCTTGCTTCATCTGGCGTGTCAAAGAAGTATGCCTTTCCTTCAGCCAGAATTTTGAGTCTGGCCGGGAACAGCATCATATATTTCACTCCCAGATCTCTGAGGGCCTTTTTCACTCCGTCAAAGGATCGTCGCTGGCGTTGGACTCGGAGCGTGAAATCGGGAAAGAAATGGATGGTCGCATTATCAAGCTGGAGATCGCCATGCGTGCGTGCTGCCTGGAGGATCGCATCCCTATCCCTGAAGTTCAGGATACGGGCGATGATGGTACGGGGAGGTGCCCCGGGATGGGGCTTGCCCCCCAGAGCCCTGTGGGCCCGCTCCACAGAGAAGAAATTTGACAGGCGTTTGGGCTTCAGATGATTTAGCACCAGGTCCTCCACAAAGCAGTCCATTGATGGCCCCTCCAGCCGGGCCCTCCCTTCTTGATCTTCCAGCTGGGCGTAAATGTCAACTTGGTTCTTGGTGAGGGTTGCAACTTGCTCCTCCAGCCGTTTGGTTTTGGACTGCAGGCTGCCAATTCCAGTCTCTGCCACGGAAACCTTTTCGGACATTTTCCGGAAGTCAGCGCGTAGGAGATTCACCTCGTCCGTCACCGAGTCTAGGTTAGGCTCCAGTGTCCCCCTGAAGTCTCTAATGGCCCTCATAATATCTTTCAAAGAAGGGTCTGGGCCACCATCCTCCGAGTCTTCATGTTGGTCTCCACCGGTAGCTCCCTCTGCTCGGCCCATACTGACAGTGTACTTGTGAATCTGTTTGGCCTGACCCAGGCCCGCTGTTTTATTCCGGCCCATGCTGGCAAAAAGGCACGGTCCCTGGATGTCGCCTGGAGGGACAGCCAGGAGGTTACTGCTTGCAATGTCCAGCCGTACACCCAGTGGCCGGTGCACTCAAACCCCAGGCTGACCGGTCGAGCACCAAACCCTTCACACACCACAGGCCGCGGCGGCCCACTCCTGCACCGCACAGTCCCAGAGCAGTCTCACAGCAGGGTCAGCATCTCTCCGCCACCACAATGTCTCACAGGGGCTTCCAGCTGGCCAGCTTGCCAGCGCGTCGTGTCCCACTGGGCAGACGGACATTCTTCTAGGCTGTCTCCGGTCGGGGCAGCCCCATTGTTTGCTTCCTGGGCTAGGCAGCCCCGAGCGTTGCCATGCACTTCCCCAGGGCCACCTCTCACTGCTCCCGCATCCGGGGGGGGCGCACTCAGGCCGTCGTCCCGCTACCACCCGGCTGCAGGCGAAGGCTCCCCCAGGAGCGACGCGGCGTTGCGCACCCCGTCACCCTCACCCAGTGGTCCCCCGTACCTACAGTGCCACAGCAGGGGACGGTGCAGCCACCTTGTCTGCGCTCCTCAGAGGACAGAGGTCCTCACACTCTCTGCATAAGCCTCGAGGGCAATCAGGGCTCAGACCGTCACTACCTCGGCCCCCAATGTAGTCGCCGGCCCCCCCGCTGTCAGGCGCCACTTATCTCGCTCTGGGCCCACACGGTCCGCAGCTCCCAAGGTCCCCGCCGCAGGATCGAGCCGCCGCTTCACTGGGGGAGCACTGAGCGCATCGGCCGTCGACCGTTACCAGGCGCCATCTTGGATTCCACCAGCCGCGGATCGTCACTCGCCACTGCTCCGTTCGTGGCCCCGGAAACCTGCCGCAAATCACCGCGGCCCGTTGCCGCCGCTTTCCGATGCCGCCTGATCGCTGTAGGTGGTCTGATGGTCCTCGGATAATGCCGGATATGTGGGCTAGCGCGCCAGCTGCTTGCGCAGCACGATCAACAGGCAGCCATCTTCCGCGGCTGCAAGCCACACCCCCGAGAGTTTTTTTAAAAAATTTTTTTATGTGAATTAAGATATTATTACCATACCTAACTATAACATCACTATAACCTTTGAACATTTGTTTTTTTCAGGGAACATCTAGGTTTGTTTAAAGATGTAAAGTAATATTTTATCACCATACCTAACTAGGTCTTCCATGCATCACACATGGACTTCAGTTGTGTGTAGCGTGAGGTTGGCCACAGGGCTGGCCTATGGTCAGGCAGTAGGGCCAAACCTCCTTGGGTGCCCAACCTTTGGACATGTGCTGCATGGGGTTGGCCGCAGTGCCTGGCATAAAACCAGGCCCTGCACTCAATCTCCGTGCACATCCAGGACCTAGTTGCTGCCCAACTCCCATGGGCTTGCAATGCCCCAGGGCCCTACCTTACTTATTTTTGGGGGTGCAGCGGTTCTGAGATACTACTGTGAAATTACATGGGGCTGCACAACCCAAAAAATAAATTCTTTTAATTTGACCACTGGCAGTCCCTCAGGGACCCCCCCCTCACATGGACATGGGATCAGGTACCCCTACCCGGGCCATTTATTCCTTTTTTTGTTTGTTTTTCAGCACACGGGGACAAGGTCCCTGAGTCCTAAAATGCTGGACACAACGTCCTCTTCATGTTGCAGCCAACCAAGCAGATCATGTATCTGGAGCTTTCTGCACCACTGCAGTACTGCGGTAGTACTGCATTGCTAAATAAATAAATAGATAAAAACTTTTAACCTTAATTTCGTAAAACTACTAAATCGTTTACACCATATCACAAAAAAAAAGATTTCTGAACCAAGATCTAGCTTTCTGTCAAAATTGATGTACTTCGTTCAGCTGTTTTGGCCGTGGCGATGATGGATGAATCTTTTAATCTTTTTTTTTTTGGACAGTTCTTGAAGATTCATCAAACAGCGCCAAAGTTATTTGCAAACCCAAAAAATTAATTTGCAATGGAAACCCGGTCTTAACTATAACTACACAGTGGTGACTGCTATTGGCAGTCACCAATAGGTAGTCATAGTTAGGTCTGCTTTGTCATTGAAAGATCGTTTTACTGACTTGCTTATAGCTTTGGCCCCATTTCACAGATCTTTACAAAACGTTCCCAAAAAATGCTCATCCACTTCAGCTCCTTCCTGGAAAGTTTTGGGTGATCTGTCAAGCAGGGACCGAGAAAGAAGGGGGTCCCACAACGCAAAATCCTGATGCATTTTCCATAGACTTCTTTAGACAAGATTACTGCAAAAACTGCTGAACGGAATTATACCACATTTGGCAGGAAGATAAATCTTGCTCCATATATTGTGCTTTTTGTGATTTGGTGTAGATTCATTCAGTAGTTTTTGAGAAAATTAGGGCAAAAAATAATTGAATATTTGTAAGTTGGGTTCGGGAGAGTCTAAAGAGACTTGCACAGGCGCGCCAATTAAAAAATAGAGCAGTCTGATTGGCCCAAGAATCTTTATTTTCCTTGGGCAATCTCGCTCCAGCGGGGTCAGACTCCAGTGAGAGTGAACACTCTGGCTGCCAGCAACATGAGAAAAATGTTGCTGGCAGTCCTTACAGGACTTGAGGACTGAGTTCCCTAAACCAGAAGTTAAAAAAAATATATAAGATAGGGATACCCTGATCCTCTAGGCCCCATGGGGGTCCTAGAGGGACCCCACTGGGGCTAAGAAAAGAAAAACAAACGGCAAAAAATGCTGCCATTTCGCAAGAGTCTCAATGATGTATTTTGAGATGTCGTCGATGATGTCATAAATGATGTTGTAGAACATGTCATGAGTGCTGTCAAATATGAGGTCATAGGCAGTGTATAGTGAGGTATAAGTTATTGTTAGTGCTTCTATCTAGAACTGGTAAATTTTTGTGCTTTTTGTAGATCAAAACGTTAATGTTGTCATTGACAATTTCACCGAATTATAACGTTTCTTTGACCTTTGTTTTTTTCAGTGAATATATATATGTATATATAAATATATATATCACTGATCAAAACATCCCCAGTTGAAGACGCACTCGAAAAGCAGATGAATTCCACTGATTCTTTATTTGAAAGAAAACTGGCATTTTCATTCAGATGCATGTCATTGCCTTACGCGTTTCAGAGCAGCAGCTCCTTGATCACAGGCTCCATGATACTGCACAGAATAGGTGAAAAGGCACTCTCCTCTGCATGTCCTTTATTTAATTAGCCCCCAGTGGGCCTCACAGGTGATGTGTTGCATGCTGGGATCAGTTGTGCACTTTCTTGAATTCCTTTACCTTTAGTAGGTTTCTGTGCTGTAGCATAATGTTCATTTAATTTAAAAGCCCTCCAGTGGGCCTCCCAGATGAAAATGTTCAGTTTATTTTTTCTTTTCTGCTGTTCCACTAAGGAAGACTCAAAGTAGTTCCATGTCCTCGTCCTGGCCCCCTGACCTTGAGGGGTGGTGCAGTCTTCCTGGCTGGTCCAGATGTGATACCTTTTATTATTGTGTGCTTTTAGGATAATATGCATCATTTCTGGATTTTTTCATCCTAAACAGTTGCCAAATAATTTTATTTTAGGCGTGGTGAAACAAGTTTTCTTTAGTTGACACATACAGCACTGCCTTTTTAAATTGTTATAGTCTTAATGATATGAATGTTTTAATCAATTGTTTGTTTAAATCTATTTCTCTTTCTTTTTCGACAAAATTTATATAAATTGTTTGTGCTTTTAAGGACAATTGTTTAAGTCGAATATAGACATTTTTTACTGACTGTGTGTGTGTCTGTGTGTGTGTTTGTGTGTGTACTTATCTACGCTTTCTTGAATAGTTCAAACATGAATAATGTCTTTGTGTATGTGTTTATCTATATCTATATTCACTGAAAAAACCATAGGTTTTAGGGACAGTTATAGTTAGTTGGACATTTCACTCGTACAAAACCCGTGAAATTCCCCGTTATAGTTAGTTCAGCTAACTATAACTTCAGCGTCCCCACAATGCACTGCTGATGACGTCACATATTACATCACTCATGACATGGTCAGTGACATCACTGATGACATCACTGATGACATCTCAAATGACATCACTGATGACTTCATGCAGTGACTGTGTGTTTCTATAAAGTTTAAATATCTTTAATATATATAGGGAAAGGCGTATTGAAGAATGAGTAGGTGTATAAGTGTCTGAATGGATGATTTAGGAGGTGCGTGACTGACTCTATAAGTGAGTGATTAAACGTATCTTACTGATTGCATGGGTTAGTGACTAAACTGTGTGAATGTCTGTATCCGTCTGTCTGTTGGTGTGTAAGCAGCTGCATGGGTTTGTGAATAGCTACATGAGTGTCTATATGGGTTATTGATTGGTTGTCTGAGTATCTGTATGGGTGCCTGAGTGTTTGTGTGGGTCGGGTGTGTGTGACTCTGTGGATAGATGTGTGAGTGGGTGAGTCACTGGGTGCATGGTTTCAAGAGTGCATCTGTGATGGACTTTATGTGTGGGTGAGTGTGTGTATGGGTGTGTTAGTGAGTGAATGTATATCTCAGTGGTACATGTGTGAGTAACTACATTTGTGAAAGGCAGTATATATGTGTGTTGGAGTATACAAATGGCTATAAGTGAGAGTGTGTGATTGTGAGAGTTGTTGTATGGATGAGTGTGTGCTTGTATCAGTGATTTTATAAGAGTGTAAGAATGTGGTAGTATTTGTATGAGTAAGTGAGCTGGTGTGTGTATAACTGTATCGGTGAGTAAATGGCTGTGTGATTAATTATTTGCATGATTGACTAGGTGTGAGTACCTCTATGGATGAGTGGCAGTGTGTAAGTTTCTATATAAGTGTATGAGTGCATATGATAGTCCTGTACTGAGTGACCATAAGTATGAGTGACTGTACGGGTGAGTGAGTGGATGTGTGTGTGTAGGCCTAAGAATCAGTGAGTGGGTATGTAGTTATTGGTATTGGAGTGTCTATGGTTTTGAGAATGGCAGTCTGTAATTTAGAGTGGGTGTATGAAAAGTTATATTAGGGTGTGAGAAGATGCATCAAATTATCACATGGATGATGTCATCAGTGATGTCATCAGTGATGTCATTTGAGATGTCATCAGTGATGTCATCAGTGATGTCACTGACCATGTCATGAGTGATGTAATATGTGACTTCATCAGCAGTGCATTGCGGGGACGCGAGTTATAGTTAGCTGAACTAACTATAACGGGGGAATTTCACGGGTTTTGTACGAGTGAAATGTCCAACTAACTATAACTGTCCCTAAAACCTATGGTTTTTTCAGTGAATTTCAAAGGTTTTTAAATGCTAATTTCTAACTATAACGTGTCTGGAACCTATGGTTTTTCAGTGAATTTCAAAGGTTTTTAAATGCTAATTTCTAACTATAACGTGCCTGAAACCTATGGTTTTTAAGTGAATTTCAAAGGTTTTTAAATGCTAGTTTCTAACTATGCCTACAGAGGTAGGACATGTGAAGAAAGAAGAAAAAACGCACAGAAAGAAGCAAAAGAAATGCAGAAAGAAGCAACAGAAGTCCACAAAGACGAAGAAAAGTGCAGGAAGAAGCAAAAGATGTGCAGAAAGAACCAACAGAGGAGCAGAAAGAGGCCTTGTTCCAAAATCATCCTGGGCCCACAACTTTTTCCGACGTGTACTAGTGGTAACTGACTCTGACTAACCAGAGCCAGTGCTATTCTAAAACACACTTAGAATACATTGAAAACACCTACATACACTAGGGAACACTATGCGTTGGGGTACCCCTGTGATTAGCATGACCTCCTCTGTAAGTCCCTAGTACATAATAGGGCAGGGGGATTAAAACTACCTCTTAAAATGCACTACAGGGCGCGTTTGCACAGTGGTGAAGGGAGGTGGGGCCTGAGGTGACATGTGTGCAAACGCGTCCCGTGGCACGTTTTAAGTTGCAGGATTAAGTCCCCTTGAATCCTGAGTGTCCCTGGGGCCCAACAAGCCCCCCAGGTACCTACAGTTAGGACCACAGAGCTGAGTTGCAGAGAGGCGTTCCGAGGCCACGCACCTTTTTCACCTCTCTGCAACGCAACTCTGTTGTGCTTACTGAAGGTACCTGGTGGGCTAGTTGGACTCAGGGACCCTCAGGATTGAAGGGGACTTAATCCCCCAACTAAAACGCGCCACAGGGCCTGTTTGCACACATGTCACCTCAAGCCCCGCCCCCTCCCTTCACCATTGTGCAAACGCGCCCCGTGGCGGGTTTTAAGTTGGGGGATTAAGTCCCCTTGAATCATGAGGGTCCCTGGGGTCAAACTAGCCCACCCTGTACCTCCAGTATGCACCAGGGAGCTGCGTTGCAGAGAGGTATACAGAGGCCACGCCCCTTTTTACACCTCTCAGCAACGCAGCTCTGTGGCACTTTTTGGAGGTACATGGTGGGCTAGTTGGCCCCCAGGGACCCTCAGGATTGAAGGGGATTTAATTCCCCATCTTAAAACGCGCCACAGGGCCTGTTTGCACACATGTCACCTGAAGCCCCGCCCCCTCCGTTCACCACTGTGCAAACGCTCACCGTGGTGTTTCTACCCTGCCCCCATTTGCGTTTTTTGCGTCTGTTTTCGTCTTTTCTTGTGCCTCGGTTCTACGGAGGAACAAGATGGCTGCCAACACTTCCTGGTTTGGAGTGTTGACAGCCAATTAGCATGCAGCTCGTGATCGGGAGAGTGCAGCGGACCCTACTCGGCCATAGATATATATGTGATTTTACTTTTGATTTTCTCAGGAACTACTGAACGGATTTACACCATTTAAGCAAAAGGCACGACTCTGAACCAAGGGCTACCTTTTTGCCAAATTTGGTGTAATTCCGTTCAGCAGTTCGGGCTGTAGCTGCGATGAAAGGTTCCTATGGAAAATTGCATGGGGAAAACACGTTTTAGGACCCCCCTTTTTTCTCGGCCCCCGCTTGACGAATCACCCCGAAACTTTCAAGATAGGAGCGGACCGGAGCGGGCCACACAGTTTGAAAATTTCGCGAAGATTCATCAACCGGCGCCAAAGTTATTTCAAATAGAATGTTGCAGATTTCCTATGGAAAATAGGTCCTAACTATAACTATCTACTGGCGACCGCCAGTAGATAATATATATTTGCATCTATAAATACATATATACATAGAAGGTCCGATTAAACATAAACAAAATAATGCTGCTTTGCAGTGAAAGGTAGTTGGACAAAGTAATGTCTTTCAAGGTATACATCTGTGTCGCTTACTCTAACAAGAGTTGTGGGAGCGGGACTCAATGGGGGGGGCAGGACAAACAGAGCTGGGGCACGGGCCCCAGCTGGCCTTTTCTAGAGATGCCAGTGAACATCTTTTTTAAATGAAAAAATTTATAAAATAAATAAGACACAATGAAAAGAGTTAAAAAAAAAAGTCAGTCATTTAAAAATCGATCACACAAAATAAATCACAGCAACAATTTATGTCTAGTTATAACATTAGCATGTAAAAGCAGTTAATAGCAAAGCAAGTCATGAGTTTGGGAAGCCGTTGTATATAAAGAAAAGCTACTATGCAGAAAAGCTACTATGCACCTACCAAAGCTACTATGCACCTACCAAAACTCATTTCGTTCAGTAGCAGAACAAGAAAACATGGCCTTTCATGTAGACAAGATTTGCTACAATAAAAAACGTAAAGCTCATCGAAGTCTTTGTGGAGCATTTGTCACAAGGACTGGGGTTCACATGATCTACTGTGATCCATGGCTTAGAAAAATATAAAAAACGTAATGGATACACCCACCCAAAAGCGTGTTCGCATACAACGGTCTCTTACGTTTTAAACCCGATCTAGGTTTGGTTCCATTGTTGATGGCGTTTTGGCAGGAAAATAATTTTAGTGAAAAGTTGAGGTACTCCGTCAGGTAGTATTTAAATTGTAGGATGCTGTACAATTTTTCTATTTGGCGCCACGCCGCCGCTTTAATTTTTCATATAGCGCTCTGTTGCGTTAAAGATAGTAAATTCGGGCCTTTTGCTTTTACCTTTTTGAAAATTACAGTATAGCCATTTAATCAAACGAACTGCCCACCAGGCGCCGATTGCTGAATGTAAAAGGTTTAAATTTCAGAAGACACACTGTTGTAGACAGTCTTTCATAGCATTGTAAACATGGTGCACAACTCAGCAAAACATGTCAGCTCAGAATTTATGTCACAGTTTGAAAATCACTGGTAACTAAATTAACACGATGTCATTTCATCCAACGTAGCATTATTAAAGCATGGAAACAGCAGGTTTGTCACATCGGCCAAAAAGCACAGCCTGTCAAGCCTTTGCCATTTGTTATGAGATATTGATTACACAACAACATGCTAAGTGGGCAAGACCCTGTCATGTTTGATGTATAGATTTCATTACCTGCCATTATACAGACACAGAGAACTCTATAAACTGACCAGAGTAACACATAATGTAATCTAGAAATTACCTTGCCAGCTCAATGACTTGTGACAGTTACTCTCAATTAATTAATTACCAAAATCAGGTGTGATCTTTCCATCCTCATCAGGGCTCTGTTCGCATTGATATTATGACCCTGTCTTTATTCCCCAATCTCGTTGCTATTCATTTCACATAAGCAAGATAAATGAGTTTCTTAACATAATAATTACATCAAAGCATCAAGGTCTTCTCTTTCTTGCACTACAGATTCAGGGCCTAGTCAAAGTCATTTTGTAGTATGTAAAGTAATAGTCTTTTATGTACTCTTATATGTCTTTGTGAATTGCCCAGAAAACATCTAACATGGAAATAAAATGGGAATAGTCAGGAAATTTTTCATGTACAAATAGTGCGAAAAAAAAGGATTGTGCTCTCTCTGACATTTTGAGGAGTTAGACATTTCAGGGCTGATTCACAAAGCCATGTAGGAGAATGTAAAAAGGTATACCTGCAGTACTATTTCCCATACATATAAATGCTTTTGCGAATTGCCCGGTAACATTGGTATGACCAAATATGAAAGAGATATTTTTAAAATGAACACACAGCACCTTTAGAATCTGTGATGTGATTTTCAAATGTTAGCTTTTGTATGCATCCCTGTTAGACCTGTCAGCTTTAGGGTGGTCTTCCCCCAAACGTTTTGCCTGTCCTCCTCCATTTTGCTGAACTTATTTTTGTTGGCCTTAGGACCCTGTGAAGTTTACTACTGCTATCCAGAGCTAAACTACTTGTATTCACTCCCCTCAAACATGGTTACATTGGCTCCTACCCAGTGGCATATTTATTTTCTTGTAAGTCCCTTGTAAGGTGGTATACTATATACTTAGGGCGTGTAAATTAGAGGTTACCAGTGGGCTTGCAGCACTTATTGTGCCACCCACCTAAGTAGCACTTCAAAACATATCCCAAACCTGCCGTTAAAGCCTGAATGCAGTGTTAAACTGCCATGTCGACTTAGCATTTAAACCCCCTTACCAAGTCTGGAGCTCCCCTTTTATTACTTGTATGTCACCCCTAAGGTAGGTCCTAGGTGGCCCATAGGGCAGGGTGCTGTGTAATTAAAGGATTGGACATGTACTTTTAAGTTTTACATGTCCCGATATTGAAAAATCCCTAAATTCATTTTTCACTACTGTGAGGCCTACCCCTGCCATAGGATAACATTGGGGATTCCTGATTACATTTAATAAGCTGTAATTTCCAATTGGGAGCAGGTTGCTATGTCATGTTTGGTATCTTTGGAATTGTGGTGAAAACCCCTATTTAATGATAGAGCTGGGGTTTTGATCACAATTTAAAAAATGACACTTGTCTGCCCTTAGCCCTGTTGTGCCTGTAATCTGCCTTGGGTCACATGTCTGAGTGTAACTGATAGTTAGACTTTGTGAATTCCCCCCAGACATTCACACAATAGAGGAATTAGATGTTCCCGAATGGACCATCTGCTGGCAGGATGGAGGGACAGGTCTGAACACAGCTCCACTTGCAACTGAATAGCCTGTGCTCTGCCTTCACACAAAGGGCCCAAAAACCCCACATTGTCACTGCAGCCAACTTGGAGCCAGGGTAGGGGAGGCAGGAAGATCCATGCACTTCAAATCCACTGTCTAGAGGCTTCTCTCACCTTCCAAAACCAGGGCATTAGAGTATAAGGACACCAACTCTTCAGTACACTTCTGGACCTGTGAATAGCCTGCCAGGAAGAAGGACTGTTGTACTGCTGAAAGGACTGCCACTCTGCTGGACTGCTGCTCTGAAGGACTGCTGCTTTGCTGTGCTGACCTGCTGCCTGCTGCCCTCTTGCCTGGGTAGGAAGAACTGGACATGCAACTTCATCTTGAACCCAGGACCCCAGAGTGACTCAAAGGACTAGTCTGATGGCCTCCTAATCTGAGCCTTAGGGACATAAAAGGCTCCCCAACCAGTTCCTGACCCTGCCCTTTTGTCCTGATCCTCTGCCACCTTGTGACTGGGGACAAGGACTGGATCTTCAGCTGTCCCAGGACTTCAAGAGTGACTCACAAGAGATAGTGTGTTGGGCTCCTGTTCAGAGCCACATGGACACAAAAGTCTTCTTCCATCTTGAACCCTTACCTGGACCAAGCCTATGTGAGTCCTGAGCCTCCAAGTTGGGCACCTCCAGTCCTGGACCCTTGAAAGTGATGCTAAACATGCCCAGATAGCCAATATCCAAAAGTGGGGACTTATAACATGTATGGCTTAAACCTGCTCTGAGAACCAGAAGGAGACCGGGACCAACATGTTCGCCTATCTGCCCAAGGTGCATCACTGGTCGGATTGATTTGCAGCTTATCCTGCTATGTTCTGCTTTGCAGTAGCAACTGCTTTTCAACTGTCCTTCGCTTAACGGATATCAGGCCTAGTGGAATTGTCTTCGGCTATAGCCCTCTGCCTTGTCCTGCTGGAGAGTTTCAACTTCCATTTTGGTGACTAGGTCCGAACATAGAAATCCTCACTGTGGCATCAGCCCAAGGCTATTTGACGATGGCTCTCCATCCCAAGACACCTCCTGCAGCCTTGCCCTTCTGAACTTTACTTTCCCAGAACATTTTTCTCAGAAATGTGTCTAAGTCCGAAGGTAAGCGTTGACAGGGCCCAATCCACTTCTTGTATCTGAACGGCACTCCATCGTGGTCGTCCATATTTTTTTACTTTGACCCGGTCTCGTGCAACTAGATGTCTGTTGTTGGCGCTTTAATCTTTTAGGCGATATATTTTCCTAGAAACTTTTAAAATTCATAACTCTAGTTCTACTCATTGTATTTTTATCATTTTGGTGTCAAATGTTTTATTAAAATGTACTCTATTTGTTTTTAATTGGTTTTTTTTTTTGTGCTGTGTTGTTTTTTTATTACTGTTTATGTGCTGCATAAATACTTTGCACCTTGCCTCTAAGTTAAGCCTGACTGCTTTTTGTGCCAAGCAACCCAGGGTTAAGCACAGGTTAATTTATTGGCTTTTTGTGGTTCACCCTGCAAGGGGTTGTGGCTGTTGCTTGACTAGTGCTCACACCCCAGTCAACCAACAACCCATTTTCTAACAATCCCTATCCTGGTAATCTCCAAATATCGATACTACTAATGTAAATTATACTCACTGAACATGCCTCTTCCTATTTCTCTTAACTCAGTACATGAGACTGCCGAGTCATATCACATAACACAGTGCTGTATTAGTACTGGCAGAGAAGACTTAATATGAATAGCGAATGAAAATGTGCGTGCAAAACAATCCCTGGCAATGAAGCTTTTTTGATGTTAATTAGACTACATTCACTGAGAGTCCTCAAGCATTTGGAATACATTACTATTTTTAAAACAGGTTTAGGTTACTATATTAATGTTTACAGTATTTGTTCTCTTACATATGGGACTTGTACGCCCCTTGATATTTATTATTTAGAGATTATATTTTGATGAGTACTGTGGTTTTAAGTATTGGTTACGGAGTGTCAATGATTTGTTAAGGAGATTTTTTCAAATCAAATACCTGTTAAGTAGGGTTGCAGCTCATGCTTACAACCACAAAAGTACATGGGTTTTAATACAGGCCGAAAGTGGTCTGAGGTTGCTTGTGTTGCTGTTCAGAGTAAACCTGTCATTGTAGTCCGGGTTGAACTGCACCTACTGGAGCAGGACCAAGCCTGTTGTATGTATGACTGGTTACTGACTGAGGTGACAAAGTGGCCAAAATAAAACAATGGGATAGAATTTGGCCCAAAGTAATTACCTGTGGCTGACATCAATTCAGGCATTCCAACCATTACTCTTAACAGTGAATGGGCCATTCATGGAAAACAGTCAGCAGATTGTGCCATATGCCTCAAACATTTACTGTGAATGCACAGGAAAAACAGAACAGGAGCAGCTATTGATTGCAGTGCTTTTGTTTTTTTAAATTTGTTATGCAAAATGAGTCATTGCTGCAATTTTTGACACAAGGATGCATTTTGCACTAAAATATAGTACTAAATGCTGGATTTTCATTTTGCATAAATATATGCAATTATGTGCATTTTTGCCAAAATCTCACATAATTACTGTGAAGCAAATTACATGAATTTTTCACAAAGTTAGTCTGTGGTTGCTTGTGTTCCCATTTAGATGGACCCTGGCATTGCAGTGCTGACTGTGCTGTTCCTATTTGAGCAGGATCAAGGCTGATTTGCATACGGCTGGGTCCTGTCAGAGGTTAAATAGTGGGCGAAACATGGTCTTATCTGGTGTTCTATTTCTTGTGGTGTTGTGCTTTATGTCATGTATTGTCTTATATGGTTTGGTGTTTTATATGTTATGTTGTAGTGTCTCTTCTTGACTTGCTCCATATGGAGAAGTCCTTAATTGAGAAGCTTTGTAGTCTATGAAGGATTTATGAAATCTGTGTACCCTCATTAGCAGCTTAGCAGACTACTGCAAATATCAGCTCAGAGTGTAGTGCTCAGACCAGTCTATCAGAAACAAATAGCCCCTGTTGAAAGCACTCCTGTGGGCAATACAAAGAGTATGGAACAGGATCCTATGGTTCGTCAGCACCCAACTGATGAGAAGTGTTGCTTTCCAAAAGGCCCTGTCACAAAACTGGAAGCCTAATTTTAGATTTATTTTTGATGCTCTCCCAAATTTAACGCAGACCTAAATCAGAATTATGACACCCAATTTGTGTTGCATTCTAAGTTATTCTGAATCACTCATGAAATCCCTGATAACATCGAATGTGTTCTTCTCTACTCAGTTGTCCACCGGAGGAGGGAGCATCCACCACTGGATATCATTTATTGCTGCCCTCAGTGTGCGTGTCTTGCCTCTCATGTACCCATTCAACCACTGCTGACAGCCATTCTAGAATATTTGAGCCCGAAATATCTGTGGAGTCAATGGATACAGTTACATCATATTGATTCTGTTGCTTTCTCTTGGCTAGTTGTCATCTACCTTGGTAGGGTATCATGAGATTACTAGAATTTGGGCTCTCTGAATTTCTGCCCCTGAGATTCACAGGGGCTGTGAGATATGGCAGGAGAGAAGAGGGTTTCATGTGTATGAATCTTCTAGTTTGATTGAGAAGCATTTACAATGTCTCAACGCCTCTACCAACTCAGCCACATTCCCAAACATCTGGAAACATGCCACCATCAGGCACCACTCAAGAAACCATCCACTGACCCAGGCATGCTTTCCAACTACAAACCTATCTCCCTCCCACAATACTCGGCCAAGGTCTTAGAGAAACTAATCAACAGATGCCTCAATAACCACCTCAGCAACCACCAGCTTGTCAACGCCATGCAGTCTGGGTTTTGGCCCAACCACAGTACAGAAACAGTAGTCATTGCTGCCACAGATGACATCTGCATGATTCTTGACAGAGGAGCTACAGCAGCACTCATTCTCCTGGACCTCTCCATTTTACAGGGCCTCACACCTCATCCTCATCAGAAGCCTGCATTAGATTGGCATCCAAGGACCCCCTCCTCACTGGATCTGCTCCTTAACAGATACATGACAAGTTGTCAGTCTGGAACCTTGCTCCCTGGATGACTGTCAACTCATCTGTTGAGTGCCTCGATGCCCATTGCTCAACCCACCCTCTACAACACACACATGATCCCTCTGGCCAATGTCATCTGCGCACACAACATCAACATCCTCTCCTATGTAGAAGACATGCAACTCATACTCTCCCTCTCTTACAAGACCCCCAGCACAAGAAACATGTTCACCACCTGCATGACCGAAGTCGCTAACTGGATGAATGTCAACTATCTCAAGCTCAAAACTGGGGAGAATAGAAGTAGTGGTCTTCGTCAAAAACACCTCACCATGGGACTCTAACTGGTTGCAGGCTGACATGGAACCCACCCAAAAAACACGCTAAGAACCTCAGAATAATCATCAACAACAAACTGGACATGCCTCCACAAGTCAATGCCGTCACTGCATCCTGCTTCCATATCATGAAGATGCTGAGGAAGATCTTTAAATGGCTCAGAAGCAACACTAGAGAAATTGTCACTCAAGCCCTAATCACCAGCAAATTGGACTATGGGAACACCCTCTATGCTTGGATTACCAAGCAACATACTAGAAGACTACAAACCATCCAGACTCAGAAGCCAGGCTCATCTTCAACCTCCCACACAGAACCCACATCACATCACACCGCAAGGAACTACACTATCTCCTCTTACACATATGTTCTGAGTTCAAACTCCCCACACACACATCCAAGGCACTACATAACTCAGGCCCCACCTACCTGAATAGTTGTATCTCCTTCCACTAACAATCCAAAACCTCCACTCCGCAGATCAGGAGGACAGACCTTATTGTACCTCACTCCTAAAGGATGGAACGACCTCCCACTCCACATCAAAGCCTCCATCTCTCTTCTTGAATTCCACAAGAAGCTGAAGACCTGGCTTTTCAATTAACCAACCTGCCATAGACATGGCTAGGCACACACATCTGTGCAGCGCCAGGAAACCTTCGCAGGTGATATTGCACTTTACAATACAAACAACAACAACATTATAAGTATTAGCTGTGATGGTCCACAAAATCTGATTCATGGCGACATGGGGACCAAGCTGAGAAAGAAAAGTCATGATATGAAAATTCTCAAAGGAACAACGATAACACATTGTCTGGCAGTATTTTACCCAAATACTGTATTTTAAATAATATGCTACCAAAGTATTGTAGCGAAGATATCAACTAGTAAAATAATACGCAGGTAACTATGTATAAGTAAAGGTTAACAATACTTAACTTCACACCTACGGACCTTAAGGATGCATATATCTTTGAAATACATAGATGTGGATTTTCTAATAGTAAATTTATACTTAGCAATGTTTACTTACTCTCACAATATTTTGGTAGTTGATATTCTAGCTGAGATATTTTAGCAGTACAATATTTTTGTGCTATATATACGTACATGCCATATGTTTGACTTTTCCCCCTGGTAACACTCACATGGAAAACCAAGCATTATTAAAGGTTACAGTGCTGCTTTTGCCCCCAACCAGGACAATGGAATTTGTTTCTGTAATGGAAGGTTGGCCTCCAAAATCTCCTTCTGTCGCCAAGAAGACGTGGATGAGCAGTCAAGACCAGCTGAAAGGTGATGGTGTTGGGTGAAGTCAGTGAAATAAGAAAACACAATTAACATAATTACCAAAAGACACAAATATCCAATCAGAATTGTAATTCTTAGTAAATATCACACTTTAATATATGCCAATATATATGTACAATGTATTTATGAATACATTTGGAGTAGAAATGAAGGTTGAATAGTAAAAAGCACCCACAAAACATAACACACAATAAAAGAATAACTTGGCGTGGCTAAATCAGGGCCCTTTCTATAAATAGTAAATACCATGTAGCAAAAACAATCTCTGAATGATCATGAATACCGTGGGACCCCTGAAAATGAGAAGGCACAGCATGATACCAATGCAGTTACTATAATAATGGACTGGTTTAAGCAATGTTCATAAAGTTGCAGTTTGCGGCTGCTCTGATCCACTAGAAATAGAGTTAAGCCCATAGGCACTAAGGTCTCACAACAGACCATGCAGTCCCTTGTCAATTTGCGTAGCATACAGGCCAACCAGGTGCAGGAAGGCTGCACGAAGAACAAAGTCAGACAACAAAAGTCATTGCAGGCATGGAGAGTTACCGCTCAGCTTACCTGCATCTGATCAAACGTCCACTGCAACATCTCTCCTTTGATCTCTGGTAAGCGGTGGGGAAGGCTTCTAAGCTTTGGTCAGCAGCAGGAGAAAGCCAGGGCAAGAGAGCTTTAGAAGGGCCATAAAGCTTGCTCTCAGTAAAATTCCAATGAGCCGTACTTAGCTACATATTATCAAAGCACCACACCACCTGGGCCTTGAAGGTGTGTATTCAAGGTGGTTTTCAGCAAGCTGGAGTGAAGGTTATATGACAGTCCTGGTACCTAGGAAGTGGTCCACTGCAAATCAGAGTAAGTGATTCCTAAAAGTTAAAAAAAATCTTACCAACCAGGTTAGAGCAAAATACCGAGCTCAGAAGAGATTCTATAAAGGGTACTACTTACCATTGTTCCAGAAAGTTTTGTGGTGGCCACTGTCTATGTTAAGCTAATGAGAGGGCAGGAGCATGATTTACAATCTCTCATCTGATGGATCATTTTAAGTTGACTGAGATGCAAAGGGAGTAAGCGCAATAAAACAATTAAATCTTCTTGAAGTCCATTTGCCACACAATAAGGACCAAGAATCGGTGACTGAAATTTAGGAAATGTTTTTCAAATTAATAGTCAATCCAATATATATGCATGTCAGGAGAATATTAAAAGATGCAAGATTACAGCTGGCAAGCTAAAAAAGCACAATTGGTTCTGTCTCAATAGGATAAGATACAAATTAATCACAGCCACAGCAATACAGAAACTGAGAATTAGAAATAGGTGTTCTTTAAAGAAACTCCTATTCTCTCTCTCAAACATGAAGTTCTAAGCTCATCTAGTTAAGATTCCAAGTCTAGAATAAGGATGGTTCATAGAATAGGGTCTCAAGGAAATATACAAGTGCAAGAAGGTGTCAGCATAGTGAAGACTCCAGTAGACTTCTTTGAGAATTGGAATAAGTGTTTATCCGGAAGCTTCATACTTATAAGAATAAAATAAGCAGAGAGGTCTGCCCCCTCAAAGTCTAAGGGAATCTGCTCTCTTTAAAACAGTGTGAAAACTAATTAAAACAAACAAAAACTTCAGCAACAGTTGTATCTCTTACCATACCACCAGGAATCAATTGTTTCTTTTTTTGTGTTGCGCATTTCTAACATTACC
This sequence comes from Calotriton arnoldi, assembly GCA_963921515.1. Classification (NCBI taxonomy): domain Eukaryota; kingdom Metazoa; phylum Chordata; class Amphibia; order Caudata; family Salamandridae; genus Calotriton; species Calotriton arnoldi. Next base: position 691,991 of record CAWUFW010007030.1, read on the forward strand.
AGACTTTCAAATCCCACAAAACTTGGACAGTGACTGCAACCTTGAACATCCCTCCATTCCAGATAAATGATAATTAGGAGGCTTCATCTGCTCATTAGGACTTCACATATCTTGCTAAGATTTCTCTTCTCAGGCCTTACTATTAAGAAACTAGTACAGACAACAATAATCCTTTCTCTAGCTAATGAAATTTTGAGAACACCCCTGCTAAATAAAGAACACTCTAACCAAGCAAATTACATTTAAAAATCACAAGGCCTTTAGTCAGACTAACTTTAACAAAACATTTAAATGTGCACTTCAAATACATGGTTATACTTGTGCACATACAACTCAAGAATAAATGCAAATGTGAGTAAAAGCATACATGATTACACTTTTAAATATGACTTTCAGAATATATGCAATGTGACTTAAAGTATAAATGCGAATGTGGATACTGAATGCATCTTCATATTTAAACTGAACATTAGTGCACACATATGCAAAACTCTAGTTTTTCTGTGGTTACATTTCATGAATGCATTTAAATGTTCACACATGGTAATATTATTAAAGCGCACAGTAAATATAATGTCAAATACAAATGCAAATTGTGCAATGATGATGTGTAAGGGAGGAAGTATAAATTGTGCTACTCCAATCCCCCTCTAATGGCGATGTTAGCCATCACAATAACACACATATGAATCCTTATCAGGTAAGATCAAGTCAAAACCTTAAAGTTTTCAACAACTTTCATCTTGTATTTTCCAGATCTTTCGTCATCATAAAATCTACACTGACACTCATCCATTTCTATATCGTTTCTCTTCTCTTTATTCCCCTACTTTCTTGAACTTCTCTTTTTGCCTTCAAGTACTTGTACCCCTTAAAGATTTCAGACAGAGATATTGCACAAAGGGCAATTATCACAACGGGCCTCAAAATGGAACCAAGTATTCCACTTCCAAAGTTTCCAAACCATTTACCCACTGCAGCAAATCCATTGCTAATGGCATCCAAAGCACCTGTAGCTTCTAACTCCTTCGAATCTCCTTTCAGATCAGTAATGTTTTAACATATTTTTTTAAGTTCTTACTCTTGTCAGGAATGTAGGTACAGCATTGCTGGACCTTTAACATCCTGCAGATTCCACCCTCTTTCACGAGAAGGATGTCTAACAAGAGACGATTTTGCAAAATCATGGATCTCATAGCTATCATGAGATATTTTTTAAATATGACAACAATGGAAATGTCGTGCCATGGGGAACAACTTGCTGTCTGGCAACACTTGTGTGCAATCTACAGAAACCCATATATCATCATCCTTCTTCACACATCCTGTTTGAATCCACCGCGGCAGTTCTGCCTCTGACACTTCCTACTGCAATATTTTCAATTCCTCCCAGGTATCAGTTGTTGACAACAAAAGGTTATATTTGGTCTCACCTTCGGATTCATTCATGTATTCACCATTAATTATTTGTGATCCTTGAGCACAATATTGGGCGACATCATCTGAGTAACGCTTGCCCACTGTCACATAATCATCACCACTGTGGTGAGAGGGACACTTCATGACTGGAATTTTTGCAGGCAATTGTAGGGCTTCAAGTAGTCTCATGACATGCTCCCCATTGCAGATTGGAGGGCCAGATGATTTCATAAACCCTCTTTGTGACCATACCTGTCCAAAGTCATGAACGATACCAGAGCCATACTGACTATCTGTAAATATAGTCACTCTCAGCTGTTCAGAGACACAGCAAGCCCTAGTAAGAGCTGTTAAATTGTAGTTGACTACCCCAGAGACTGTACAGACTGTGTATGCAGCTCTAAGGTTTCCTTCATGGTCTCTTAAACATGACCCATCCACAAAGAGTATGTAATCATGTTCTACTAGTGGCTCATCTCCAATATTTGATCTTGGTTTGGTGCATAGTTCAGTGATATTGAGACAATCATGATCAACCTCCCCCTCATCATTGTCATTCTCCAGGAGAGGCAGCAAAGTGGCAGGATAAAAGGTAGCACAACTCTTAAGGGGAATATTTTCTGCAGACTGTAAGATCTGTTCATACTTTGTTAAGCAACTATTTGTCAAGTGCTGTGTGTGTCAACAGAATTTGAACTAAGTGGGGTACAAGAACAGTTAGGGAATGTTACATCACATATTTCCACACTGTTCTATGCTGACAGCAACTGCTGCCGTGGCTGCAAGGCACCCAGACAGCCCTGCTGCTACAGGATCAAGAGTAGCAGAAAAGTAAGACACAGGTTGTCTCGCATTTCTGTGCATTTGTGCAAGCACTGAGAGAGCACATCCCTCCCTCTCACTCCAGAAAAGAGTAAAAACTTTATTGTAATCAGGCATTCCCAGTGCTGGGGCACAACAGAGACTTTCTCTCAGCTCTAGAAAGGCAATCAAGCAGTCATAATCCCATGGCATTGGATGAGACACATTCTTGAGTGTCAGCCTCTGTAAAGGCTTGGCCATGAGGGAAAAGTTGGGTATCCACTGACGAGAGTAGCCCACCATTTCAAAAAACATCCTGACTTCTCTCTGGGTGGTTGGCAGATTCATCTTAAGAATCACTGAGATTCTTTCTTGCGATACCTTCCTCGCTACTTTCTCATCATGATGTCCAAGATACAAAACTTCCTTCTGATAATACTGCAATTTACTCGGGGACACTTTATGTCCATTCTCAGCTAAGTGGTTCAGCAATCGAATGTTGTCTCATTTGCAAGCTTCTTGAGTATCTGACCCCACTAACACGTTGTCAATATACTGAATTAGGACAGAGTTACAGGGCATGACCAGAGCCTTGAGATTCTTTTTGAGGATCTGATAAAAAATTGAGGGGACATCTGCATACCCTTGTGGGACTCAGCACCATGCCAAAACACAGTTCTGAAACTGAAAAGCGAAGAGGTACTGTCTGTCCTTGTGCAAGGGAACAGAAAAAAATGCCTGACATAAATCAATGACAGTGAACCACTCAGCCTCACATAGAATTTGAAACAAAATCACAGCTGGATTCGGTATTATGGGACAACAGGAAATAACAATGCTGTTAATCCTTCTCAGGTCCTTCACTTTGCGGTACTTACCGCTAGGCTTCTGCAAGCCAATAATGAGTGACTTACATGGAAACCCCATTATATCTTCAAAATGTCTTGTTGTATCATTGACTCAATCTCTAGAGTAATCCCAGCAATTGTTTCAGGGGTCAGATTATACTGTGAGATTGCTGGGTGCTCAACATTGGGTTTTACTTTTATGTGAACAGGCTGAAATTGCTTTATGAGACCAATATCTTTTCCTGAAAAGTCCCAGACCTCAGGCTTCACTGTATCCTTAAGATCCTGTGGTAAGCCCTCATTTGTAAGAATCAATGGGAACTAGCTAGTAGGTAGAGGCTCCTAGTGTTTGTTCATGAGTAAGAAAAACATTTGTTTTTTATGAAGACCCTCACCCACCAACCTAGTTGGTGGCATGCTTCATCATCGGGTCCCACCCAAGGCACCAAGTGCACCTTGGGTGTGCTTCGACGCCTGACTACAGTGGAGCGGGTTTTGTTTCGTGAATGTGCTGTGATGGTGAAAAGAGTGTAGGTATAAAAAACTGTCCTAAGGGTCCCAGATATCCACAAGACTATTCTAATAGTGGGCCCTTGGCAGTATTTAAAAACATGGCGGCGGATATGAGTGGAGGTGATTAAGGACTCCCATTCCCTGTGCGGTCAACATGTTTCAGCCGGCCTCATGTTAAACTGGCTTTCATCAGGACCATATGTGAGTGAAAGTTAAAGTGGTGGTCTAAAAGAATATAAAGACCAGCTTTGTGGCGCACTCGCTAAGGTGCGGTATGTGTAAGAGGATGGTTTCCTCTCACAGCTTGGTTCTCTGGTAATTACAGAGAAAAGCCCCATGAGTTCCAGGAGGGGGCCCGACCTTTAGACACACATTTGTCAAAGTCTGTGACCCACTGTTCAAACCTATTGTGGCCTGCATCGGAACTCCGTAGATCGCTCAAGCCCTCATTTGCTATCAAAGGATACCATCCAGTGGTTGGCCCTTGACTTGCCAACTTAAAGGTGACATCTTCATCATGGGTCTGAAATTCTACTCCTTTCGAAGTACAATAGATAGTGCAATTCAACTTGCACAATAAGTTATGTCCTTGTAAACTCATTGGAGTCGATTCACGCACAACAAACGGGTGATTCTCCTCAAAGGACTTTATTTTACAGGCATCTTCTGTTACAGGGTTTGTCTTTTGCTTATTTGAGACTCCTGCAACTTGGATTCTTTTTCTAGAGAGGGGAAGGTTTGGAACTGCCACTATTTTAACAGTAGCACAGGTAGCATCAGTATCGATCAAGAATAATACGAGGTGACCATTCACCTCACCTTCTACAAATGGACCACTCTGGTCTACCGTCAAGACGGCACAAAGTACACAGTCTTCCTCCCCCCTCAGATACTATCATTGCGACTGATCAGAGCTGTAACCCTCAACCATCTCAAAAGTAGGAAATTACTGAAACGCATTGATTTTGGAAGGAATTCTGATTTAAATTTGGGACTTGATTTGGATTGAATCAGGGACCATTTGCATTTTGCTGTGGCATCGGAGTTTGTGGAATCTGCATCACTGGAGCTCGAGGCACATTCAGATTTTGAATTCTCGGTCTCGGTACATTCTATGACTGTACAGGGTTATTACTCTGGGTCTGTGTAAACCTTGATTTCTGAACCTGGTTCTTATTCATCACTCTGTTGGGATTATGACGACATTCCTGCTTCTAATGCCCTAACTTGTTGCAATAGTTAGAAGGATTTGATCTTTTCAAAGTTGCCACATCAATCCCAGTACTCGATCAATTGAAACACCACGACCCCTACCTTGTTGCAGGAACCTATTTCCATCTTGCATCATAGGTACTTCCTGCTGATACACTCCTTGCATAGAACCAACATTTTTTACAAAAGGTTGACTCTGATTTACTCTCTGTGCTGCTTTCACTTGCACCACCATCAATATCTCCTACAGTCGCTTCTGCTTCATTTCCAGTTCATCACTACAATAATTTGAATATCTTAAGATCTGATCAACCAATTTATTCTGCCAACAAATCAAATGCTACTGAATCATCAAACTAATCTCAGGTCTCAATCCCATCACAAACTGGGACATAACATTTCTCATGTCTTTAGCTTCAAGAGTCTCCATTCCAGTGTGCTGCTTAAACAGCTGCAACAATCTCTCATAATAGGCATGCACTGACTCTTTGGGCTTTTGAGTCATTCTGCCAATCTTAACAAAATAAATGTCTTTAGCTGGTATTTTCACTTTCAAAAGGTCATCACCTGTTTATAATTTTTCATCACCAATGGTGATGGGGCATGTGATAGCAGATTTCTCTGAGGTTCCTTCTCCGGCCATTCTACAGCCACTTAACATTCTGCCCACAAATCACTTGGTACCACAATGTCGAAGAAGGTATTCAAATCCACCCACAAGACCTGTGAAATCTTAACAAATCGTTCAACCTGCATATACCATTCCAATAGCTTTTCTCTCAATTTTTGGAAATAAATATTGGATGACGCAAGATCACTCCTACTCCAAGGCCCATGAACAAAACCTCCACCAGGCACTTCCCTCAATGGAAAATCTGAAGCGCCCTACCCATCCATTGAAGACAGAAGCAGCTATCCCTTTGTTTTACTTTGCTCTTCCTTCTTCGTCCATCTGCCTTCCCACTTATCTAGTTGGCTCCATTTTTGGATGCAACTAATTAATTATTTAATCGTGAAATTTAATTCCTGTAGTTCTCATGGTATTTTTGTCATTTTCATCAAAGCATACATGATAACTCTTGTGCAGAGATTTTTCGTATTCAAGTTGACCTCATATTTCTGAGCTAATTCAGACAGCTTTTCATGAGCCTGCCCTGCACATTTGGTAGCATCTTTACACATGAATACAAGTTTGTTCTCTTGGTTGGCATCTAATCGAGAAAAATCAAGGTTTCCTTGTACCATCGCATCTAGTTCTAACTTTCATTTAACCACTTCCACTGCATTTTCCCTCACCAGGGACTGAATTATTTCTCTGCCTAATCCTGAACATTCACTTTCTCTTGGGGATCAATTGAGAAATCTAATCCAATCATCTAGTTCTTTAGCATTGAGACCATTCTGTACTACAGGGGTATTAAGCACTATCCCTTCTCTGGGACTACTGTGGCTAATATTCGGCGGTGAAATCCAAATAGACATGTCAGAATTTGGAGATCTTTGAACGGACCCTCCTAAAGGAGCAAATCCTGTCTGATTCATGGTTGATGTTGCACCGGCAACACAAGGGGTATTCAACGGAGTCAGAACTAAAAGAGTTCCTCTTATTCCTGGAACCACAGGAGCATTAGCTGATATATCTACTCCAGTAGGGACTGTCAAAGTAGGGGTCATGTTTCCTGCCGGGTACATATGGGTTTATACAAAGGAACTACGGGACCAATAGTGACCGGAACAGTGAGTGCTTCTGGAGCATTGAGAACAGTAGAGTTAACAGGGCCACTAATCCCTGAACTCTCTCCCATCAGGTTCTGACTTTCCACCAGTAACTGCACCATTCGTTCCTTCAGGTTGGGCCACATTATATGGAGGTGGACGTTTTGATAACAACATATCTAGGAAATCATTTCTAGAATCACTATCACTATCTTCGCCTGTACTCCCTGTGTTTCCTGTTCTATCCTCCACCTTCATCTCCTTCTCCTTCTTATCTTTCTTTTTGTTCAGGTTCTTCACTCGTCAATGTGGGATATAGTCTGTTTCCCTCTATCATATCAGTTGTCCATTGCTGTTGTTTTACATCCCATCTAGCATCGGCACACTTACCCACTGCCTTTTGGACCTTTTCCTGATATTTTTTCCTTTGCCTAACATGTGCTTCATACTGTGCGGGTCTTAGGGGCAGCTTCCTTCCGTACAATACCCTTATCAAATTTTCAATGATTCTCAAATTAAATGTGCCATAGCATGGAAAGCTCAATGCACCTTCTTTTTCTGTGATCTTATGTCATTGACTCAGTCAAATATATATGTGAAGGCCCACATTTATGGCCATATAATGACCTGGTGTGTATTTGGGTGGCGCCTCTTGCCCCTCTTCAATAGGTATTCTCACATCACCCCAAATCAAATTTCGTATAGCCTTGAAGAATTCAATTTTCCAACAATAATTTCAACAATCACAATTAGAATTTTATTTCACCCCAGGAAATAATTTCTTTACCCACAATTCTCACTCAAAAATGGTCACAGTAGCAACGTTTTTTCAAAAACAAAGAACATAAAAAGAAACATTCATAGTACCAACTTAGATTATTCTGCAGTGAATGGAATTTATTTTACAAAACAAAATATTCACTTCTGATATGGCAACCCAGTTGCTCTTTCTTACAATAGCAAATTAAACATTTCACGGTGCTCTAGTGATAGGAAAGGATGGGGTGGTTTGGGGTGATAGTGAGTACGTGGAGGAAGTGGACAAGGGAAAGGTACTGTGACATATACACATCCGATTCATATTGTGAAACCAATCCGGCCTAATGCAGGTCAATTGTTCCAAATGTAACACATAGCATTTTATAGACACTGATATAAAATCTCAGTCATCAGGGCTTGTGTGGACGTAGTAGTCGACGTTTCGACCCCTCAAGAGTCCTAGGTGTGTCGGGCCTTAGTGTGGGGTCTAGCCCCGCTGAGTGGCTAGACCTCCTACTAAATCATTACTACATTCGGTTGAACCTCATTGTTATCCTTACCCGCTGACGATTCTTAATTACATCGTTCCGCTACAAGATCCTATCTGCTCACACGCTTTCTCGTCCTGATGATGATCTCAACCTAAGGAGATCGAAACGCCGTCGACTTCCACAACCGAAACTCTTTAAATATACTTTATTAACTATGGAGTTTTGTATAGTGTTGTCAATGCGATGTAAATTTTAAGTCACCAGCACTTATCACTTCACGCACTTTTCACCTTATGTGTGAGCACCAGGACTAGTTCCTATCATGTGATTGATACTCATTTATGATGTTAATAAATGTGGTATCATTCGAACAACCTTGTGTCCCTGCATACTTTGTTCTCCAAATTTTGTTGGCACTTTTTGTTCACTAATAATACTTAGACTAAGACTACCTTTGTATTAATAATAGCTCCGGCTATCCGAGGACCTACCTGGCCTCCAACCCTGACCGCTGTCCTTTGCAAATATACATCCACAGGCCGGCGGCGATGGAACTTCTAGCTTACAGTAAGTATTGTTTAATAACAATAAAAGAACTAAAGGAGTAAAAGAGCAGGATCAAGACGGAGAGAAAGAAGAAGGGGAGTGAGGGGGGGGCGTCATGGAAGTGGAGTCTATATTATGTCTCACTGTTAACTATGGTGTGTCATGTGTCCCCCTCTGGTGTCTGTGCCATTAAGTGTAGGATTTTCAAGTATTGAGGGCAGGACAATTCTCGGAATTCATCTGATAGATATTGTATGCAGGGGTGCCACATTTTATCGAATTGAGGCAGTTGCTGCATGGCTATAGCCGTCAGCTTCTCCATGCCCAGTATGTCCCAGACCTTGTGTAGCCAATCCAGGTGTGTTGGCACCATTTCCGTTCCCCACCGTGCGAGCAAGAGCTGTTTCGTTGCACCCAGCAGCAGGGTGATCGCTCTACCTCTATGTGAACGCAGCAGGTATGTGAAAGGGTTGGGGAGGCCTAAGAGTATATAGCTTGGAAATTTGGGTATGTCAGTTTGAAATATGGTGTTGACCAAATCCAAAACTTTGGAGCAGAAGGGTTCCAACTTGGGACAGTGCCATAGGATGTGTGTGAGTGTGCCCTAGTGTTCACAGTGGCGCCAACATCTCCCATCACTGGTCAGGTTCCACGCCGCCACTCTGTCTGGCGTGTGATACCAGTAGTGCGCAATCTTGAGGAGCATCTCTTTGCTGGTGGTGTTCAACGCTGAGGAGAGCGCTCTGTGGAGTATGTCACTCCATTCCTTGTCCGTAAAAGTATACTCACATACTCTTTCCCAGCGGGCGCAGGCCGGCGAGGCTAAAGGGTGGGTCTGTTTTACTAAGAAGGCGTAGATGTCTGACAGTAGCTTGGCATCTGAAGTTCTTGTGAGAATCCATTTCTCGAATGCCGTCAGGAGTCTACTAGCATGTGGGCAGACCCAGGGCTGAGAGACCCAGTGCACCACCATGAGGTATTGCCATTGTGTCAAATGTGGTAAGTTGTAGTGGGTTTGCAGTGTGCAGAAATCCATAAGCCCTTCAGCATCAAACATGTCGCCTATATGCTTACAGTTGGCTTCCTGCCAGGACTTAAAGGCTGCCCCTGTGAGTGCCGGTGGGAAGTCTGGGTTGCCAATCAAAGGGGTTTGTGGCGATATCGGGGTGGAAATCCCATGTCGTAGCTGTACTTTATCCCATACCCCCACTGTGGCTAGTGTGACTGGGGAGACATACACGCCCATGGGTCTGTGTGCTTTCGGTAACCAGGGTATCTTCCAAATGTGGGTGGCTGCGATGGCCTGGTCGATGAAGCACCTCTGCTTTTCGGTGATCGAACGGGACCATTCCACCATGTAGCGGAGCTGCGCTGCCTGATACTAACACTGCAGGTTCGGAACGCCCAAGCCGCCGGCAGCCAGGGGGAGGTAGACACGGGCTTTGGATATACGAGCATGTTTGCCTTCCCAAATGAAATCCCACAAGAGGGATTGTATTCTATCCAAGACCCGTGGAAAGGGCTGGAGGGGCAGTGTTTGCATGGTGTACAGGAGCTTGGGAAGGAGTGTCATCTCGGTTGCTGCAAGGCGGCCCAGCCAGGAAAGCTTGTGCATTTTCCATTTGGCAAGGTCATGCCTCACAAGTGTTAGGAGGGCCCCATAGTTATAAGCAGCGGTGGCTGTAGTTGTGGAGTGCACGCGTAGACCGAGGTACTGTATACTGTCTTCTGCCCATTGGTAGGGGTATTTGCCCTGGAGCCGAGTGCGCTCTATATCTGGGATGGTTAGGGTTAGGAGTAGGGACTTCTGGGGGTTGATCTTAAAGCCGGAGGCCACTCAGAACTCATCCATCTCAGCGGAAACCGAATCTAGCGCGGTACCCGGGTCCGTAAGGGTGCGAAGTACGTCATCAGCATATAACATTATCTTATGCTCCCAGCCTCCTATTCCGACCCCAGAGATGAGTCAATTGAGCCTTATTCTTTCGGCAAGTGGCTCCATGTATAGAGCAAAAAGTAGTGGCGACAGAGGGCAGCCCTGTCTGGTCCGTCTCAAAATGGGGAAGGTAGAGGATTTAATACCGTTAACTTGCACATTCGCTTGGGGGGCAGATTAGCAGGAGTGGATCCAGCCCGAAGCCTGGGCCCAAATACAAATTTCTCCAACACTCGGTGCAGGTAAGGCCAGTGTACTAGGTTGAATGCTTTCTCAGCATCTATAGTCAGCGCCAGGGCTGGGGACTGTGTACGCTGGATTTTGTACAGTAAATGGCACAATCTTTTGGTATTATCGCTACAGCCTCTTTCCTGGTCAAAACCGGCCTGGTCAGACTCCATCAAACCCTGCACATAGGGGGCCATCCTGTGCACCAGGATGCTGGTGAAAATTTTGGATCAACGTTCAATAGTGCGATTGGGCGATACGAAGCGCAATCGCTGGGATCTTTTCCTAGTTTCAGGATCACTATGATGGTGGTTTGGAGCATCGATTCTGCAATGCCTCCCCCTCCTTCAATGAGTTGTATACCCATGCCAAGATCGGAGCTAACTGTACCCCAAAGAGTTTATAGAACTCTGCTCCATACTCAAAAGGCCGGGAGCCTTGTTAGACTTTAGTTTCTGAATTGCTAGGAGGACCTCTTGCGTACTTATGTCCTTTTCCAGCGCTTCAAAGATGGACCCGGTCGCCACTGGTGGAGGCACCAGCGCCAGATACCCCGCAATGTCTACATCGCAGAGCTGCTCGGCCTGATAATGCGTCTGATATAAATCCCGGTAGGCATTAGCCACCTCTGCATCTGAGGAACAAAGGAGCCGTCTGCAGCCCGCACCCTGGGGACCCGCCGATCCGACTCAAGCGCTTGAAGGCGGTGGGCCAACATGCATCCTGCCTTATTCCCCCTGCATAATAAGTCTGACGTATTCTAATAAAAGCATACTCAGCACGTCCCATATCTAGTGCCCGCAGCTGTTTCATCATCGCGTTTAACTGGCAACGGATTGCCACGGATCCCGTCCGGACATGCGCTGACTCCATATCCTTGATCCATGCTTCCAGGTTTTCCCTCTTCACCCTTTGCTCCCTGTTGAAACCTGCTGATATACCTAAAAAATGCCCTTGCAGGACCACCTTCAGCGTTTCTCAAAGAATATCTATGGGCGTCTCGGGGAGATCATTTGTTTCCAGGAAGGAGCGGAGTACCATTTGTGTATCCGCTTTTACTTTGTCGTAGGTCAGAAGTTTAGTGTTTAGTCGCTACCGAAGGAGGGCGGGCGTGCGTCTGTTTCCCATATTTAAATTGCAGAGTTAAGGGAGAGTGATTCGAGAGTGAGGCTGCCCCAATTTCCGCCGATATTATGTCCCGAGTGATCCGGGATGTAGTGAGGAAGTAGTCTATCCGCGCATACGTCTGATGTGATGCAGAAAAGAAACTGTAATCTATTGCGCTGGGATGCTGGTGTCTCCACATGTCTGTGAAGCCTGCCTCACCCAGCCACTGACGGGTACCCTTTGTCAGTCCCCCATCCTGTCTTGTCCTTGGAGCAGATCTATCCAATTGGGCATATTGAAGTCTCCCCCCACGACTATTTCCCTATTGGGAGAGGTTAGTAGCTGGCCCAGGGTATCTCTAAAGAAGACTTCCTGCTGCTCATTTGGGGCGTAGGTGGTAGCTACCGTGAGTCTGGCCCCCTTAAAAGTGACCTGTACCTCCAACATCCTACCCGGAATTTCCATGAGTACCCGCTCCACCCTTCCTGCAAAGTGGGTATCAAGCAAGATAGCCATCCCCCCCTTTTTGGTGGACCTTGAGGAGAAATATTGTCTGTCAAACCAGCGGGAACGCAGTCACCGCCAGTCTTCCTGGAGGAGGTGGGTCCCCTGTAATAGGCAAATATCGCATTTCAAGTCCCTAAGCAGAGCCAGGACAGCTAGCTGCTTGGCCCAGGCATTAAGGCCTCGAACATTAAGACAAATCAGGGACACCACCATGAGGAGATATGTGAAGAAGCTTGTTTACCTGCTACTGACTCCCGCCTATGTCGCACCACCCCCTACAAGCAGCCGCGGTCGGTAGTGGGAGTAGCTGCCGGGCGGTGACGTGGGGAGGGGGATGGGCAGGGTGGGGGTTAGTAAACTATGGATTACGGAGGATTACAGGTAAGTAAACATATAAATAAATAAAACGAATTTCGTTGCGTGCACTGCATCGCATTTGGGGATGCAGTGCGCGCAACGAAATTCATTTTATTTATTTATATGTTTGCTACCTGTAAACCCCGTAATCCATAGTTTTACCCCCACCCTGCTCCTCCCCTCCCACGTCACCGCCCGGCAGCTACTCCCACTACCGACCGCAGCTGCCTACAAGGATCAAGACTAGGGAGAAACCTCCTAGAACGGAGAAAATGGGGCAGAGAGAACAAAATATAGGGAAGAAACAACTATATCAACACAATGAGCTCCCCCACCGGGGGGGCACTGGAAGAGTCATAATGAGGAGGGTCCATGTCACCGGCTAACGCAGTCACCAAAGAACGTCTGGCAGGTTGGAGCTCTGCCGGATACCACGCTCCTTGCCCGGCAAAGGAGGCCTACATGCCAGCCAATCAGGAGCCTCTGCCACCGAGCCCTGGAGAGGAACACATCAGCCCTCTTTCTGCTGAAAATGATGGAGTAGCCTCGAGGGTTCCTCTCTGCTATCATCTTCCGTGGGTTTGCCCATGATCTTCTTCACATGTTTAGATGAGCGACGGGAGCCCTGCCGTCCTTTCTCCAAATTTCGCACCAGCGATCCAGACGGTCCCGCGTCACCTAGCTTCAGGATGTTTGGCAGATTACTGGCCTCCTCCAGACAGGCCGGACTGGCCATAGCGGGCACCGGGCGTTTCCCCGGTGGGCTACCAGGGTGGGGGCCGGTTTTGGGCCCCTGGAGGGCCGTTTTTGTGACAGGGACTTTTTTGCAGCATAGCTGCAATATCGGCCCTGTAACAAAATCGGCCGAAACCGGCCCTCGCAAACAGCTCGGCGCCCGGGGGGCCGGCCGAGCACTTTGCCAGGGCCGGTTTTGGTTTCCAGTCCGGCCCTGCCTCCAGAGTACGTATCACTTGGACTTCGTCACGCCAAACAAATTGGAGGCAGAAAGGATGACCCCATTTGTACCTGATCTTCTGGAGCGGCAGAAAGTCCGTGAGGGGCTTGAGGGATCTGCGTCACTGGAGTGTGATCGCTGAAAGATCCTGGTACAGCCAAATCCGGAGGCCCTTAAATTCAATATCTTTCAAATTTCCTGCTGCCATGATTATGGCCTCCTTCTGTCGGTAATAGTGAAGGCAAGTGATTATGTCTTGTGGTTGGCCCGGTCCGGATGCTGGTCTACCCGCCCGATGAGTGCGGTCAAGGATGATATCCTGGTCCTGCAGCGATGGGGCGACGTGTTTGAATAGGCGGACCACAAAGTCCTCTAGATTGCCCGTGACTGCCTTTCGAGGAACTCCTTTAATACGGATATTGGAGCGCCGCAATCTGTTTTCCAAATGTTCCAGCTGGTATGGGAGCTCTGTATTCTGGTCACACAGCCTCACCAGTTCCTGGGAGTGACTCTCCACTTCCTCCTCTCTGGCGTCTTTATTCTGCTCCAGGGAGGTCACCCTCTGATCCAGCTCCTCAACATCATGGCAGATCCCCTTAATATCGGCGGCTATATCCTGTTTAAGTTCAGCAAAATCTCCGCAAAGGTACTCAATCAGCTGATCAAGGAATGATTTAGTAATGGAGGAGTCATCCCCACTGGACCCGTTGTCCCTGGTCACATCTCCCACCGACGCCGGGTCTCCCACCTTCATAGCCACCTCCACTCTTTTTGTAGAGGTCTTGGTAAACATATCCTTGACCGACATATCCTTCTTATTGGACCGTTGAGTCGACATGGCCACTCTCTGGTCAAGAGTACAAGCACTCTGGGCCGTTGAACGCTATGGCTCTGGTCCCTTCCTCAGTTGCCTTACAGCACAACCATGCGCGGCGCCTCTTCTTTGGAAATCGCGCTTACACCTCCTCACAGTTGATGGGCGATCCCATAGATCCGCACCAAGGCCAGGGGCAGCAAACAGGACTCTCGGGGACGGGACGGTCCTCTACTCCCCAGACCGCAGAAGGCTGATGTCACCAGCCCTCGTCCCCTACGAGCCACTCCACCTGCAGCGGCCGTAACCCAGCACACTGCAATTGCTTCCGAAGCACCTCCACTGGTCCGTCACTCTGCCCAGAGAGCAATAGGGTGCCAATTCGAGCCCCAGCAATGGAGAGGGATGTCCCCTCAGTCCTCCTGTAGTAGATCTGGTGTCTGCCCACGTGCTCCACAATTCTCGCAGGACCACTCAATCTGTGGCAGGCCCACACGCTACTACACAGGGACGGGATGGTCCGCTTCCCCCGGACCGCAGAAGGCACGCTGTCTCATGCCCTCGTCCCCTGCATGCCACTCCTCTAATAACGAGGGTCCCAGAAGTCCCTGACCCGATCTCCGGCATCAGCTGCCTTCATGGGGGGCCCCTGCTCAGCCCAACCACCTGGATCAGAAGCGGGCGCAGCAGCGCCGCGTGCAAACACCCGACGGGCCACCCACCAAGCCTCCCAGTAGCCTGGGGGGGTCCACCACCCCCAAGCAATCGCCCAAAGTGGCCAAAATTATTGTGGGGGCCCCTGCACCATTCACTGCCTCATCCGTCCGGCCCCTGGATTCTATTATTATTAATTTCTATTATTAATTTATATAGCGCTGAATCACCCCAAAGGGGTATCTCTGCGCTTAGGACGGTGTGCTGCAGCCAGACCCAAGTAATCAGAAAAGATAAGTTTTCAAAAGCTTCCTGAATTGAGAGAGGCTCTGACAATCGCGAAGCTGGAGGGGCAGTTGGTTCCAGAAAGCAGGGGCAAGATGAGTAAAAGCTTTGCCACCCTTGCGCGCCTTTTTAATTCTAGGGGTGCAAAGAAGAAGCTTAGAACCTGATCGAAGGGGCCGTGGGGGGGTGTACTTGATAAGTTTAGCGGATCAGTAGGAAGGCCCCTGTTCATTAAGGGCTTTATAAACAGTGCAGCCTATTTTAAATTTCACCCGCTTTCTCACAGGGAGCCAGTGAAGTTTCTTGAGAAGTGGGATAGAGGCCGTTCTAGGTGGGGCGTTTGCTACTAGACGGGCAGCCGTGTTCTGCACAACTTGTAACTTGTTAATGGAGGCTTCGTTGGCCGATGCCAACAGAGCGTTACAATAGTCCAGACGACTTAGTACTAGGGCTTGCATCAAAGTTTTTTTGGTGGAGGAAGGTAACAGGGGGAAAATTCTTCTAAGTAAGCTGAGTGTGTAGAAGCAGGTGCCAGCAGTAGTAGTGGCATGAGTGTCGAGAGTGAGGTTCTGGTCGATCCTGATTCCTAAATTCTTGACCACTTCCTTAGGGGCGGGGGCATTACCCAGCTCCTCAGGCCACCATCTGGGATTCCAGGTTATAGCTGCTCCTCCAAACAGCATGATCTCCGATTTTTCGGCGTTCAATTGGAGGAAGTTAGTTCTCATCCAGGCAGCAATGGTCTTCATGCCCTCAGAAAAGATGAGTTGTATATCAGGTCTGTTTTTATCAAAGGTGAGGAGGAGCTGGTTGTCGTCCGCGTATGAGATGGGACTGAACCCTAAGTTCCTCATTAGTTTGGCCAAGGGGGTGACATAGATGTTAAAAAGAGTGGGACTCAAACAAGAGCCCTGCGGTACCCCCTTGGTAACTTTGGTGGTATTTGATCTAAAGGTCCCCAATGTAACCGTCTGGGTTCTATCAGTAAGAAAGTCTGTCAACCACATCAGTGCAAGCCCCTGTACTCCAATGCCCTGAAGTCTCTCCAGTAGGATCTGGTGCGAGATGGTGTCAAAAGCCGCCGATAGGTCAAGCAGCACTAGAGGTGTGCCTGACCATTGTCCAGGGCCATTCTGATGTTATCAGTTACCTCAATAAGAGCGGATTCGGTACTGTGCTTGGCCCGGAAACCTGACTGGGAGACATCAAGGCAATGAGAGGTTTCAACAAAATCAGACAGATGTCTGTTTATGCGCTTTTCAATCAGCTTGCTTTGAAGGGGGAGCAGAGATATGGGACGGAAATTGGAAAGCTCAGTTGTAGAGATCTTAAGATTTTTACGAATGGGTACAACTTGAGCAGCTTTCCATTCTAGGGGGAGTCTGCCTATGCTCAAGGAACTGTTAAGAATGGTACACATGGGTGTGGCTAACTGCGGAAAATCTGGATGAGATTTTGGCAGGAATAATATCAAGGGGTGAGCCAGATTTAGTTTTGGTAAGGAGAGATTCAACCTCTACCGGAGTGAGTAAGGGAAAGCAGTGGAGTTGCGAGGTATTGTTAGGGGAGACAGGATAAACTGCTAAAGGGTGCGAAGAAATTTCATTGGACGAGATAATTTTCTGATAGATGTTTTCGATTTTTTTGGTTAAATAGGAAGCTATATTATCGCACAGCAAATGTGAGGGAGATTCAGCAGTTTCGCAGGCCCTGGGATTGGTGTAAGACTTCAGGATCTGAAAGAGGGTTCTAGAATTGTTCCCAGCTTGCTCCAGCTGAAGAGTGATGTGTAGCTTGCGGGCAGATTTAATATTTTTATGATATGAGGACAGTGCGGCTTTGTATATCTCTTTATCTTGCCCACTGTGGGAGTGTCGCCATATCCGTTCTAGTTTTTTACAGAGACTCTTTTCAGTTCGTAAGGCTGGGGAGTACCAGCTAGTGGGTGTGTGTTTTGGGGAGTGGGTCTGTGGCTTCATGGGGGCTACATTATCTATAGTGTCTTGAATAATGGAGTTAAAATGAGCTAGCTGTTCTTCTACACTATAAGTGCTAGTTTCGGTATTCCAGGAACAGAAAGGGGACAAAAGTTGGTCGGGCTTCAGTTTATGCCAAGGTCTGTACCAACGTGTGGCGTGAGGTGAGGGGGTGGGAAGGCTTCTGGGACTCATAAGTTGGAAATTCACCAGAGAGTGGTCAGACCAAGTCAAAGGGCACGTTTCCCCACAGAGGATATTCGTGGAATTAGATAGGATGAGATCTAAAGTGTGCCCTGCCGAATGGGTAGGGTCGTTGTTAATCTTCAAGAGACCAGTAGTGGACAGGTCTTTTAGGCAAGCTGTGGCGTCACGATTGAGGGCATCCTCACTGTGGATGTTGAAATCCCCCAGGAGTAGGAAGTTTCGGGTGGAGATAACATGTGGGGAGATAAATTCCATCAGTTGGCTTGTGAAACCTAGTAGCGGGCCCGGGGGTCTATAAACAAGAGCCCCTTTCCAGCTCTGTTGGGGGTGTAGGTCGAGGCTGAAAACAAGGCATTCTATATCGTCTGTGCACAACTGATCTAAAATAGGGATGGATATAGATTCTTTGTGAATTAAGGCTATGCCGCCCCCTGCAAGTCCTGTCCTGTCTAATTTTTGGATACGGTAACCATCCGGGAGTGCCAATGCAATAGCGGGGCTAGAAGCAGGTTTGATCCAGGTTTCCGTGAGGAATCCAATGTGAGGATCATTTTCAGTCAAGAGATCCCATATATTTATAGCATGTTTGGGGAGGGATCTGACGTTAGCTAAGAAGCAGTTCCAGCCTATGTTGGTGGGTTGGGTCTGGGCACAGCTATAAGGAATACTCCCGCGAGACCCAGGTCATTTAGTCTGTTCCGGGAGTAATCCAGAATGAGGGGGAGCAATGCTCTGATATCTGCAAGCCCGATTAGGCCACAACTGCTCACGCAGTCCACTGCAAGACTGGGGGAGCCAGAGCCCGCCCCAGCTCAGAGTCCAGCGTGGCACCTCTAGGCACCCAGCCCTCGTATTCCCCACACGGGGGCAGCAGGACACTCACTGTTCATCACCGGGGGAGCTGGCCGAGCACCCCCTACCCCTGGATCCGGACTCCCAGCACGTCCGCGATCGCGTCTCCACACAAGGCCATGGCCACCTACGAGGCCCGGCCCCGCGGCTCCACACCGCTCAGCTCACCCGGCCTGGGGTGGGCGACCACCTCCGTTAGGTCCGCCGAGGTCTGGGACCACAGGTCACCCTGGGCTTTCGGGCAGGCTTGCCCCTGATGCCTCCCACACAGGTCCCGGGCTTCTTGGCCTGCTCTCCCGGCTGAGCTCCGATAGCGGCAACCTACTCCGTCGCCATCTTGGACACCCTGATGGATCTTTTTAAGTTGACTGAGATGCAAACGATGATAGCAATAATAAAATAATTCAATATTCGTGAAACCCATTTGGTGACACCATAAGGACCAAGAATCAGTGACTGAAATTAAGGAAATTAATTTCCTAATCCAATGTATATGAATAGCAGGAGAATATTAAAAAGATACAAGATTTCAGCTGGCAAGCTGAAATATCACAATCAGTTCAGTCTCAATAGGATAAGATACAAATTAAGCAAACCAATAGAGAAACTAAGAACTGAAAATTGGTGTTCCTTAAAGAAACTCCTATTCTCTCTCTCAAACATGAATGAGTTAAAAAATCACCTATTAAGATACCAAGGCCCAGATTCTCAAACAAATCACAGAACGTAGCACAGTAGCCAATAATGGTGCACTGAGTTGTGTGACAGGGAGGGAGCAGGAGAGCGCCATATCTACAGAGATATGGCTCTCTCCTCCCTTCTCCTTAGCGCTAGTGGTGATTTCAGCTGCTGTGCGCCAGGCACACACCTTAGCACCATAGTGCTCGGGTGCATGCCAGAGTCTACCATAGGTTTTGTAGAGGAAGTATACCCTTCCTGTACAGAATGCTATGGCTAGACAAGTTTAAAACCTTCTCCTTCTTTGTATGTGCTATACAGTGCAGCACACATGCAAAGTCAGAAAAACAAGGAGAAATGAAAACATTTCTCCTTTTAATGCCTGCTTTTCAGCAGCGTTCATTTTTGGTGCTAAACGCTGACTACTAATGTTAGTAGATACGGTTTAGCATCAAAAATCATGGGTGGTTGCATGGAAATGCCCATGTACCACCCATGTCACACCCCCTTGATGCAAAGTAAAGCAAAGCAGCATTTTGCGCTGCTTTGCGTTACTTTTCCATACAAACCAACCCAAATACCAATTTGTGTTGGTTTGTTAATCCCCCAAAAATGTAGCTGCAGTTTAGCATTAAAAAAGTAATGCTAAGCTGATGCTAAACACTTGTGAATCTTGTCCCAAGTCTAGAATAAGTATGGTTCGTAGAATAGGGTCTCAAGGAAATATGAAAGTGCAAGACGGTGTCAGCATAGTGAAGACTCCAGTAGAAGTCTTTCAGAATTGGAATAATTGTTTAGCCTGAAGCTTCACACTCAAGGTCTAAGGGAATCTGCTCTCTTCTAACAGTGTGAACACTAATTAAAACAAACCAAAACTTCTGCAACAGTCGGACTGGTGTAATTTATGTTTAGCAAACATTATATTTTATCACTTTTCCACCTCCTCCTATTCCCTTACCTTTTCCCTTCTCTCTGCTCCCCAGCTCTTGTCATGACTTGGTACTTACCAGCATTCCATCAACAGTTGGAATGTCAGTTGAGACTCTGTTTGAGAGACGCTGACTCAACAGCTGATGTGGCACAGAGACTGTCGCTGTGATTTTGAATAAAGTACTCTTTTAATTAAATTGCAGAGGTCTAGTACTTTATAATATTGATGATGATCTGTTGCATAGGGGACAGCACCACAGCCTCTTCCCCAGTTACTTTTATTATTGTCACCAACGTATTAAGAGACCAGCAGTTCCTACATGAGCCAGTTTCTACGTGAGCCACTTCGATGTTACGAAACTGCAGCTGTACAAGACCTCATCGACTTTAAATATCTGGTCTCCATATTTGTCTTGTGGACCATGAGACAAAGGTGAGGAGCAGAAGGGGGGTGGACGGGCCTCAAGCTGCGACTCAGAATTGTCAGCTGGTCATAAGCAATGAAGTGTTTTTGGACATTAAGGATCAAAACATCTGTCGCACAACTGAAATTTCCTTTTGGCATGCATGCTCACATGAGGCCGAATGAAGGAAGCGCTGACAGTCACAGCTTAAAATAAAGGAAGCCTGCCACGCTGTAAGCTCCCAAGAGGCCTTTACTGTATGTATCAATTAACTTGGGAAACTAAGGGCCTGATTGAGATATTGGTGGTCCGACCACCGGACCGCTGCTGCAGCAATTGGGAGAACACCTCCAAGCCAGCGACATCCCGACCGCTGGCTTATGAGTACACTACCGGGCTGGTGCTGTTGTGTTGGTGGTGCCACAGCGGTGGCATGCTTCGGCTAATAGAAAGAGCCTGAAGCATATGCAGCTGCTGTGGCAGCGCCGCTTGCTCATTGGTGCACTGTGTACCATGCACCATGTAATGCATGGCACACAGTGCATTCATGACAGTTCAAGCAGAGAGGGGCACAACTTGTGCCCCCTTGCACAACTCCCTCTTTGTAAATTTCCCATGTGGCCCTGTTTGGGGCCCCTTTCCCACCTTTCCCCCAACTTTTTAATGGTGGGGTCCCCACCATGAAAAGGTTGGCGGAAAGGCAGGTCGTGATCAGCACCACGTTGCTGACATCAGCACCATCTCCATTGATCACCGCTTTCCCCACCACTGCCCCATTGGGATCCAGAATCCTGGCAGTGGCAGTGGTCTTGTGTCCAGTTTGTGGCCGTCAGACCACCAACTTTGTAATTGGGCGGTCGGACTGCCAAGGAGGCAGTGGTCAGACCACCGCCGCATGTACGTCAGGCTTGAGACTGCCGTACTCGTAATCACTCCCTAAGTCTATCATGCAGTCGTAATTCACACAAACCTTGCTGGTTTGCTTTTTTGCCAGTCTTGTATATGTGCTGACAGGCACAGCTTAAAATAAATGAAGCCACTAGTGCAACACGTCTTATTGTACTGGAAATTTTAGCCTGTCAAGCTGACGGGCACAGCTTTGTGGGGAGCAGTACAGTTAAATCGTCAGCACCGTAATGTTGAAGCGGTCGTTGTGGGAAATATAGCCTGTCACGCTGATGGGCACAGTTTTGTGGGGAGCAGTGCAGTTTAAATTCATCAGCACCGTAATGTTGAAGCAGTCGTTGTGGGAAGTATAGCCTGTCACGCTGACGGGCACAGCTTTGTGAGGAAGCAGTGCAGATTAATCCTATAGCACTGTAATGTTGAAGCGGTTGTTGTGCCTGTCAAAATATAAAGAAAATAAAGTAAAGTATCTGCCTTAATGCCTCCTACAGAGGCATTTATCCCTGCATTAGAATTATGGCAATTCTCTTCCACGATGCTGTGGTACACATTGTTGCATTTCTTTAATTTCCCACTTCCCACCAGCGCACGGACAGTGTACTTAGTGCTCCTGAGGAAACCACTACATCAGTAATTTAACCGTTCATATTGCTGAGCTGGCTGCGAGCCCTATTTACTCACCACATTGAACTAGGCTCAACTTCGATGTCGTGGAGCCGATGACACAGGCAGCCCTTGTCTTGAATCAGGGGCAGTTGAACATGCTGACAGGTGCAGCGGAGATACCATAAGCCTGTCACGCTGACAAGCACAGCTTTGGATAAAGTTCATGCTACACACTTGGCCATAATGTCTTCACAGGAAAATCTCCTTACTGGATACTTTCTGCTTCCTGTCATAACCCCACCCAAAGTCTCTGAAATGCAGAGACAAAGATAAGATTTAATTTTAGTGTCTTGAATTGTTGAGAAATCCATAGGTACTTAGGAAATATACAATCTTTACAGCACAGATGGAAAGTTAGTCACATGTTTAAGCTGATTTCAGACTCTGTAAAAATCATCTGTTGTAGGATTTAAGGTTAGCAATGTGTGACAAGGAAAAAACCTATATTGTATTTTATTGTTTGGGTTACAGTTTTGCATTGTCTTTCTCTGGCGGGCAGTACTCAGTATGGCCACTACAAATATGACTCAGCCTCCTCCATTTTCAGATGAGGTGGGGGAGCCAAATATACCCTAGAAAGAGTGGAAGAAATTGTTTATGTCATACCATATAGCGACAAGAGGAGAAAAATTCTCATCTCTAAGGAAGCAACATATACTGTTGTACAATCTAGGTGTCCAAGGATGGAAAGTGTATGAAAACTTAGCAGATTCAGAGACTGAGGATGAGGATGAAGATGTTCAGGAAGATGTATACCAGACCACCCTTCATAAATTAGAACAACTTTTTGGTCAAAAGATAAAGGTAGTTTTATAGAGACATATTTTTTTTGTAGAGTTCAAGGGAAAAATGAGAAGGTAACAAGTTACATTGCAGTACTGAGATGGTTGGCCAATGTTTTGTAAGTTTGGTCCATGAGGTGACAACCCAGAAATTCAAAAAAGTTACTAATGGGAACTCCAGATTTGAAAGTTGCTTTAGAGATTGCTAAAGGCATAGCATAGAGTACACACCAGAATGCATAAGAGAGATGAAGCAAAGTAATATATCAGACACTGTTCATGTAGCAGAAATTTGGTCTGGTATTGAAGAACAATTCGGAGAGGAAGGAGAAGGGAAAAAACTCACTGAGTCTCCTTTAAAAAAAAAATCAGGATGAGAAAGGGAGATGATTAAGTGTTACCACTGTGAAAACCACCACCATGTATGCAGAAAGTTTAATAAGATGGGGCATTATGCCAGAGTGTGCAGGAATCTAAAAGCAGAGAAGAAAAGGTACATTTAGTTGAAGAAGTAGGAGAAAGGGCGAGCAAGTATGTGTTCCAAGTTGTGGGTAATATGGTGAATAAGGAGAACAAATATCCTGCTTGTAATATATCTTTAGATGGTATAAAATTGATGGTTTACACTGACTCGTGATCTCCATATACGTTCATTGAGTATAACATTTTTCAGGGGAAATTTTAAGGTAGGTGTTATGTCAGTCAACCAGCAGACATTGAACCAGAGGGATACAATAAATACCCTATCCCCTTATTCTGAATGCTAACAATGCGAATATCTTGTAAGGATAATAGAACATTGGGAAAGATTTACTACAAAAAAGGGGTGCAGCCTTCTTGCCTTGGCACATCAGAGAGACCCCAATAGTGTAGAACCTGTCTTAGCAGTTGAAGATGGGGAAGACAGGAAACATTTGTGCAACAAACTCCCTGAGCTATTCACGGAGGAATTAGCCCATTAAAAGATTTTCCAGCAAAGAATTCAAGCAATAGACAATGCTGTACTGGTGATACACAAGGTTAGACCAATACAACATTTGATGCAGGAACCTCTTAAGGAAGAGTTAAATAAGTTAGCTAAACAAGGCACCATTGAGCCTATTTAGAGTGGTCTATGGATTGCTCCAATTGTAGTCACCCCAATGTCTGGAAGGAGGTGTTTACGACTTTGCGTCGACTTGCGAGACCTAAATGCAAACATCTGGCTGGATAGATTTGCACTTCCTCATATAAATGAGATGATGAGTGTAATACTAGAAGCTGGACATTTCAGTGTTTTAGATCTCTCTTCTGAGTACCATCAAATAGACGTATACTCTGCTCGAAATCGATAACATCATTCATAACACCCTTTGGGCGTTCATATACTGCAGAATGCCGCTTGGCTTTGCGTCGGCGGCTGCAGTTTTTCAAAGAGTTATGCAGAAAAAAGTATTATGCTTCCAAGATGACATTCTGATTTATGGGGCCTCGGAGGAGCACCACAATAATACTTTAAGAGAAGTGTTAAGGGCACTTAAGAAAGCAGGTTTAACCATTAGGAAAGACAAATGTCAAATTGGCGTGGAATCTGTTGACCACTTGGGTCATACGATCTCAAAACATGGAATCAAACCCAAGTTAGATTTGATAAATGCTGTAAGGGAAGCACCCCCTCCCATGAACAAAGAGGAATTGAAATCCTTTTTAGGGTTAGTTGAATACATGACAAAGTTTGTAAAAAACTTTGCAGACCTCATAGTGCCTGAGACGTCTGATTGGAAATCGGAGTGCCAAATGTCTTTTGAAGATTAAAAAAAAGCCAATATTGATGCACCATCATTAGGGAACTTTGATACACGATGAAAACCCATATTGACCACTGATGGCAGTGGTAAAGGGGATTGTCGCGCCAAAAACACAAAAGGTTTAGGGCAAAGAAAAAATGGTGGCCTTTGCTTCAAGAGCATTAATAGACTCAGAATGCAACTGCTCCACGGATGAACGGGAAGCCCTAGCACGTGCTTGGGCTATAGCCCATTTCAAAGTTTTCTTATGGGGATTGCCATTTTCAGTTTGCACAGACCACAAGCCCCATGTATTTATCTTTTCTTCTAAAGGGAGGGAGAACACAACTCCCCGCATTGCAAAATGGCTCATTGGATTACAGGGATACAACTTCAAAATTGAGTACGTCCCAGGCACAAAAAAACGTAGTAGCTGACTGTTTAGCTAGATTACCGTGCAAAGGGGAACGTGTGGATGGCAACAATGTTATGGATACTATTTTATTAGTTGAAATCCCAGGTATCACTATGGAGGAGTGGTAATCAAGCATGGATGAAGATCTGTCTTTCAGACAAGTAAAGGAAAAGATTGTCCAGGGTTGGCCTACTAAACCTAGATGATGAGCTTAAGGACTTTAGGGCTGTACGTCAAGAGTTGAGCATTGTTAATAACAAAATCATGAGAGGTAATAGGCTGGTGCGCCCCAAACTCATATGGTACAGGATAGCTGAGTTAACCCCTGAAGGCCATTTAAGGAGGAGTCTTACTAAATCTATGTACTGGTTCCCTAGGATGGACAACATGGCAGAAGGTATTGTCAAAGATTGCTTAATCTGTGCCATGAGTGATAAAACAAGGAAAACAAGAGATGCACCGTTGTCTCCAGTGAGTGTACCGTATAAACCCTGGTATAACAGGGTTTTGATATCATTGATCCACTAAAGCTCTCCATGTGGGCTGGAAAGTTTATGTTAGCACTGGTTGACTATCACTTTCATTGGATTGTGACCAAAGTAGTCAATAGTATCAATACTCAGTTCCTGATAAATTTTCTTACTGATGTATTTAAGACAGTAGGAGTGCGGAGCACCATCATAACTGAAAATGGTATGCAATTCACTTCTGAGGAAATGCAAGACTTCTTGGAGAAAATGCCTGTACAACATCTTAAAACAACACTATATTGCCCGAGGGCAAATGGGTTAGTGGAACATGTAAATCACAGGATTAAAGAATTTATTCAGCTACTTATGTGTCAAGTAGTCCTGCAGGCAAAGCCCTTCAAAAGATGCTTTAGTCGTACCATACCAAAACCAAAGGGGATGATGGACGGAGTGTTGAACATTGCACGCACTCACCCCCAGTCAACTGATCTGGGTTTAATCCATCATCATTCTTTAGCTCACTCCGCCACCCCAGTTCAGACATGGCCATATGCAAATCAGTCTGACCCTGTGCCTCATGGGAACAGTCCAGCCCGAACTGCCAAGCCATGTCTTCCCTGGACCGGAAACAAGCATCCTGGGACCGGTTTCGGGTTCATAACCCTCATCAGCCAGGCTATCTTGAATCCAGTGGCAAAGTGAGCAAGGGACCCATGTCTGGGCATACCCTGCCAACTTAGGGCGAACATAGCAAAACCAGAGGGGATGATGGACGGAGTGTTGAACATTGCAAGCACTCACCCCCAGTCAACTGATCTGGGTTTAATCCATCATCATTCTTTAGCTCACTCCGCCACCCCAGTTCAGACATGGCCATATGCAAATCAGTCTGACCCTGTGCCTCATGGGAACAGTCCAGCCCGAACTGCCAAGCCATGTCTTCCCTGGACCGGAAACAAGCATCCTGGGACCGGTTTCGGGTTCATAACCCTCATCAGCCAGGCTATCTTGAATCCAGTGGCAAAGTGAGCAAGGGACCCACGTCTGGGCATACCCTGCCAACTTAGGGCGAACATAGCAAAACCAAAGGGGATGATGGACGGAGTGTTGAACATTGCAAGCACTCACCCCCAGTCAACTGATCTGGGTTTAATCCATCATCATTCTTTAGCTCACTCCGCCACCCCAGTTCAGACATGGCCATATGCAAATCAGTCTGACCCTGTGCCTCATGGGAACAGTCCAGCCCGAACTGCCAAGCCATGTCTTCCCTGGACCGGAAACAAGCATCCTGGGACCGGTTTCGGGTTCATAACCCTCATCAGCCAGGCTATCTTGAATCCAGTGGCAAAGTGAGCAAGGGACCCACGTCTGGACATACCCTGACAACTTAGGGCGAACATAGCAAAACCAAAGGGGATGATGGACGGAGTGTTGAACATTGCAAGCACTCACCCCCAGTCAACTGATCTGGGTTTAATCCATCAACATTCTTTAGCTCACTCCGCCACCCCAGTTCAGACATGGCCATATGCAAATCAGTCTGACCCTGTGCCTCATGGGAACAGTCCAGCCCGAACTGCCAAGCCATGTCTTCCCTGGACCGGAAACAAGCATCCTGGGACTGGTTTCGGGTTCATAACCCTCATCAGCCAGGCTATCTTGAATCCAGTGGCAAAGTGAGCAAGGGACCCACGTCTGGGCATACCCTGCCAACTTAGGGCGAACATAGCAAAACCAAAGGGGATGATGGACGGAGTGTTGAACATTGCAAGCACTCACCCCCAGTCAACTGATCTGGGTTTAATCCATCATCATTCTTTAGCTCACTCCGCCACCCCAGTTCAGACATGGCCATATGCAAATCAGTCTGACCCTGTGCCTCATGGGAACAGT
Organism: Calotriton arnoldi; assembly: GCA_963921515.1. Lineage (NCBI taxonomy): Eukaryota > Metazoa > Chordata > Amphibia > Caudata > Salamandridae > Calotriton > Calotriton arnoldi. The sequence continues at coordinate 719,087 of CAWUFW010007030.1, forward strand.
CCAGCCCGAACTCCCAAGCCATGTCTTCCCTGGACCGGAAACAAGCATCCTGGGACCGGTTTCGGGTTCATAACCCTCATCAGCCAGGCTATCTTGAATCCAGTGGCAAAGTGAGCAAGGGACCCACGTCTGGGCATACCCTGCCAACTTAGGGCGAACATAGCAAAACCAAAGGGGATGATGAACGGAGTGTTGAACATTGCAAGCACTCACCCCCAGTCAACTGATCTGGGTTTAATCCATCATCATTCTTTAGCTCACTCCCAGGATGCTTGTTTCCGGTCCAGGGAGGACCTGGCTTGGCAGTTCGGGCTGGACTGTTCCCACAAGGAACAGGGTCAAGACTGATTTGCATATGGCTGGGTCCAAACTGGGGTGGTGTGGTGAGCAAAAGAATGATGGATTTAACCCAGATCCTTGTGACTGGGGGTGGATGTTTGCATTGTCCAGCATTCCGTCCATCAATTGTTTCTTTTGCATATGTTGCCCTAAGTGGGAAGGGTATGCCCAGACGTGGGTCCCGTGCTCACTACACCACTGGATTCAAGCTAGCCTGGCTGATGAAGGGTTATGCCCTGAAACCGGTCCCAGGATGCTTGATTCTCGGTCCAGGAGGACCTGGCTTGGCAGTTCGGGCTGGACTGTTCCCACAAGGAACAGGGTCAAGACTGATTTGCATATGGCTGGGTCCAAACTGGGGTGGTGTGGTGAGCAAAAGAATGATGGATTTAACCCAGATCCTTGTGACTGGGGGTGGATGTTTGCATTGTCCAGCATTCCGTCCATCAATTGTTTCTTTTGCATATGTCGCCCTAAGTGGAAGGGTATGCCCAGACGTGGGTCCCGTGCTCACTACACCACTGGATTCAAGCTAGCCTGGCTAATGAAGGGTGATGCCCTGAAACCGGTCCCAGGATGCTTGTTTCCGGTCCAGGGAGGACCTGGCTTGGCAGTTCGGGCTGGACTGTTCCCACAAGGAACAGGGTCAAGACTGATTTGCATATGGCTGGGTCCAAACTGGGGTGGTGTGGTGAGCAAAAGAATGATGGATTTAACCCAGATCCTTGTGACTGGGGGTGGATGTTTGCATTGCATGCCGTCCATCAATTGTTTCTTTTGCATATGTCGCCCTAAGTGGGAAGGGCATGCCCAGATGTGGGTCCCGTGCTCACTACACCACTGGATTCAAGCTAGCCTGGCTGATAAAGGGTGATGCCCTGAAACCGGTCCCAGGATGCTTGTCTCCGGTCCAGGGAGGACCTGGCTTGGCAGTTCGGGCTGGACTGTTCCCACAAGGAACAGGGTCAAGACTGATTTGCATATGGCTGGGTCCAAACTGGGGTGGTGTGGTGAGCAAAAGAATGATGGATTTAACCCAGATCCTTGTGACTGGGGGTGGATGTTTGCATTGTCCAGCATTCCGCCCATCAATTGTTTCTTTTGCATATGTCGCCCTAAGTGGGAAGGGTATGCCCAGACGTGGGTCCCGTGCTCACTACACCACTGGATTCAAGCTAGCCTGGCTGATGAAGGGTGATGCCCTGAAACCGGTCCCAGGATGCTTGTTTCCGGTCCAGGGAGGACCTGGCTTGGCAGTTCGGGCTGGACTGTTCCCACAAGGAACAGGGTCAAGACTGATTTGCATATGGCTGGGTCCAAACTGGGGTGGTGTGGTGAGCAAAAGAATGATGGATTTAACCCAGATCCTTGTGACTGGGGGTGGATGTTTGCATTGTCCAGCATTCCGTCCATCAATTGTTTCTTTTGCATTAATCGTACCATACAGCATCCAATTCGGTCACCAATGTTTCACCATTTTTAACTCTTACGGGCAGACTTCCAGCTACGAGGAGAACCCAGATGGGTGTGTAGAGATGAAATGAGCAGCCAAGTGAAGCAGTATCAAGAAAGGTACAAGGAAATATATGATCAAAAACATGGAACCAAGAGAAGTAGTTGGAAATTTGAAGACTGGGTGTTGGTCAAACTTCCTGTTCCCCGCCAAAAGGGTGGTAGTAAATTTTGCAAACCTATGAAAGTGATGGAAGTGAAAAGGTTTGTTGTGACTCTAGAGGCCAGTAGAACATGGAGAATGGTACACAAAGGGAGTCACTGTTCCTTGTAGAGGAAGAAAAGGAAGAAACTTTTGTTGTGTGCTACTCTATCTGTGGGGGACAGTGTGTCGTCATCATAATGCCCGCACACACCCCGAAGGATGTCATGCTTCATCATTTGGGCTTTGCTCCTCGTCGGGCCGGCGCTGCAATGCCCAACGGGTCCCCGAAGGGTCACTTTATCAGAGATCTTTTGATGAAAAGCCGTGTGGGTGTGTGGGTGTAAGTGGCAGTGAAGTCTAAAGTGGTGTATTTAAAAAATGACTGGAGGGAGGGTGGGTACTATTTATTAGGGTGATCCCTCTGTCATTGTTAAAACTAAGTGTGTGGTGCTGCTCTAGGGGATATTATGTCCCTCTGTAGCTGGGTATATGTCCCTAATGGACATATATAACGGTCAACATGTTTCGTGCTGTATGTGGCCTCAGAAGGAGATCCAGAGCGCTTCTTCAGGACCAAATGAAGTTCAATTTTAGTATCAAGCGCGGCCTAAACTAACCAATGCCGCCAAATCTGTAGAAAGGAGTAGCGTTTCTGAAAAGACAAAAGTGTAGGACAAAAGTATAGTGGCATTAGTATCTTGTCATGGTAGGTTCATATTGTCCGGGTCATCCATTGGAGGGCCTGGTGCGCATTACCCTTAGCGTGAGTATTATCGCTATAGGTTGGCGTAGGTGCATGTATAATAACAGTGATGTGAATAATTAAAACGATTTTTCTCAGTATAGTGACAGACATACATAAATAGGTATAAGATCAATGAAAAGATTGTGCCAGTGTAGTTCTTTATCCATATATTTATTCCATCGTTCATACTGTACCCCTGGTTAGAGTATCCAAGTTGATGTAACTCTATGAAAGGCTCATTCATAAGGTAAGTATATGAACCATAGCTGTCTAGGTAGACAATACTGTGAAAGTGGGCCCCAACATTGATGGCAAACCTCGAGACACTGTTGTATTGATTTCTGTAAAATACATCATGTTTCTCATCCCTTAATATTAGAATCAGGACCTCATGAGATCAGTGAGGGCACTCGGGAACTGTGAATAAGAGGAGGCAAAGTAAATAGTGTTAATAGGCTTCATTGTTCCTTACTGTTGTAATTAATAAAGTTTTTGTTGAAAACAAAACCGCATTGTTTTGGAAACTACAAAACTAAAAAACTAATGAGCTAAAAAGCCGTTATGCAGAGTCCAGGAACGATCCCTAGCATGTTTGGAAGGTTTTACACAGAGAACACCGGTACATGAATTGCTCAGGTTTTGTTTTTAAGAAGCAGTTGTTTTTACAGGCTAAGCGCTTTAAAACCAGAGATGTTCCCTCGCATTCTGAAAGGTTTCCCATTTCTCTTTTACTCATGGTTCTCCCGTAGTAGCAGGGCCGATCCACCTGCGTGCCTCTCAGTTTCCGCCGGTAATGGGAGAGTGGCCCTTGCCCCTTATATAGCGGAGGTGTGTTTCCAATCAGTGAGTTAATTACATGTTAATGGGAAAGTGAGCAACGTGATGCGTGGGCGACATCTTGTAGTGGGGTGTTCGAGTAATTTTTGTTATTAAGCTATTATTAACAGCGCCTTTCCTATAATGAATCCTTATTATTTAAGTGTGATTTTTTGTTATCAAGCTATTATTAACAGCGGGTGTCCTATAATGAATTTTTATTATTTAAGTGTGATTAAGGTAGTAAAGACTTACTCAAAGATTTAAGCAGATAGGTTGTTAGACCATGGGCGCCATCTTTGAGTGGTGTAGTTGGCAGGTCGATTGTTTGACCACGGGCGCCATCTTTGAGTGATATCGCAATGTATTATCTGTCACTATAAGGTGTGAATGGCTAAGCCCCATTTCTAATGTTTAGGATTGTATTCGCCGGGGGGGTGTCTCTGATGGCAACATAAGGGTGTTTGTGTTCGTGTGTCTCTATGGTTTACACATCATTGTGGTAATTTTGTCTAAAAATTTGCAAGGAGAAGGGGTTGATGGTCATTAGCCTACACTACCTCAATCCATGGTATTTCGTCGTTTAGACCATGGGTATTTGTCTGTAGGCGGTAGACCCATCTTTGTTCTTTTTGAAATAATGTCCTATTGGACCATGAAGGATTGGATTCTATGACAGTCCAGGTCATTTGATCTGGTGTATGTCCTGTTTCGATATAATGTCTGCTAATTTTAGTGGTGTTTTTCTTACACCGTATATTACTTCTGTGTTCGTTTACTCTCATCCTCACTGCTCTGGTTGTTATTCCTATATATAGGAGGTTGCAAGGACATCTCACCATATACACACAGTTTTTAGTATTGCAGTTTGTATGTTTCTTCTGTGTTCACTCCTGGTTGTTTAGTTGCAGAGTTGTGGTATGTGTTGTTAGAGGGCAAATGTTACAGGTTCCACATGGGTAATGCCCTTTGACTTTTGGGAGGTCCCACAGTGTCCTTTGATTGTCCAGTTGTTTACACTGTGATCTAGTGTGCACAACCATGTCTTTGATATTCTGTGTACGTCTGAAGGCAAATCTTGGGCGCTCCAGTTGCATTCCTCCTGCATGCAGGATGTTCCAGTGTTTCAGTAGGATTTTCTTTACTTGATTTGATTGTGGTGTGTAGGTTGTCACACATGTAATTATCTCATTTTTTGGTTTTTCAAGAGTTTCTAGTAATGCTTCCCGGTGATTATTGCGTGCGCGTTTCTGCGCATTCTTTATGATTCTCCGTGGGTAGTTCCTCTGTTCCAGGTTGTTGCCTAGTTCTGCAGCTTGTGTGTCGTAATCCGTGGTGTTGCTGAAGTTTCATCTGAGCCTCATAAATTGTCCAAATGGAAGATTCTGTCTTAAGGCTTTTGTGTGATGACTATCGTAGGTTAGTAAACTGTTTCGGTCTGTAGGTTTTTTATATGATTTGGTGAAAAGTTTTCCATCTTGTAGGGTGATTAATAGGTCCGAAAAGGGGATCTCTTCACTTGTGACGGTCAGTGTAAATTTCAAGAAAGGATCCCTTTCGTTAATGCAGGTGTGGAATTCTGTGCAGCGTTCTTTTGTGCCTGCCCATAACATGAGTATGTCGTCTATATACCGTTTCCACTCTTTTATTTCTGGTTTAGAGGGGTTGGAAGCTGGTAAGATGTGTTCTGCCTCAAAATGGGCCATGTATAGGCATGCTAAGCTCGGCGCAAAAGGGCTGCCCATACAAGTTCCGTGGATTTGTTGGTAGTGTTGATCTTGGAACTTGAAGAAGTTATTCTTCAGGGCCAGTTCTGCGCATTCCAGGATGAAATTTACTGGTTGTGGTGTAGCCGAGTCGAGGTTCCTTAGACTTTCTTCAACTACTTTCAGTGTAGCTTCTTGTGGGATGTTGGTATATAACGCTTCCACGTCTAGGGTCACTAGAAGGGTGATTTCCTCGGGTCCTCTTATGTGCTCAATTAAGTTGATGGTTTCTTTTGTGTCTTTGAGGTAAGACGGTGTTGCTTGTACTAATGGTCGTAGGAAATGGTCACAGTATTGGCTGAGTGGTTCAAGGATAGAGTTGATCCCAGACACTATTGGTCTTCCAGGTGGAGGCATGATGTTTTTGTGGATTTTTGGCAAGATATAGAAGTATGGGGTCGTAGGTTTTGAGTTCACTAGGAATTCTGCTTCATTCTTGCTAATCCATCCATTTGTTTGTGCTTCAATCACTGAGATGGTGATTCTTCTCGTGAGGGAATCTGTGTCTATTTTTTGATAGTATCTGTTGTCTGCCAGTTGTCTATGGCATTTGTTGTTGTAGTCGTCAGTGTTAAGAATGACGATGGCTCCGCCTTTGTCTGCAGGTTTTATTGTAATCGTCTGGTTGCTGTTGAGATCTTCAAGGGCTTTCCTCTCTCTTGTAGGTAGGTTGTTATTTTATTTATTTATTTTATTTTAAAGGTTTTATATAGCGTTGGCTAGACCCGGAGGTATCAGAGCGCTTTACATGAGTATCAGACCATAATTGCAGGTTACATCGTTACAAAGGTTACACAGTTATTAGAGCCTGGCAACATAGTGACAAGTAAGGTCGAGACAAACAAAAAGGACATATACGTAAGGAAAAAGGAGGCAAGGGGAGAGATTCAGGGGAGGGGGGGGAAGAGCAGGGGAAGTAGACAGAGAATGGAGGAGGGAAAGAGGAGGGGAGGGTGAGAGACACAGCATGGAAAGAGGAGGGGGAGGGTGACGGGGACACAAACCGGTAGGCGAGTCAGAGCTGCGTCCAAAGTCCAGTAAGCTGTGATCCCAGGGGAAGTGGTATCATTTCCCCATCTCTGTTGCGAGAGGCTCCCTATACGCAGTGGACTCTCTCAGAGGGGTCTCTGAGACTCCAAGGCCTACATACTGGATCCTTCCCCAAAAAGGGGAGAGGGAGTGCTTTGGCAAGGGGTGCCATACCATACCTCAACTGTGAGTGGCTCCCTAGGCGCTGTGGACTCTCTCAGCGGGTTCGCTGAGACTCCAGAGTATAAATATTGGATCTTTCCCCAACAAGGGGAGAAGGAGTGCTTAGTCAAAGGGCACAAAAGGACAGGGGGCTAGGCGGTGTAGCGGGCAAGGGGAAAGATTCAGGTGAGAGGGGATAGGAGCAAAGGAAGTAAGACAAAGAAAGAAAGAGTGCTAAATGGGAACAGATAGATAGATAGGAGACAAGGAAAAAGCAGAGTTACAGAAATACGATGAGGGGGGGTGGGCGAGACAGGGAGACGGGGAGAAAAACTGTGCCCAAAGTCCGGCTGGGTAGGTGACGGTCCGGGGATGAACCAAGGCCGATCTCCTCAATAGCTGAACAGAGCAGCTCCACCGGGCATCGGACATAGTGCTCGGACTCCGCTGTCAGGATGGAGATCAGGAGTACTCAGAGATTGTCAGATTTGGGGGGGGGGGGTTGAAACCATGGTCCGAATGAATTCCAGATGCCATCTTGAGGTCAGGCACAGTCCTGATAGGATTATGTAAGGAAGATTTCAGCGGGGGAAAAAAAGTCACAACTGGCGGCCATGTTAGGGTCAGGCACCCATCAGCCTCAGCTGCGACCCTGTTGGATTGTGAACTAGTAACATTTACTTAGGACTCTTGGAAGGCAAGACACTTGATAGGGATCACACGTCAGGCTTCCTACCGAGAGCATCTCCACAGTGGAGCCACCATCTCAGGTATCAGTGAACAGGTCAGTCCAGGCAGATCAGATTCGTGCACATCCAAAGGAGATTGTTTAAATGTCGCTGGCATACACCTTGGATAGCCCCTCCCACCGTCCTGTGCCACCTCGCACCTCCACCTTCTCTCCTCAGGGGTCTCGCTGCTCTTTCTAGTGTCTTGCGCAGGGGCTCCAAATCTTCCAGGCCCTGTGCGAGGTCTCACCCTGTAGTTCACCTCCTACGCAAGAGCTGATAGGCCTGCAGGCCGCAGCGGGAACTCTCTCTGCCTCTTTCCTCTTGCCTCTTGTCTTATAAACTCGTTTCGGTTGTAAGCCGTTTATGTCTCGTAGTACCGGCTTTTCATAAGTCAGTATCTCAGTGCTAGTCATTGCTGTGGTAGGCGTGAATTTTGATGGGTTACATAGGCCTGTGTCTGTAGTGGTCGAGTCCGTCTTGTTTTTCTCCTGCGTCTGGAAGAAAGATCTCAGGCGTAATTTCCGGAAAAGGCGTGTAATTCCCCAGTGAGTCTGAACGGATCTTCTCTGGGAGTGGGGAAAAGCCTAGTCCTCTCTGTAGGACTGATTCTTCTGTTGGTGTTAGGGTCCTGTTAGACAGGTTAACCACTAATTTCTCTTGGTTTGGCTCCTTGTCCTGCATTGTTCCTCGTCCTCCGACCACTGCACTTGTCTTTGCTCATTTTTTCACCTGCCTCTTCCTCTGCCCCTGCCTCTGTTCCAAAAAGGAGGGCGTTGTTGTTGTTGGTAGAATGGGTGAGGCGGCGGTGGGCTATGGTAGCCAGGATACCATGGTGGCGGTGCTACCGGGTAGCCTTGCATTGGGTAATTGAACATCGGTGGAGTTGGTAGGATTCCTGGACCGCCTTGATGATTCTTCCAGCTACCATTGCTGGAATTGCTGCTTGATCTCTTTGATCTGGCGGAGGTAATTGATCCATCGTCAGATGAGGTGTCAGTGATGTTAGTCACATGATCCTCCTTCGTGTATGGATATATCTTCTCTCTCTCAAAGTTCTTGATATCTTTCTGTAGTTTCATTATTTTCTTCTGTAGAAGGTATTCTTTATGATCATTCATTTCTGAATTGATCTCGGCAAGTCGTGTTTTCCATGCAGATATGCTGAATGTTGTTTTCAAAGCATTTTCTGCAATATTTATCTTTATTATCAATGCTTCCGATAGGCGTTTGGTGGTGTTGATTATGAGTACAAGCAAGTCGCGTGTACACCTAGAGGCAATTTGGCTCCAGTCTTTTCTGAAAATTATATCTTCTAAGAAGATTTGTGGTGCTAAAGTTACAATGAGGCCATTGGGTGCAATATTGGCCCGCAAATATTCTGTCATAATAGCCCCATGCATTGCTATTTTTACTTGCTGTTTTTTAAGAGCGGCTATGTTGTTCCAGTCGCCTTGTTGGGTACTTGTGGATGCCGAGCCTTCTGTTCCTAATAAACTCGGTGTTCTTAAAATCTCTGACACTATGTCATCATCAAAACCTAAACCCATCTGTGCTGTCATGATGAAGTTGGGTGTGGTCGAACAGAGTAAGAGAAAAGGAATATAGAGGTTACGTCCCTCAGCTGATCCGCCGTGCAAAATAATCCTATTTATAGAGAGGGGGGACACTAGGAGCTAATTATTAGGTCCAGTGACCCTTGCTCCCGAAAAGTAACTAGTACACAAAGGGAGTCACTGTTCCTTGTAGAGGAATAAAAGGAAGAAACTTTTGTTGTGTGCTACTCTATCTGTGGGGGATAGTGTGTCCTCATCATAATGCCCTCACACACCCCGAAGGATGTCATGCTTCATCATTTGGGCTTTGCTCCTCGTTTGGCCGGCGCTGCAATGCCCAACGGGTCCCTCGAAGGGTCACTTTATCGGAGATCTTTTGATGAAAAGCCGTTTGGGTGCGTGGGTGTAAGTGGCAGTGAAGTCTAAAGTGGTGTATTTAAAAAATGACTGGAGGGAGGGTGGGTACTATTTATTAGGGTGATCCCTCTGTCATTGTTAAAACAAAGTGTGTGGTGCTGCTCTAGGGGATATTATGTCCCTCTGTAGCTGGGTATATGTCCCTAATGGACATATATAACGGTCAACATGTTTTGCGCTGTATGTGGCCTCAGAAGGAGATCCAGAGCGCTTCTTCAGGACCAAAGGAAGTTCAATTTTAGTATCAAGTGGCGGCCTAAACTAACCAATGCCGCCAAATCTGTAGAAAGGAGTAGCGTTTCTGAAAAGACAAAAGTGTAGGACAAAAGTATAGTGGCATTAGTATCTTGTCATGGTAGGTTCATATTGTCCGGGTCATCCATTGGAGGGCCTGGTGCGCATTACCCTTAGCGTGAGTATTATCGCTATAGGTTGGCGTAGGTGTATGTATATTAACAGTGATGTGAATAATTAAAACGATTTTTCTCAGCATAGTGACAGACATACATAAATAGGTATAATAAGATCAATGATAAGATTGTGCCAGTGTAGTTCTTTATCCATATATTTATTCCATCGTTCATACTGTACCCCTGGTTAGAGTATCCAAGTTGATGTAACTCTATGAAAGGCTCATTCATAAGGTAAGTATATGACCCATAACTGTCTAGGTAGATAATACCATGAAAGTGGGCCCCACCATTGATGGCAAACCTCGAGACACTGTTGTATTGATTTCTGCAAAATACATCATGTTTCTCACCCCTTAACATTAGAATCAGGACCTCATGAGATCAGTGAGGGCACTCGGGAACTGTGAATAAGAGGAGGCAAAGTAAATAGTGTTAAGAGGCTTCATTGTCCCTTACTGTTGTAATTAATAAAGTTTTTGTTGAAAACAAAACTGCATTGTTTTGGAAACTACAAAACTAAAAAACTAATGAGCTAAAAAAGCCGTTATGCAGAGTCCAGGGATGATCCCTAGCATGTTTGGAAGGTTTTACACAGAGAACACCAGTACATGAATTGCTCAGGTTTTGTTTTTAAGAAGCAGTTGTTTTTACAGGCTAAGCGCTTTAAAACCAGAGAGATGTTCCCTTGCATTCTGAAAGGTTTCCCATTTCTCTTTTACTCACCGTTCTCCAGTAGTAGCAGGGCTGATCCACCTGCGTGCCTCTCCCTGTCTCCGCCGGTAATGGGAGAGTGGCCCTTGCCCCTTATATAGCGGAGGTGTGTTTCCAATCAGTGAGTTAATTACAAGTTTCTTCCTTTTCTTCCTCTACAAGGAACAGTGACTCCCTTTGTGTACTAGTTACTTTTCGGGAGCAAGGGTCACTGGACCTAATAATTAGCTCCTAGTGTCCCCCCTCTCTGCAAATAGGATTATTTTGCACGGCGGATCAGCCGAAGGACGTAACCTCTATATTCCTTTTCTCTTACTCTGTTCGACCACACCCAACTTCATCATGACAGCACAGATGGGTTTAGGTTTTGATGATGACATAGTGTCAGGGATTTGAAGAACACCGAGTTTATTAGGAACAGAAGGCTCGGCATCCACAAGTACCCAACAAGGCGACTGGAACAACATAGCCGCTCTTAAGAAACAGCAAGTAAAAATAGCAATGCATGGGGCTATTATGACAGAATATTTGTGGGCCAATATTGCACCCAATGGCCTCATTGTAACTTTAGCACCACGAATCTTCTTAGAAGATATAATTTTCAGAAAAGACTGGAGCCAAATAGCCTGGAGGTGTACACGCGATTTGCTTGTACTCATAATCAACACCGCCAAACGTCTATCGGAAGCATTGATAATAAAGATAACTATTGCAGAAAATGCATTGAAAACAACAATCAGCATATCTGCATGGAAAACACGACTTGCCGAGATCAATTCAGAAATGAATGATCATAAAGAATACCTTCTACAGAAGAAAATAATGAAACTACAGAAAGATATCAAGAACTTTGAGAGAGAGAAGATATATCCATACACGAAGGAGGATTATGTGACTAACATCACTGACACCTCATCTGATGATGGATCAACTACCTCCGCCAGATCAAAGAGATCAAGCAGCAATTCCAGCAATGGTAGCTGGAAGAATCATCAAGGTGGTCCAGGAATCCTACCAACTCCACCGATGTTCAATTACCCAATGCAAGGCTACCCGGTAGCACCGCCACCATGGTATCCTGGCTACCATAGCCCACCGCCACCTCACCTATTCTACCAACAACAACAACGCCCTCCTTTTTGGAACAGAGGTAGGGGCAGAGGAAGAGGAAGAGGCAGGCAAAAAAACGATCAAAGACAAGGGCAGTGGTCGGAGGACGAGGAACAACCCAGGACAAGGAGCCAAACCAAGAGAAATTAGTGGTTAACCTGTCTAACAGGACCCTAACACCAACAGAAGAATCAGTCCAACAGAGAGGACTAGGCTTTGTCCCCACTCCCAGAGAAGATCCGTTCAGACTCACTGGGGAATTTCAAGCCTTTTCCCGGAAATTACGCCTGAGATCTTTCTTCCAGACGCAGGAGAAAAACAAGACGGACTCGACCACTACAGACACAGGCCTACGTAACCCATCAAAATTCACACCTACAACAGCAATGACTAGCACTGAGATACTGACTTATGAAAAGGCGGTACTACGAGACATAAACGGCTTACAACCGAAAAGAGTTTATAACAACCTACCTACAAGAGAGAGGAAAGCCCTTGAAGATCTCAACAGCGACCAGACGATTACAATAAAACCTAAAGACAAAGGTGGAGCCATCGTCATTCTTAACACTGACGACTACAACAACGAATGCCATAGACAACTGGCAGACAACAGATACTATCAAAAAATAGACACAGATCCCCTCACGAGAAGAATCACCATCTCAGTGATTGAAGCACAAACAAATGGATGGATTAGCAAGAATGAAGCAGAATTCCTAGTGTATTCAAAACCTACGACCCCAAACTTCTATATCTTGCCAAAAATCCACAAAAACATCATGCCTCCACCTGGAAGACCAATAGTGTCTGGGATCAACTCTATCCTTGAACCACTCAGCCAATACTGTGACCATTTTCTACGACCATTAGTACAAGCAACACCGTCTTACCTCAAAGACACAAAAGAAACCATCAACTTAATTGAGCACATAAGAGGACCGGAGGAAATCACCCTACTAGTGACTCTCGACGTGGAAGCGTTATATACCAACATCCCACAAGAAGCTACACTGAAAGTAGGTGAAGAAAGTCTTAGGAACCTCGACTCAGCTACACCACAACCAGTAAATTTCATCCTGGAATGCGCAGAACTGGCCCTGAAGAATAACTTCTTCAAGTTCCAAGAGCAACACTACCAACAAATCCACGGAACTTGTATGGGCAGCACTTTTGCGCCGAGCTTAGCATGCCTATACATGGCCCATTTTGAGGCAGAACACATCTTACCAGCTTCCAACCACTTTAAACCAGAAATAAAAGAGTGGAAACGGTATATAGACGACATACTCATGTTATGGACAGGTACAAAAGAACGCTGCACGGAATTCCACACCTGGATTAACAAACAGGATCCTTTCTTGAAATTTACACTGACCGTCTCAAGTGAAGAGATCCCCTTTCTGGACCTATTAATTACCCTACAAGATGGAAAACTTTTCACCAAGACATATAAAAAACCTACAGACCGAAACAGTTTACTAACCAACGATATTCATCACACAAAAGCCTTAAGACAGAATCTTCCATTTGGACAATTTATGAGGCTCAGAAGAAACTGCAGCAACACCACGGATTACGACACACAAGCTGCAGAACTAGGCAACAACCTGGAACAGAGGAACTACCCACGGAGAATCATAAAGAATGCGCAGAAACGCGCACGCAATAATCACCGGGAAGCATTACTAGAAACTCTTGAAAAACCAAAAAATGAGATAATTACATGTGTGACAACCTACACACCACAATCAAATCAAGTAAAGAAAATCCGACTGAAACACTGGAACATCCTGCATGCAGGAGGAATGCAACTGGAGCGCCCAAGATTTGCCTTCAGACGTACACAGAATATCAAAGACATGGTTGTGCACACAAGACCACAGTGTAAACAACTGGACAATCAAAGGACACTGTGGGACCTCCCAAAAGTCAAAGGGCATTACCCATCTGGAACCTGCAACATTTGCCCTCAAACAACACATACCACAACTCTGCAACTAAACATCCAGGAGTGGACACAGAAGAAACATACAAACTGCAATACTAAAAACTGTGTGTATATGGTGAGATGTCCTTGCAACCTCCTCTATATAGGAATGACAACCAGAGCCGTGAGGATGAGAGTAAACGAACACAGAAGTAATATACGGTGTAAGAAATACACCACTAAAATGAACAGACAATATATCGAAACAGGACATACACCAGATCAAATGACCTGGACTGTCATAGAATCCAATACTTCATGGTCCAATAGGACATTATTTCAAAAAGAACAAAGATGGGTCTACCGCCTACAGACAAATATCCATGGTCTAAACGACGAAATACCATGGATTGAGGTAGTGTAGGCTAATGACCATCGACCCCTTCTCCTTGCAACTTTTCAGACAAAATTACCACAATGATGTGTAAACCATAGAGACACACGAACACAAACACCCTTCTGTTGCCATCAGAGACACCCCCGGCGAATAAAATCCTAAACATTAGAAATGGGGCTTAGCCATTCACACCTTATAGTTTCAGATAATACATTGTGATACCACTAAAAGATGGCGCCCATGGTCAAACAATCGACCTGCCAAATACACCACTCAAAGATGGCGCCCGTGGTCTAACAACCTATCTTCCTAAATCTATGAGTAAGTGGCATTTAAATCACTACATAATCAAGGACCAATACAATTTAGGAACAAACTAAAATGGTATGTCCCCAATAGAACCTTACGGTCAGGAACGGCCAGGAACATGGCAATCACCCCCTTCAAGAAGGCCACTTGGGGAGGTAGGAGCCTTTTTAGATCAGCAGCAATGCTGTGGAATATGTTACCTATTACCCTAAAAACAGCAGCCTCCTTGATGAGCTTCAGGAAAGGTCTGAAAACGTGGCTTTTCACACAGACCACTGAAGGAACTCATCTGATCACTATCTGTACTAATGTTCTCCTGTTCTCAGTCTGTCCATAGCGCCAAGACGCCTTCGGGCATTAGCTGCGCTTTACAAATTTAATTTCAATTCTATTCAATTCAATTTATTACCTTAATCACACTTAAATAATAAAAATTCATTATAGGACACCCGCTGTTAATAATAGCTTGATAACAAAAAATCACACTTAAATAATAAGGATTCATTATAGGAAAGCCGCTGTTAATAATAGCTTGATAACAAAAATTACTCAAACACCCCACTACAAGATGGCGCCCACGCATCACGTTGCTCACTTTCCCATTAACATGTAATTAACTCACTGATTGGAAACACACCTCCGCTATATAAGGGGCAAGGGCCACTCTCCCATTAACGGCGGAGACAGGGAGAGGCAGGTGGATCGGCCTTGCTACTACGGGAGAACCATGAGTAAAAGAGAAATGGGAAACCTTTCAGAATGCGAGGGAACATCTCTCTGGTTTTAAAGCGCTTAGCCTGTAAAAACAACTGCTTCTTAAAAACAAAACCTGAGCAATTCATGTACTGGTGTTCTCTGTGTAAAACCTTCCAAACATGTTAGGGATCGTCCCTGGACTCTGCATAACGGCTTTTTAGCTCATTAGTTTTTTAGTTTTGTAGTTTCCAAAACAATGCGGTTTTGTTTTCAACAAAAACTTTATTAATTACAATAGTAAGGAATAATGAAGCCTCTTAACACTATTTACTTTGCCTCCTCTTATTCACAGTTCCCGAGTGCCCTCACTGATCTCATGAGGTCCTGATTCTAATATTAAGGGGTGAGAAACATGATGTATTTTGCAGAAATCAATACAACAGTGTCTCGAGGTTTGCCATCAATGGTGGGGCCCACTTTCACAGGTATTATCTACCTAGACAGCTATGGTTCATATACTTACCTTATGAATGAGCCTTTCATAGAGTTACATCAACTTGGATACTCTAACCAGGGGTACAGTATGAACGATGGAATAAATATATGGATAAAGAACTACACTGGCACAATCTTATCATTGATCTTATACCTATTTATGTATGTCTGTCACTATGCTGAGAAAAATCGTTTTAATTATTCACATCACTGTTATCATACATGCACCTACGCCAACCTGTAGCGATAATACTCACGCTAAGGGTAATGTGCACCAGGCCCTCCAATGGATGACCCGGACAATATGAACCTACCATGACAAGATACTAATGCCACTATACTTTTGTCCTACACTTTTGTCTTTTCAGAAACGCTACTCCTTTCTACAGATTTGATGGCAATGGTTAGTTTAGGCCGTCGCTTGATACTAAAATTGAACTTCCTTTGGTCCTGAAGAAGCACTCTGGATCTCCTTCTGAGGCCACATACAGCGCGAAACATGTTGACCGTTATCTATGTCCATTAGGGACATATACCCAGCTACAGAGGGACATAATATCCCCTAGAGCAGCATCACACACTTTGTTTTAACAATGACAGAGGGATCACCCTAATAAATAGTACCCACCCTCCCTCCAGTCATTTTTTAAATACACCACTTTAGACTTCACTGCCACTTACACCCACGCACCCAAACGGCTTTTCATCAAAAGATCTCCGATAAAGTGACCCTTCGGGGGACCCGTTGGGCATTGCAGCGCCGGCCCGACGAGGAGCAAAGCCCAAATGATGAAGCATGACATCCCTCGGGGTGTGTGAGGGCATTAGGTTGAGGACACACTGTCCCCCACAGATAGAGTAGCACACGACAAAAGTTTCTTCCTTTTCTTCCTCTACAAGGAACAGTGACTCCCTTTGTGTACTAGTTACTTTTCGGGAGCAAGGGTCACTGGACCTAATAATTAGCTCCTAGTGTCCCCCTCTCTATAAATAGAACATGGAGAATGAACAGACTAGCACCCTGTCACTATTCTCTAAGTAATGTCGATCTTAATGAGAATGTCCAAGAAGGTTCAATTTCTGATGTAAACAACATGAATGTTAGGTCTCATAATGTCCCTTTGTGGCAAAAAGACTATATATTCCCTTTATGTGGAAGGAAGCTGCAACAGTGACATATTCTCTCTCGTCATGTGCTATTCTGTGTCAAGCTCTCAAGATATGATGTTTGATACTTCTGTTAAGATCGCTAACGAGTTTTTGCAGAATAGGTGTCTTCCATTATTATAGGAAGGAGATGCATTGTAATTTATGTTTAGCAAACATTTATGTTATCAATTTTCCACCTCCTCCTATTCCCTTATCTTTTCCCTTCTCTCTGCTCCCCTGCTCTTGTTATGACTTGGTACTTGCCAACATTCCATCAACAGTTGGAATGTCAGTTGAGACTCTGTTTGACAGACGCTGACTGAACAGCTGATGTGGCACAGAGGCTGTTGCTATGATTTTGAATAAAGTAGTGTTTTGATTAAATTACAGAGTTCAAGTACTTTAAAATACGTATGTCTTCCCACATCACCAGGAACCAACCGTATCTTTTCTTGTGTTGTGCATTTGCAACATTACCAGACTTTCCCATCCCACAGAACTTGGACACTTACTGTAACCTTGAACATCCCTCTGTTCCTGATACAGGATGAATAGGAGGCTTCATCTGCTCATTAGGTCTTCATGTTTCTCACCAAGATTTCTCTTCTCAGGCCTTACTATCAATAAACTACAACAGACAACAATACTCCTTTCGCCACCTAATAAAACCTTGAGAACGCACCTGCAAAAGAAAGAACAAACTAACCAAGCAAAGTACATTTCAAACTCACAAGGCCTTTAGTCAGACTAACTTTAATGAAACATTTAAACGTGCACCTCAAATACATGGTTGTATTTGTGCACATACAACTCAAGAACATATGCAAACGTGAGTAAAAGCATACATGATTGAACTTTCAAATATGACTTGCAGAATATATGCAATGTGATAAAGTATAAATGCAAACATTGTTAGCTGACTTTGGGTTGGCCCTCCCAAATACAGCGGAAGTTGGTGTGGGGATCCCTTCTTTTAAAGGTAGGGGCCTGTTTTCCACTATTGATTTCATATTTGTTAACACCACTCTGATTCCCATGGTTTTGGACTATACCGCGAGATGGTCCCCATATAGTGATCATAATCCCATTGTTATCAGCTTAATAGGTTGTTTAAAAATCACAGATGTTGCAGAATTTGGATCCAGGACCTCCATAATTAAAACTCGGGACCAAAGCCGTAGACTGAAATGGGCCAAGGTGGTCCCAGACTCTTTCCTACGTGACTTGTTAAATACCGTGGGGAATGAGATTACTATCTGTCAAGATAGTTTACTGGGGGGCGCGGTGATTATTGCAGCCTTTGACAGGATATGTAAACAAGTAGTTAGCGCCCTCTCTTTACCTAATAAAAGTGGCACTTGTAAAGTAGAGAGGTGGTTTGATCATAAATGTACTTCCACCCACCAGAAATTATTACGTGCCATAAAACAGAAACCCCAGGACAGAAGTCTAATAGCTAGGGCAAGGGCAGAGTATAATCAGACCAGGCACACACGCAAAATGGAAATTAAACAAGAAGCCTGGGAGGACCTGATGTCCGTTGATGTAATCAAGAACAGTTCCAAATTTTGGGAAATTGTAAATAGACCCTTTCTTTCTGGCCTTGAGAGCAAAGTTGTTGAGTGCAATATCCCAGAAGAACTTTGGTTCAACCATTTTAAACATATCTATGACAGTCAGCATGACCAGGTGATTATAAGACCTTCGTGCTCGATTACTGAATACAATATGGGTTTTTCGGAGCAAGAAGTGGCTGTGGCCATAAGTCAAATGACGGGTAACAAAGCCCCAGGCCCAGATGGGGTTCCATTCGACCTTTTTAAATCAGACGTTTCTCTTTGGGCTAAACTATTGGCTAATGTTTTAAATGCGGCTTGTCAACAGGGAATGCCCAAATCCTGGTCTACATCAATCATTGTCCTGGTTTTTAAAAAGGGAGACAGAGGGGACCCAGGGTGCTACAGGCCCATATCCCTGATTGATTCCACGGTCAAGGTGATGGGGAGGGTGGTGTTAAATAAATTAACCGGATGGATTGACGATCGTGGCATATTGTCTGACATCCAATACAGTTTCAGGAAAGGTAGAAGCACCTTGGATCAGTGTCTTAATCTTTACCTTTTAATAGGAAAGTATACTGTAGCCAAAAAAGGGACCCTCCACATTGCGTTTATGGATCTATCCTCGGCGTTTGACAGAGTAAATAGATCCAAGCTCTGGGAATCAATATTAGAAATGGGTATGGACAAAAATATAGTGTACTTTTTATCTGACCTGCATAGTGATCTTTCAGCCGCAGTACGATTTGACCAAGTGGGTAATTTGACACAGAAGATAGATGTAAAAAGAGGAGTCAGACAGGGATGTATTCTGGCCCCTCTGTTATTCACTCTTTACATTAACAAGTTAGACTTGGTCTTGTGTGGAGCGGCCGAGGATATTCCTCGTGTGGGGGATCGTTTGATCCCAGCATTGCTTTACGCAGATGACGCGGCCCTACTGGCATGTACTGCCGTGGGGCTTCAGCGCCTTTTATCCTCGTTTGATGACTTTATGGGTTCTCTGGACCTAAATGTTAATTTTTCTAAATCACATGCTATGAGTCTGGGAGAAAAGACCAGTAAAATTAAGACGTTTGGTTGTGATGGAAATGAAATAACCAGGGTCCCCTCATTCCCGTACCTAGGTGTCTTATTCGATAAGAAGTGTTCTTGGGTCCCACAGAGGAGGGCAAAAAGAACTGCCATGGCCCGTTCTGCAGGTTCAATACTTGACTTTGCTCGTAGGCTGTGCGCAAAACCTATGAAGGCAATGCTTAATGTATATAAATCTAAGTGTATAGCCATTGCCAATTACGGCTCTGACATCTGGGGGTTCATAAATTGTCCTGAGATCCAAACTGTAGAAAACACATTTTTAAGAAACCTGCTCTCAGTCCCCCAATCCACATCCTCTTATATAATACATGAAGAACTGGGAATTGGCTATGTGACCGATGTAATTAAAATGTCCCCCTTTCTCAAATGGATCTCCATCTGGTGTAATCCAGAATTAGAACTAAACAGGAAGATCATTAGAGATTGTATGACTCTGGACAGGGCTGATAGGATCCCATGGCTTAATTATGTGAAAAGTTCTGCAAGGAAACTAGGTCGCCCAGACGTTTTCGATAAACCAGAAAAATTATGCAAAAGGGATGTGGGTTGGGGAAAGTCTGCATTTTTGCGTTTTGCAACTGCAGAAAGGGAGGCTGTAGAGTTATTAAAGCCTACAGTCCGAACCCACCAGATCTTAAAAACTTCAAGTATGTTAGAGCCCCATTTGGAAATAGTCACTAAACCGAGACATCGCTTTCTATTGACTAGATTGAGGTTTAACCTCCTACATTTTTTGTTGGCCGAGCCCTTGGGTTGGAACAGGCAAGTGGATCTGGGCCCTTGTTCATGTGACAATTTCTCAAGGCAAGACACTATGCACTTTATGATGTTCTGCGATCACTACCTGCAACTGCGGAAGCGTTTTATTTTTCCAATTTTAAAAAGCAAAGGCTTCTTGCAGGTTAGACCGGCCCTAGTGTATCTGCAGATGTTGAACAGCCCCTGGGAAATTTTTAATATTGCTAGTTTTTTAGTCGCAGCAGTCAGAGCAAGAAATGATAGAAAGTAATTCTTTATGTGTTTGATCTATTATGTGTTCTTCTGTTGTTCACCAAACACCTGATGTTTTTAAGATTGTATCAATTTTCTTGTGTAGTAGATTTTCTCCTTTTTAACTATGTACGTTGTTTATTTTAACATGGAATTTTTAGCCCTGTATTTTACTATTGATGGTCGATGAATGTTACATATTTTATCTTTTTGGATTAGTATGTATTTTATATGCTTTTATGATTTTGATTGATCGAATAAAGCAATTTTGACTGACTGAAATGCAAACATGGATACAGAATACTTCTTCATGTTTAAACTGAACATTAGTGCACACATTTACAGAACTCTAGGTTTTCCGTGGTTACATTTAATTAATGCATTTAAATGTTCACACACATTAATATTATTAAGGCACACAGTAAATATAATGTCAAATGCAAATGCAAATGAATTTCATATTTCCCTATACTAATTCATCACTAATCCTTTTTGGGTTCCGGAGTAGCATGCTACTCGCCGAAAAGCACTTCGACGCCTCGTCAGGGGTAGTAAGAGCAATATAAATGCAATTTCTATTTCAATTTTCAAATTGCGCAGTGTTGACATGTAATTGATAGAGTGTAAATTGCCCTACTCCACTAGCTATGTATAACTTTTAGGGGCCAGATCTGGCTGAAAGTGTCTGTATTTCTTTCAGAATGGCTTAGAAGAAGACTAGAAGCAGATGAAGTGAGGTGTCTAGTTGTACTTGTGTGCTGGAACAGCACCTAGCCTTCATCTTAGAAGAAATATTCTCACACACATGCAGATGTTCTCGATCAACTCATAGTAATCCTGAAAATAGGTGCACAGCTGGTGAGCTCAATTTAATTTCTGTGAGCCCACTTTTTGATGTTGATGGTCATTATAACGAAACTGCCCCTGGAAGCAGTTACTGCTAACCAAAACCTATAAATGATTCCAACAGCCAGGACAATACCCTTAAGAATACAGGGTGGTGAAAATAAAGAAAAGTCTTCCAATTTAAAGCCATACCAAAGGGATCCCAAAGATGCGCCAAATCTTTGGTTGGAGTAGTCTTAAGTGATTAGACATCCCACAAATTCTATCATAAAAAACTAAATGCAACGGAACTTCATGTTAAGGGAGGACAAATACATTGAGTGCACAGCTGCTGAAATAGTGCTGGACTTTCGCCGCTATAAAACCTTTTTAGCAATGTTTGATATTATCAATAGAGCTGGGATAACTGAAAGTGGTGTTCGGACAAAATATTGAATTAAAATATTGTGCAACATAAATATTGTGTCAAGAATATCGTGACACATAACTATCATTGTCTTTAATATCATTTTCAAAAATATCTTTTTATGTATTGTATTTAATATTGCTATGTTTAATATCAATGTAGTTAATATTGTTGTTTGGAATATCATTTGTTAGTGATAAATAGTACGTAATATATTGTATTTTTGTTCTTTATATATTTTTTTATTTATAGTTATTTAAAATTTTCTTTGTAATATTTTTTATAAGATTTTGTTTTGTAATTTAATGTGTTTTATTTTATTATTTAGTATAATTATATTTTTTAGGAACGGGATGTTGGGTTTATAGGGGATAGGGTGGGTAGTGTTTTAAAAATAAAGTATTAGTGTACATATTTTAATGTTTATTTTTAAATTTAAAAAAAGTTAGGAGCGGGATGTTAGGTTTATAGGGGATAAGAGTGGAAAGTATTTTTATAAAATAAGGTATGATTGTGCATTATGTTAATTAAAAACAAATTGAAAAACTTATAATTTAAATGTTAAATTTTTTTAGATTAATTGTTCATTATAAAAAAATGAAATACATTTCTTTTCAAGTAAATAATGGTATGTGATATTTGATGAGAAATTATGAATATTCATTTTTAAATGTATTGTTTGAAAACTTTTTTACAAATTTTGTAAAAATGATAAATTGTTTTTGAATGTTGCAAAAATTGAAAAAAATATTGAAAAATTGTAGTATAGTAAATTTGAAAAAATGTTATTTAGGAAGAGAAGCAATTATGCAAATACTTTTATTAATTTTTTTATAAATAGGAAAAATATTTAAAAAAATATTAAGATATTGCTATGTTTTTTATATTTTTTAAGTCTGTTATATACTTTAAAAAGTTTTTTAAACTATATTATTTATAACTATGACTATAATTTTAATTACATTTGGATTATGTTTTGAAATATTGTACTGTGTTAAATATGTTCACATATAAATGTTTTATCAAATTTTGTATGAAATATATTTTAAAAGTGATATGGATAATAAATATTTTAAACTATGATGTTTGATTTAATTTGGAATAAATATGTTTTTACTACGTTTACATAGATGTTTGTCGATATTGTCGTGGCAATAGAAAATGTTAACTTTATAGTGAGCTATATTTTTGGTTTCTTCTTTTGTAGTTGAGGGGGTATTGTAATTTTTGTCTATTTAGTGTCCAACATCTTTATTGTTATAAGTTATATTGGAGTGAGAATAGCAAATGTTGCCTCTTTAGTGTCCAACACCTTCCCTGAGTTAATTTAGATTGGAGAGGGAAAAGTAAATGTTGCCCCGTTAGAGTCAACACCTTCCCTGACTTCTTTTTCTTGGAGTGGGAATAGTATATTTAAACCATTTAGTGTCCAAAACCTTCCCTGAGATATGTTTTATTGCAGTGAAAATGTTTCATGTTGACTCTTCAGTGTCCAGCACCTTCCCTGGCTTAAGTTGGATTGGAGTGGGATTAGTAAATGTTGTCCCTTTAGTGTCCAACACCTTCCCTGACTTACTTATTCTTGGAGTGAGATTAGTGTATTAACCCCTTTTAGTGTCCAAAACCTTCCCTCAGATATGTTTTACTGCAGTGGGAATGGTTCATGTTGCCTCTTTAGTGTCTAGCAGCTTCCCTGTGTTAAGTTGCATTCAAGTGGGAATAGTAATTGTTTCCCCTTTAGTGTCCAACACCTTCCCTGACTTATTTTATTTTGGAGTTGGAATTGTATATTTAACTCTGTTAGTGTTGAAAACCTTCCCTAAGATAAGGTTAATTGCAGTGGGGATGGTTCATGTTGCCTCTTCAGTGTCCAACACCTTCCCTGAGTTAAGTTAGATTCGAGTGGAAATAGTAAATAAACTATTCTTCTCAATGTTGGGAGTTGGTTGCACAATGTCCATTCCTGCCCAATTTGGGAATTTGTTAGTGAAAAAGAAATAATGAGCTGAAATAACCGTATCCGTATTTGTATTTGTAAAGCGCGAACTACTCACCCTTACGGGTCTCAAGGCGCTGGGGGCCGTCGTGGAAATTAAGTGAGCTATTGCCCAGAGTCACATGGTGCTGAGCTGAGCTGCCGCCGGAACCGGGGATCGAACCGTGAGCCCCGTGCTCCGAAGTCAGCTGCCCTGGCCGCTGCACCACACCTCTCCAGTCAGCTTCCAACTTGCCTACAGTGCATCCACCCCACCAGCAGAAGCATTGTAGTCACAGAGATCCTGCCAGATGGGTCCTGGAAAAAAACGTTGTATTAGCTTTGAATTCTGTATTCTGTGGTGGGTGGAAGCAAATTGTGAATGACAGTTGAATAGACAAAGGGGCTGATCCAAAGCCCCTATATGTTTGTATACTGATACATATTTTTAGTTATAAATCTTTTACATTAGCTAAACCTGTCTCTAGGTCCATACCTAAAAATTGGTAAGACTTCCAGTTCAAAGCTTTGCTTCAACCAACTGACTTTTGTCTTGTGTCCAATAATTAATCTTGTCCACACTCATTATAGCAATGCCAATCTCATGGGATTGTTAAAAGCCAGCAATGATTCCCTGAAAGACACTCTTTATTCTGTCCCAGGCTGGTCTTAGACACAAAACATATGACCATATGAAAAGAAGACGGCAAGCAGGTAGGTTTGACAAGCTTCTTTAATCCAGTACAGTCCCAAAGCTTCCCCGGCAACAACTGCCGAATCCACGCATTCCAGGTTCCACACAGGGAACACTGAAAAGGAATGCATGAGATGACAGTGCACGAGATCCCAACACACCCCCCTTCCTTCACAATGAAAAAAAACAGCGAAATAACACAGCATAGCTGACATAATAAACAGAAAAAAAAAACTACACAAAGCAAGGTAACAAAACTTAATACCTAACATAATCTTGGAATCTGGAGGGAACAACCCTTGTTCTAGAAGAACATTCTCAGGGAATAATCTCCCTGGAATGAGCAGGTACACTCCGATTACCAGCCACAGGAGGCAATGCAAGGTGTATGGACCCAAAATTTGCCTCTCACATACTCAGCTTTTGACTCCGGCACTACAGAGATAGCACTTTTGTTCCAGATCTTACCATTCTCTAACACAACCACGTGGTCTCTCACCTCCTTCACTCTAACCGGAGGAGAAAACCGAGAGGAACCCTTGCGAACAAGTACAGGTTTCTTCAACCTTACCCAGTCACCAATGCACACCGGGGATACTCTAATACAATCCGACGCATACTTGGACTGAGCAGTGGCCCTGACATCAGCCACATTACTCAGCTTATGCAGATCAACTTCCTTTCTCGACATCCAGTCTTTATTCAGCTTAGAACCAGCCACCCTACCTCTTAACAGGGTGAAAGGAGACATGCCTGTACTTGCGTGAGGAGTGATTCTCATTGCCCACAACATGTCAGAGATAACCTTTCTCCAGTCAAAACCATTGATAAAAGCCAATTGTAGTTGATCCTTGATGACACGGTTAAGGCGCTCAACCAAACCGTTGCTGCGGGGAAGATAAAGGGAGGTAAGGATATGCTTGATGCCATGCTCCTTCAAAAATTCCTGCATCTCCACGGACACCAACTGGGTGCCGTTGTCAGTCACCAATTCTTCTAGAAACCCCTCACGAAGAAAGACCTCCCTGAAAAATTTGATGATAGTTGCCGAATTGATACCATCCACAAACCTCACCTCAGACCACTTAGACATGTAGTCAATTAACACCAAAGCGTATTTGGGAATGTTACCCATCCCAACAAAAGGACCAGCCACATCAAAAGCCAACTTGCACCAAGGTGAATCTCTTACCACAATGGGATTGATGGGAGAAGGATAGGTTACTTGGGTTTTATCACTCAAAACACATGCACCACAATCGCAAACACAATGTTCAACGGACCTGTCCACACCAGGCCAGCAAAAGTCTTCCCTAACCCTCCGCTTCATGGCACGAATGCCTAGGTGACCATTATGAGCCAGATCTAAGACCTTCTTGCGCATGGACATAGGTACGACCAATAACCCACCCCTCCGCAGAATCCCATCCACAAGAGACAATTCATCACACACTCTCTTGTAGGGAATCAATTCAGGAATGAGATTCATATTGTTGGGCCATCCATGAACCATGAAGTCCATCACCTTGGTGATCTCAATGTCTTCGGGCAAAGCTAACTTCCAATCAGTTTCAGAGAGAGCAGCTCCAACAGAATAGGCCACCGCACCAACAGCACACACCATCTCCAAGTCCTCACCAGCATTGTCAACAACAACCTCAGTGAGGGGTAATCTGGACAGGCAATCAGCCACATGATTCTTCACACCAGCCACATATTCCAGATGATAATTAAACTCATTCAGTCTGTACTGCCATTTAGCTATGCGTGGAGTGGCCCTGCCACCTCCTTTAGTGGTAAAAAGATCTACCAAAGGCTTATGGTCGGTTCTCAGAGTAAATTCATTTCCCCACAAAAAGTTCTGGAAATACTGTACACCCCACCATAAGGCCAGAGCCTCCTTCTCAATTGTAGAATAGGTGTTTTCTGCCCCCCGAAGTGCTCTCGAGGCAAAATAAATGGTTTCTTCCTTATTATCAGTTCTCTTCTGCATACGAACAGCCCCTAAACCAACGTTGCTAGCATCGGTAGTAACAATACAACGATCATTGATATTAAACAACTTCAGAGGGCGTGCTTGAACAACTGCCTCCTTAAGAAGTTTGAAGTCACGACCACACTCATTTGACCACACATACTTGGCATTCTTTTTCAGAAGCTCACGCAAATGCACTGTTCTGTCTGAGAAGTTGGCCACAAATTTCGCATAGTATTCAACCAGCCCTAGAAAAGAACGGAGCTGGTCTTTATTCCGAGGTTCAGGTGCATCTTGGATGGCATCTAAAAGTTTTACCTTTGGTTCAACCCCTTTCCCAGAAATGTGATGCCCCAAATAGTCTACACCATCTTGAAGAAATTTGCACTTGTCTTTCCTTAGCATTAGACCACTAGACTTGATTATCTCCAACACATCCTTGACTCTAGAATTGTGCTCTAGTTCTGTTTTGCCATGAATAAGAATGTCATCTTGGAAAAACACGACTCCTGCAGTGTTCTTGAATAAATTTCCCATGAGACACTGGAACACTGCAGAAGCAGATGCCAGACCAAATGGCATACGCATATAGCGAAATGCACCTT
Source organism: Calotriton arnoldi (assembly GCA_963921515.1). Classification (NCBI taxonomy): domain Eukaryota; kingdom Metazoa; phylum Chordata; class Amphibia; order Caudata; family Salamandridae; genus Calotriton; species Calotriton arnoldi. Next base: position 745,660 of record CAWUFW010007030.1, read on the forward strand.
CGGGTGTCACGAATGACGTGAGATGTCTAGAACCCTTAAACAATTCCACTTGATGATAAGCGGAGGAGATGTCAATTGAAGAGAAGTACTTTGCACCCTCCAAGGTTGCTAGCATCTCATTGATGTTAGGTAAGGGCTGGCGGTCCACCCAAATGCAAGCATTAAGGTCGCGCAAGTCCACACACATCCTGAGAGACTTGTCCGCCTTGCGCACCAGAACAATGGGGGATAACCATTCTGACCCCTCAATGGGCTCAATTACACCCATGGTGCACAAACGCTCAAGTTCTCGCCTGAGTTCACTACATAAACTCAACGGCACTTTACGCACCTTGTGTGCAATAGCTTTTGCACCTTCCTTGAGAACAATGCGGTGTTGAAAACCCTTAAGTTTTCCCAAGTCACCACTAAAAATATCAGGATACATTTGAATCCAGTCATCACCAGATAACCGCGCACCAGTAATAGTATGCACAGGAGAAACAGAAGAGGAATCACAATAAAATTGTTTAGCATCATGTTTAGACAGGACCATATCCGGATGGTTGGGATCTAGAATAATCCCAAGCTCACCTTGTCCTCCCATCCAAACAAATTCGCACCATCCTTCACAATGTACACCGTTCCTTGTGCAAAATCCCCTTTGAATTCCAGATTTCCCTTAAACTTCCCAAGAACTTCCACTCTTTTTCCACCATAGGCAAAGATTTTTATGCTAGACTGATTTACTGGAATATTACCCAGTCTTTCGAAATCCTTGCTATTGATGAGGGTAAATGGAGAACCAGACACAGCAAGAAATCTTACATTCGTGCCATTCAAGCTTATCACACATGCAGGGGATTTCCTTTTGCCAGGTTGAGCTATGGAAGCTATTTCCACTATACCATCTGACTGTATGGAGGAAGAAGACAACATCAATAACATATCATCATTATTATTATCCTCCCCAGAATCAGCACAGTCCTCCTCAATGGGATTCACAGTTTATGGTGGTCTCTTCTGAGTCACAGTAGCCTTACATACACGTGCCAGATGACCTTTCTTGCCACATTTGAAACAAGTTTGAGTTACTGCAAAACAAAACTTGAAATTTCCCAGGTGAGATCTGCTGCCACACCGATAACAAGAGAGGTCGGATCTTTCTGATTTGGGTTTGGGTGCAGGTTCAGAAATGCGAGGCACATTTGTGTTGGTTCCTTTAACAGATTTGCTGATGGGTTTAGAGCTAACTAACTTAACCTCGTTTGAAGGTGTGGCTCCACTCATCTCTTTCATACAAAACTCAGGGGGATATTCTCAAGAACGTGCGATAAACATCGCCAAAATAGGTTAACGCAAGTTTCCATATCGCCGTCTATCGCGGGAAAATAACTCCGGTTTAACGTCGTATTCTCAACACGGTGGTAACATGCGATAGTCTCCCGATAACGCCTCAAATGTCCGCGATAACATTACCGGGACGGCGATGAAAATCCAAACCCGAACGCAAAAAAAGTTGCGATGGGCCCAACCGTGATAAAAAATCCAGCGAGAAGCAGCGCCAGGCCTGCAAGTCCCACAAGTCAGGCTGCAAAAAGCACAAAAAAAGCGGCAACACAAAACACAAACAAAACACAAACAACTGCGAAGCACCATGGAGGTAGCCGGAGCAAGCACAGAGGACAACCAGAACTCCACAAGCCCCACGGAGGACCAGCCTGGGACCTCAGGGTCAGGGAAGGGCAAGGAGAAGAAGAAGAGGAAGACGCGGTTCAGTCTGCAGGAAAACAGGATCCTGATCACGGAGGTGATAGAACACCATCAACAACTGTACGTCACCTCCACTGTGTCATTGGCAACAAAAAATACAATATGGCAGTCCATCCTGGACAAGGCGAATGCAGTCGGAGCGCTGAGGAGGACAATGGATGAGCTCAAGAGGCGCTGGAATGATGTGAAGCGCAAGACCAAGCAGAAACTCGCAGACAACCAGAAGGCAGCAATGCAGACTTGAGGTGGGAGACCAGCGCCACAGGAGGAACTGGATGAGATGGAGGAAATGGTGACCACAGTCATCAGTGTGTAGACGGTGGCAGGAGTTGGGGGACCGGACACTGCTCAACATAACCTGACACAACAGCAACAGGGTGAGTAACGACCAGGGACTGGGGGGACGGGGGGAGATGGGCACAATGGCACACATGCACAATTAAGTTGAGCACATCTGCGGACAAACCATGGCCAAGAGTCACAACACCAACCAAGAGCCCAAGTTACCCAAGTCTGCAACATCACAGCACTGCATAAGCACAGAAGTGAAAGCCACACCACCTGAAAGGTATAAGGGCCAGCCAAATCAGAGCTGAAGGGGCAACTCACCTACAATGCAGTAAACACACATAAGATCCAGAGCACCCCAACATTTACAACAATGTTAAACAAACAGCAACACCAGCACAATAGAACAGAGGACACAACTGCTGCCGCTCGTGTGCGGAAAATGGCCATTCGCATGTGGCACAGCAGGATACTGTGAGATGATAATGTACTAGTACAACCCCACATCCCTGAGGGTGCAGTAATGCATGTATGGCCGTGACCCAGATAGGCAGTGAGACACACATTGTCATGCAAATCAACACTCATCACAGTTGAATACTAGTGAAGGTGCGTAGACTTTATTAGCATATGCGTGTCAGTACGGGCAAGATTAGTGCCACAACATGCAGACCAATGCAGCAGTATGTCAGAACGTGGAACATTGCCAAGCGCCGCTGTCCACTCCGGGGGAGTGCCTCACCTTTGACAGGTGTGTGTTAACCCGCGTTGTTGTCCGCTCATGTATTCAGAGTCCAGGCGAATGCAGACATGTCCACTGTCGCCGTGGGAGATGTGACCAGAACCCCAAGTTCCAGCAAGTTGTCGGGACATGTGCAATGTGTTCCAAACTGTCGTGTCTGCAGGTACGTAGTTACACGCCCATGAAAGCTAGTACAGCCTCGTAGGCAATCATTTCCAACATGAGGTCGTCGTCGACTTCATCGAACAGGACGGCGAGGCTAACCGTTAGCAGGTCGGGACAGATGTGCTTGTCCACCCCCTTTCACCAATTAGCACTACAGCCCAATAGGGGAGCGGCTCAATTTGCCCACTGCACACAAGGAGTTCTGCAATCTCCCAGGTCCAGCTGCCAGCATGTATGCCAAGTATCCAGGCATCCCATAGACGGGTGTCACGGTGACACTCATGGTCGTGGGCCAACAGGGGGCGCACACACATGTCAAAATCCAGTTCGACTACCGTCCTGTTGGATAGGCAGACATCCATGGGCTACTCGAATATGCAGGATCGACAATGCAACACAGGCTGCACGCAGGTGACGTTGGCAAGGAGGAAGCTCAGCCGGTAACTGATCCGCAGCACTACCAATGGCAGAGCCCCCAGTAAATGCAGCATATGTGCACGGTACAGTTCCACCTGACAGGGGTTTTGCAAGTGTCCGTGATGGTCTGCTATTGCATTAGTGGCTCTGGTTGAAGCGGCACTGTTCTGACCTGCGCCAGTTCTGTGGATGAAATGCCACAGCTCGGAGCAATGAGTTGTTTTAGTGTGCAACGGTTGTACGCCTGGGTTAATGTGGGAGTAAGTGTGAAGGCCATTTCATGCAAGATAACTTCGAGCAAGGACTTCTGTGTGTGGGGTGTGTATACGTTGGTCTCTCGTCGGGCTGTGCATAGTGTGGGAGTTGTCATCAGCTGCTATAGTATCTGTCAGGGGGTGCCGGGCACATGTAATTCCGAGGTCGGAGGTGCAGATGTGCTTCCGCCTGGTAGCACAGACAAAGGAGCATTCATCCCTAATGTTAGTTTCTCATCTGCTTGCATGCAGGTACTGTGAAGTGGCTTGTTGGGGGTGGGGTGGGATGTGTGCAACTTTGGGATTCATGTTCGACATGTCTTGCATGTGGCAAATGAGCGGCATCACTGTGTGTAACGTTGCCTCACAGCTGCTCCTCCCTCCCCCCGAGCCTATTTTCTTGTGTGTGCTGCGCGGTTGCATCACTGGCACTCCTACGGCACACCATTGTCATGCCTGTCTGCGCATGTCCACAAGCCTGACAACGACACTGTGATGTTGGCCGTTGGAGGTGGGCGGCCATGTGAGTGTAGGCCAGTGGGAAGGATAGGGCGGACACAGACGTAGAGTTCATGCCTGGCTGAACTCGCGCTGCGGTTAAGGCTAGGCATTTGGCTCATGCTGCGGCAATACAGATACACACAACACTTGGCATGTATGAGCCAAGACCCCGAGCGGTCTTGCGCTCCTTCATTTCCCCGTTCGTGCGAGCCCGCCCTCCGGGTGCATGCTACATTGCAACATTGTCAATTGCGGACTGGGTGGCGCCGACACTGCAACAGAGACACACTCATTAGTTACTTCCTTGTCCAGGCCAGACCTGAACCACGCCCAGAGCCCCGGGCAAATCCTTCACACCCCTACGCTGGCTTGGCATACGCCGGCCCAGCCCACTCCGCTTACGCTTACAGGGGGTGACGACAAAGCTACGTGTCCAAGGTCGTACCCACTGCCTGAGGTGACATGGTTGCATCCGCTGTCCACAGCACAATGTAATGTGGTAGGGCCCTGGCCCATCATGCATACATAATGACCACACGGACACACTTAGTTAGATAGTTGAACTGGCTACGGGCACGTGCGTCCGGCCACCTTTTATTACCAGGGTCACATGTCCAGTGACGCCTGTGCTGGATGGGTGTGGGGTGGGTGTAAGCCAGCCCTCAGGGAGTGGTTGGTGCTGGCAACAACTAGAACAGTGATCATCGGATCACATACACAGATTCAATCATAAAGGGTCCATGACTTGCAGTGCACTGAGGTAGGGGCACCAGAGCTGAGCGTGCTCATGTGAAGGAATTGTTAATGATTTGGTCCCTTCGGGATATTCCTGCTGCAGCTGCAGTGGGGTGTGGTACACCTGCCTCATCTTCATCATCATCGTCCCAGGTCTTCCCCACTGCCTGAGGTGACATTGTTGCGTCCGCTGTCCACAGCACAAAACTCAATCATGAAGGGTCCATGTGTTGTGGTGCACTGAGTTAGTGGCACCTGAAGAGCTGAGCAGGGGATCAAGCTGATGATGGCATGCAAGACAGTGTGAGCAACTTAGATGGGCTGGCTGTGACACTCCTCCGACTCTGGCAGTTGTTGGTTGGAGGTGGTCCTGGTGGTGGTGGCGGGTGTGCAGCCAGCGATGATGGCGTGTCCTTGCATGTCAGGATTGGATTTGGTTTGCGAGCCCTGCTGACCGCAGTGTAGGCTGGAGGCAGCGGTCAGTGAGGGCCCACATCCACGTGGTGATGACTTGTGGTGCACTGAGTTAGTGGCACCTGGAGCGCTCAGCAGGTGTGCAGCCGACGATGATGCGTTATCTGGGCGGGCCGCACTGGGGGCAATGTCTGTTGACTGGTGGTTTCCTCCATTAACAGAAATGTGGCACGATTTGAATTGTGGAACCTGCTGACCGCAGTGTAGGACTAAGGCAGTGTCCGGCACACACATGACTCCGTGTTGCTGTGCCGCTGGATGCGCTGGGGGCCTGTGTCGCGGAGTCTGGAGGTCATGGCGGTGGACTCGTGGCAGGGTGAGGTGCGCCGCCCTGGCAGATGCGTTGCCCATCACGGAAGAGAACCACGCCCAGGCCCCCGGCCTTTTTATCAGCAGTCCTACGCTGGAGTGGCGTACGCCGGCCCAGCCCACTGCGCTTACGCTTACAGGGGGGGACGGCACAGCTACATGTCCAGGGTCTTCCCCACTGCCTGAGGTGGCATGGTTGCGTCCACTGTCCACAAAACTACACACACCAGCAGTATATGTCCACATGGACATGTCTTTGCTCTGCATTCTGTGGTATGACCAGCACATCACCGCCACACTTGGCATTGGGGACATTCTTATTCATGGGTGAGTTGCCTCCTTCACACATACTTGGTTCCCACCTCTCCCCACATTCTGCTATTGTGTGGCTGAGGGGCCATGCCGTTTTCTGACGGTCCGCTGTCTTGTCCTACGCTGCCTCAGTGGTAGTCCGGGGGGGCCAGAGGGGGGAGTGGTCCTGGGGGTGGTGGCGGTGGGTGTTGTGGCCCTCTTGGGTCTCCAGGCTGCATGTTCATTGTCTCCATGGCATCTGTGGGTCTTCAGATGTGGCTCTGGGCTGGGCTCCCTTTCATGCTGCAGGTTGTCATCCTGCTTAACACCAGCAAAAGGCAGGTGTTAAATCCCTGCTGCTAACGCGCCTTATCGCCTATTTCTGGGTCGCATCTCAGATCTGGCTGGTCATTGAGAATGTCGCGAAGTGGTGTTTTCGTGTGTTTTGCACGGGAACGCCTACTCTGCATATCATTAGCGTTAGTTGTCTCTCATCCATGGCGATGTTTTTTGCGGCAGCTTTCGCTGGTAAACTGGCGATATGGGCAGTTTGCACCAGCTTGTGAATAGGGCGAAAAGTCTATCGCCACTTTTGCAGCGCTAATGTGCCGATAAATTGGCGATAAGTCCTTGAGAATATGCCCCTGAGAATGCTCAATGCTTCTAGCTAAGGTTAGAGCGGTTTCCAAATCAGGATCCTCAGAGGATAAAAGTTTTTGCTGAATCTTCTTATTGCAAGTACGTTCAATTAGCTGATCACGAACTATCTCATCTCTGAACTCTCTATAATTGCATGTGACTGCTAGAGTTCTGAGAGCGGCTACAAAATCATCGATTGATTCACCGGGAAGTTGGGCACGTTGTAGAAATTTGTGATGCTCAAGTACTGTATTTCTTTTGGGATTGAATCTCTTGTCTAAGGTTTTAATAAGGGAAGCATAGTCATCTATGATCAAAGAATCCCCATCATCGCCCCCACTAACACGTGTGCTCACAACTTCCAAAGGTAGAGTCTTTAAAATACTTCTCCCCTCTGAACCCAAATTATACACCAGTAAGGCTTTCTTCTTCTTTGAGACGAAAGTGTCCCCATCAATTGCTTCTAGATAAGCATCAAATGTCTCTTTCCACTGCTGCCAATTAATAGGAGGAGTGCCAGGTGATTGCAAAAAGGGAGGTGGTGCAAGCACGCGATCCATTGGGTGGTCTTGCGTGGGTGAGTTGCTGTCACAGAAATCACAACCCGCAAATGTGAGCTTGCATGAGGAATATTAGCTGTGTTAAAGATACGGTCTAAATATAGTTAAGGAGAACAAGGTGTGCACATCACCGACGTGCCAAAAATGAGTTAAAAATAACACAGCATAACACATGCGAGGTGAGTGTGTCCGTTGCAATAAAATGCGTGTACCACTTTATAAAAATGCTTAAAGAACGTTGCCACAATGGTGTGCGTGTCACCGTAACAGACAATAGAATAACTGGTTGACACACCTGGTGTGCGTGTCACCATAGCAAACAACACAAGAATAACTGATTGACACGCTTGGTGTGCGTGTCACCGTATCCAACAACTTTGGTGAAACCTGTTGACACGTTTAGTGTGCGTGTCACTGTATGAACAACTTGTGTAAATAGTAAACGAGGCCAACTGCACTGTTGTAAATACTTGATATAAATTCAATTGACACGCCAGGTGTGCGCGTCACCTTTAAATCCACTGTTTCGTGATGCTTGGATTTATGCTGGCCCGCACTGGAGATACATCAAAGATGGCGCCTACGTTGCGTGCCTTGCGTGGTCACGCAAACTACACAGTCCGCGGGAGGCCAGACAGCGCACTAGTCTTTATTGTAGAAGGCGCGCATGCGTTTAACAATAGGGAGTTGAGACGCGAGGGCAACGCATTCAGATTTTAGGCGCATTCGGACTTGCAGCGCGCGAACAGTGCATTGGGATTCCAAGCGCGAGATAGACCGGTAAACAGGCCAAAATGCATTTAAATACTCAAAGTCTCACCACGACCTTCAACGACGATGCGGTTTCCAGGATGGCACTCGCAGTCTTCGGCAGACAGATCGGAGACACTTGGGGTTAACTTCACGAGGTCCACCAAACGTCGTGACATCCAGACGTCGCCTCGAAGTGGCAGGGCAACCACAAGGTCCAGCAACATGCGGTGAGGAAGACTGGAGATTGGACAGCTCGTCGCCACTGAAAAGAAGACGGCAAGCAGGTAGGTTTGACAAGCTTCTTAAATCCAGTCCAGTCCCAAAGCTTCCCCGGCAGCAACTGCCGAATCCACGCATTCCAGGTTCCACACAGGGAACACTGAAAAGGAATGCACGAGATGACAGTGCACGAGATCCCAACACCATATCACCCATGTTCTGAAAGAGCTCCACTGGCACTTCTTTAAGATGAGAATCAAATTAAAGACTGAATGTCTGATCTTTAAAGCCCTTTATCTGCAACAATAGGAAAATGTTCTTTACTCCTTGAAAGTCTCTGTTGGCATAAGGGATCTCAGATGCTAATACACTCCTGAACTCGAGACAAAAAAACTTCAAACATCCAGCAACCACAACTCAGGGGCTGATTCACAAAGGGGCTCTGCACTCATGGTGGAGGACCCGCAGACATGGCAGATGGCCCGCAGTCATGGTGGAGGGGCCACACTCATTGAGGGGGCTCCTGCACTCATGGTGGGACCTCCTCAATGAGTAACTGCAGTGCAGAGGTGCCACCATGAGTGTCGGGCCCCAGCCACGACTGGAGGCCGCCACCACGAAAGTGGGGTTTCCGCCATCAGTGCAGACGCCCTTTGTGAATTGGGCCCTCAATCTTTTACAGAAGCTCCCCCCGCCCTGCGAAAATCATTACTGAAGATCTAAGATGCATCAAGGACTTATTCCAAGTCCCGAAAAAAACGAAACCTATCAGTTTGAACTTAATTTTGACATGTAACAAACTTTTATGTCCACAATGTCTCTCCTTTATATCTTTCGTCCCTCTTCTCTTTTCTCTTTTCTTTTCTTTTCTCTTTTCCTCTCTTTCATATCTTTCGTCCCAACCTGCCTACCTTCATCATCACAGCTGGACTGGGGAACCAAAGCAACCCTTTCAAAAATGCTAAAACCAACTCAGTTCCCTTAGTCTTTTTGCGCAATTTCCCTCTTTACATTCATCCATTCTCTCTCTCTCCTTCTTTGCTCTCTCTTCTCTCTCTCGGGTCATTTTCTCTCTACCTTCCCCTCCCTCCCTCTCTTTCTCTTTCTTTTTAAGTCTCCGCATAACTGTTGAAATTAACCAGTGAGACCTGTGGAAAGTGACAGAGGCACGAAGAGCGGCCTTCTGCCTTAAAATCCAGCTTCCAGGGGCTCTAGCCCACTGAGGAAATGACCGGTGGAATAATAGACCTGTCTGGCCTCTCCTGCCATTCCTCTCCTCCTTATGCCTAAATAATCAGATCTACATTCCTTTTGACCCTACCTTTTCTCACTCCTCCTTTCTCCCTCTTGTTTTTTTATCCCTTGCTCCTTTTCACCCCACTCTCACTCCCCACTCATTCAACATCCTGTAGCATGCATCAACTGCTCGCTCACTCCACCCTGGTCACTATTAAATAAGTAGTGGGGGCCTGATTCACAAAAGTAAACTTACACTTTTGTGTAAGTTTACGATTGTTTGATATTCTTAACCGGATTTACGAGTAGTATCTTTACGAGTGCAGAGTCTCTGCACATAAAAAGGCCTATCTTTTTATGTGCAGAGACTCCCCATTCGTAAAGATACTACTCGTCAATCCCTATGTGAATAGGAAACAATTGTAAACTTACAGAAAAGTGTAAGGAACTCATTCCGAGTTTGGTGGTGCTGGAGCGGGACCGCCCCACACTGCCAAACCCGTAGTTGAACCGCCCGCCAGATTAGGAGCTTTTGTCTGTCTGGGGGGGTTGTTATTTGGCATTCTCATGGCGGTGCCTATGAAATTGGCACCGCAATGGGAACGTCAAAATCAGTACATGCACTGCATGGACTGCTGAAGTCCATGCCATGCAGGTACTGGGGTGCATGCACACAGGGGGGCACAATATGTGCCCCCTGCATGCACCCCATGGTCCTGAGGCAACAGGGGGCCCTCTAGGGCCCCCTCAGTTTCCTCTCTGCCACAGTTTTCATGGTGGGCTCACCTCCATGAAACCCGTGGCGCAGAGCAAACTTGTAATATGCTTGGCTGGACGGCGGCGGTCCCGCCAAGCATATTGTGGCCTCAAGACTGCCGCGCCACCGTTAGAGATCTCAGAAACCTGGCAGTTGCGGTGGTCCCATGGCAGCCCGACTGCCTTGTTCATAATAGGGCGATCGGAAGACCGCCACCGCCGCGCCACCGTGAGTCTGGCAGCTCGGGACTGCCAGACTCATAATGAGGCCCTAAGTTTTCATTTGTGAAACAGGCCCACAGTCATCTATTTGTCTGTGTTCCATTGAGCCTCGGACTCTTCACCCTTGGACTTGCGCTGTGTTGGACTTGGCCCTTTTTGGCAGGTTCACCCCTAAACCTTTTGCCTTAAGTTCTGACATGGTGTTGGTGGTTTTAGGCCTCTGGGCACTTTAGCACTGTGGTCCAGTGTAAAGTGCGTGCGCTCTCTGTGCACATTTGGTGAAGTTGGCCTGCCCTCCCATAGGAATGCATTGGGGATAAGTGTGTCCGTGGTAATTCCTGGTATGAGAGGAGTGCAGGGTCGAGTTTAGTATGTATGAACTCGTGAGAATAAATGCTGCGCAATGGTGTGCGCAGATTTATTATGACTGTGGGAGAAATGCCACTTCTAGAAGTTTGTGTTACAGCAAACAAATGATGGACGGAATGCTGACAATGCAAACATTCTCCCCCAGTCAAAAGATCTGGGTTAAATCCATCATTCTTTTGCCCACTACGCCACCCCAGTTTGGACTCCAGCCATATGCAAATCAGTCTTGACCCTGTGCCCCTTGGGAACAGTCCAGACCGAACTGCCAGGCCAGGTCCTCCCTGGACCGGAAACAGGCATCCTGGGACCGGTTTCAGGGTATGTCACCCTTCTTCAGCCAGGCTAGCTTGAATCCAGTGGCACAGTGAGCAAGGGACCCACGTCTGGGCATACCCATCCCACTTAGGGCGAAAAGTGTTACAGCAAACAAATGATGGACGGAATGCTGACAATGCAAACATTCTCCCCAGTCAAAAGATCTGGGTTAAATCCATCGTTCTTTTGCCCACTACGCCACCCCAGTTTGGACCCAGCCATATGCAAATCAGTCTTGACCCTGTGCCCCATGGGAACAGTCCAGACTGAACTGCCAGGCCAGGTCCTCCCTGGACCGGAAACAAGCATCCTGGGACCGGTTTCAGGGCATGTCACCCTTCTTCAGCCAGGCTAGCTTGAATCCAGTGGCACAGTGAGCAAGGGACCCACGTCTGGGCATACCCATCCCACTTAGGGCGAAAAGTGTTACAGCAAACAAATGATGGACGGAATGCTGACAATGCAAACATTCTCCCCAGTCAAAAGATCTGGGTTAAATCCATCGTTCTTTTGCCCACTACGCCACCCCAGTTTGGACCCAGCCATATGCAAATCAGTCTTGACCCTGTGCCCCATGGGAACAGTCCAGACCGAACTGCCAGGCCAGGTCCTCCCTGGACCGGAAACAAGCATCCTGGGACCGGTTTCAGGGTATGTCACCCTTCTTCAGCCAGGCTAGCTTGAATCCAGTGGCACAGTGAGCAAGGGACCCACGTCTGGGCATACCCATCCCACTTAGGGCGAAAAGTGTTACAGCAAACAAATGATGGACGGAATGCTGACAATGCAAACATTCTCCCCCAGTCAAAAGATCTGGGTTAAATCCATCGTTCTTTTGCCCACTACGCCACCCCATTTTCTATCGCTTTGTTCGCCCTAAGTTGGCGGGGGTATGCCCAGACGTGGGTCCCTTGCTCACTTTGCCACTGGATTCAAGAAAGCCTGGCTGATGACGGCTGGAATGCCAGAAACCGGTCCTAGGATGCTTGTTTCCGGTCCAGGGAAGACATGGCTTGGCAGTTCGGGCTGGACTGTTCCTATGAGGCACAGGGTCAGACTGATTTGCATATGGCCATGTCTGAACTGGGGTGGTGGAGTGAGCTAAAGAATGATGATGGATTAAACCCAGATCAGTTGACTGGGGGTGAGTGTTTGATTGGCTCAAACGTTCCGTCCATCATCCCTTTTGTATCGCTTTGTTCGCCCTAAGTTGGCGGGGTATGCCCAGACGTGGGTCCCTTGCTCACTTTGCCGCTGGATTCAAGCAAGCCTGGCTGATGACGGCTGGAATGCCAGAAACCGGTCCTAGGATGCTTGTTTCCGGTCCAGGAAGACATGGCTTGGCAGTTCGGGCTGGACTGTTCCCATGAGGCACAGGGTCAGACTGATTTGCATATGGCCATGTCTGAACTGGGGTGGTGGAGTGAGCTAAAGAATGATGATGGATTAAACCCAGATCAGTTGACTGGGGGTCAGTGTTTGATTGGCTCAAACGTTCCGTCCATCATCCCCTTTGTATCGCTTTGTTCGCCCTAAGTTGGCGGGGTATGCCCAGACGTGGGTCCCTTGCTCACTTTGCCACTGGATTCAAGCAAGCCTGGCTGATGACGGCTGGAATGCCAGAAACCGGTCCTAGGATGCTTGTTTCCGGTCCAGGGAAGACATGGCTTGGCAGTTCGGGCTGGACTGTTCCCATGAGGCACAGGGTCAGACTGATTTGCATATGGCCATGTCTGAACTGGGGTGGTGGAGTGAGCTAAAGAATGATGATGGATTAAACCCAGATCAGTTGACTGGGGGTGAGTGTTTGATTGGCTCAAACGTTCCGTCCATCATCCCCTTTGTATCGCTTTGTTCGCCCTAAGTTGGCGGGGGTATGCCCAGACATGGGTCCCTTGCTCACTTTGCCACTGGATTCAAGCAAGCCTGGCTGATGACGGCTGAAATGCCAGAAACCGGTCCTAGGATGCTTGTTTCCGGTCCAGGGAAGACATGGCTTGGCAGTTCGGGCTGGACTGTTCCCATGAGGCACAGGGTCAGACTGATTTGCATATGGCCATGTCTGAACTGGGGTGGTGGATTGAGCTAAAGAATGATGATGGATTAAACCCAGATCAGTTGACTGGGGGTGAGTGTTTGATTGGCTCAAACGTTCCGTCCATCATCCCCTTTTGTATCGCTTTGTTCGCCCTAAGTTGGCGGGGGTATGCCCAGACGTGGGTCCCTTGCTCACTTTGCCACTGGATTCAAGCAAGCTTGGCTGATGACGGCTGGAATGCCAGAAACCGGTCCTAGGATGCTTGTTTCCCGGTCCAGGGAAGACATGGCTTGGCAGTTCGGGCTGGACTGTTCCCATGAGGCACAGGGTCAGACTGATTTGCATATGGCCATGTCTGAACTGGGGTGGTGGAGTGAGCTAAAGAATGATGATGGATTAAACCCAGATCAGTTGACTGGGGGTGAGTGTTTGATTGGCTCAAACGTTCCGTCCATCATCCCCTTTGTATCGCTTTGTGCGCCCTAAGTTGGCGGGGGTATGCCCAGACGTGGGTCCCTTGCTCACTTTGCCACTGGATTCAAGCAAGCCTGGCTGATGACGGCTGGAATGCCAGAAACCGGTCCTAGGATGCTTGTTTCCGGTCCAGGGAAGACATGGCTTGGCAGTTCGGGCTGGACTGTTCCCATGAGGCACAGGGTCAGACTGATTTGCATATGGCCATGTCTGAACTGGGGTGGTGGAGTGAGCTAAAGAATGATGATGGATTAAACCCAGATCAGTTGACTGGGGGTGAGTGTTTGATTGGCTCAAACGTTCCGTCCATCATCCCCTTTTGTATCGCTTTGTTCGCCCTAAGTTGGCGGGGGTATGCCCAGACGTGGGTCCCTTGCTCACTTTGCCACTGGATTCAAGCAAGCCTGGCTGATGACGGCTGGAATGCCAGAAACCGGTCCTAGGATGCTTGTTTCCGGTCCAGGGAAGACATGGCTTGGCAGTTCGGGCTGGACTGTTCCCATGAGGCACAGGGTCAGACTGATTTGCATATGGCCATGTCTGAACTGGGGTGGTGGAGTGAGCTAAAGAATGATGATGGATTAAACCCAGATCAGTTGACTGGGGGTGAGTGTTTGATTGGCTCAAACGTTCCGTCCATCATCCCCTTTTGTATCGCTTTGTTCGCCCTAAGTTGGCGGGGGTATGCCCAGACGTGGGTCCATTGCTCACTTTGCCACTGGATTCAAGCAAGCCTGGCTGATGACGGCTGGAATGCCAGAAACCGGTCCTAGGATGCTTGTTTCCGGTCCAGGGAAGACATGGCTTGGCAGTTCGGGCTGGACTGTTCCCATGAGGCACAGGGTCAGACTGATTTGCATATGGCCATGTCTGAACTGGGGTGGTGGAGTGAGCTAAAGAATGATGATGGATTAAACCCAGATCAGTTGACTGGGGGTGAGTGTTTGATTGGCTCAAACGTTCCGTCCATCATCCCCTTTTGTATCACTTCTAGAAGTTGGCATTTCTGTGTGTTGTGTGCCTGCCTGCCTGATGTGAATTGCATGTCTGGCTTGTGAGTGACAGGGGCTGGGAGGTGTGTGTGGCTCCAGGAGGGGCAGGGTGAGTCAGCGCTGGGCTGAATAGGACACCTGGGCTAAGAGTAGTGGGAGGGGTAATCCCCTGACTCTGAATAGGAGTGTGCTTGCCCTGTACAATGCTGGCTCCGCCCCCTGTGGTGTGTCTGATCACCTAGCCCCCACCTGGCAAAGGGGAAGAGGAGCTTGCAAAACAAAGTGCTCCAAATCCCCCCTGAACCAGTTGCATTTGGTTCCCCCATGCCCTGCACTACAGACAAAGGAAATGTTGGTATAAGTAGAGGGGCTGTGACCCCATGAAATTGTTCAGTCTTGTTCCTGAAGCCTGCCGGGGCGTGCTGCTGCTGGGGCCCAGGGGGGGGCTGCCATGAGGGCTTGCCTCCCTGGGCCCTGCATTGCCCCTTCATCTCCAAGGACTTTTTGGGTCCCTCCTGCTTGTCTTGCCAGAGTCCAGGACCTACAGGACTTTGCCTGCTTCTAGCGCCTGGTGAGCGCTTTATTTTAATTATCCCCCGAGAGAAGGAGCACGAGGGCTGTGCAGCGCTGAGCTGCTGTCTGTGGGAAGGGAATCCCCAGCATAGGGATTCCCCCATGAGGCTGAGAACGGTGGGTGACCACCCCGCTTATATTTTTATTTAAACCGTGGGTGCCCACCCCACATGGCCGCTTTATATTTTAAATTCCGAGGGAGCCTACCCCTCATTGCCGCCGAGAAGTGAAACCGCGATCCCCGGCCCGCCTGGTTGTGGGCGGGGCCTGGCGGACGGAAGCTGAAGAGCAGTGAGGCCGGAAGACCCATGCGGGAGCCCACCCCGCGCTGGGACGTGCCTAGAAGAAGTCCGGAGCCTCGCAGGCTCCACGTTCAAGTCCCGGGTCCCAGGAGGGGGCCCGGGTGAAGAGGGAGACGCTGTAGCCAGGCGGGAGCCCGCCCCACACTGGCAAACCGAAGAGCAGCCCGTGGCGCTTGAGGTGGAGGGGGCGCGAGGGACATTGTCGGTGCCTGCCCCCGCCGCATGGGAGAAGTGGCGCCGGTCCCCAGCGCCGAGAGGAGACCCGAGGAGACCGAGAGCGACACCAGCGAGTCCCGGTGAGTGGGGGCTCGAGTTGTGTGGTGCCGATCGAGGCACAGTATCTGAGCGGCTCCGCCAGACAGTGGGCCGCTCCAATGGTGGGGCATCTTTTGTTTTGAGAGCCCGGGTGGCTCCGAGGGGGCACATGGTTGGCGAGGGCCCAGAGGGGCCCGTGCCCCACCAGCATAGCGAGGCACATTGTCGGTGCCTGAGTGGTCCCGCAAGAGAGCGGGCCACTCCAACGTTGGGCCTATTTGTTTCCAGAGCCCCACTGAGGCCCAGAGGGCACAGAGGTGCCAGAGCCCCGTCCCCTTGGTTTTTCCAGCTGCGCCGCACCAGCGCGGGCACCTGCAGCGAAATGGGCATTTTGGTGTCAGAAGTCCCCGAGTGGGACAGGAGAGGAAGGCACAGTGGTGCCAGGCCTTATTCTTCACAGCTGCGCAGCACTTAGTGCCAGCTGCAACGTTTAGGCTCATGTCTTTGGGGGCATTGGTGGTGAAATAGGAGTGAGATGCATTCCTGCCCCAGCGCAATGACGCGCTTTTGGATATTGCTGCATTAGCAGCGCGGCCTGACATTTTGGACACAGGGCATTTGAGCCCCTTTGAGAAGGCAAGTTGGCCAGGGGGGTCAGTGATGTATGTGATGTTAGGAAATGTGATTCTCTACTGTGATTCATGCCTCTAAATGCGTTTGGGGATGAGGTGATTTGCATACTGTGATTATGCTGGTGAGATTATTTCCTACTGTGAGTTATACCCCTAATGTGAGTTATGCTTAGGAGGTTAGAGTCTAATGCGTTTAGACTTATGAGATGATTGCATAATGTGTTTATGCTGGTGAGGTTGGCGCAGAATGTTATTCACGCCCAAATGTGATACTGTGCATAATGTGGCTTATGTGACGCTGAGTACAGTGGTTACCAGTGATTACTGGTTGTACGTTTATGATATGTCCTACATTTACTAAGTTCACTTTGTGATGGTTCTGACAGCGGTCCAGTTGGCCCTGTCAGGTGTACATAATCACTTGTAGATATTACCTAGTGCCAGGTGGCACAATGTATATTATGTGATTACTATTCTAATGTGTTATGAGAATACAAAGGCTATTTTTGATATAACCTTGTGTGGAGTTCCTTTTGTGGTGTGCCTGGTATGTTGTTGCTGTGTGCGTGTGCAAACGCTTTACACATTGCCTCCGGGATAAGCCTGACTGCTCGTGCCAAGCTACAAAGGGGTGAGCAGGGGTTATCTTTGGCGTGTAACTCCCTCGCCCTGACTAGGGTGGTGGTCTCTGCCTGGCTTTGGCGCAAGCCTTATCCAACCAGAGATCCCATTTCTAACATTGGTTGTCAGCGGTGAGGATAGGACTTGCGTTTGCGCAGTACCACAGCGACAACTGGCTGCACTACAAAACTCTGCATTTTAGATAGTCACATGTTGGGGATTATTGTTTCTAATTTTGTGTTCTCCTCAAAAGTGTCATTTTTAAATGGTGTTTTCTGCGCTTTTATGTTTAGTGGTAGAAGAGAGAAAATGACAGGGCGGGGACGCCAGTAGGTGGGGAGGTTCTCATAGATAGGGAGTCCCTTGCTGGGTCCAGTGCCCCATCCCTTTTCCTGTCCCCAGAAGTGTGGGTGGATAGGAGGGAAGAGAGGGAGTGTGGAGGAGAAACAGCTAGCTCGGGAGGGTAGGTTATCCCCTGAGTGTAGTGTGAGTTTTCTGGTATCCCCAGTAAGGGTGGGATCCAGTGGTGGCAACAATATGTAGTCCAGTGCAGGAAGTCCCATTCCCAGTTCCCAGAGTATGGTACCTGGTTCCCGGTTAAGAGGGGGACAGGTTGAGATTCAGGGGCAGTAAGATGCTGTCTCACCAGTCTTGGGGGGGAATATGTGGATGAGTGTTCTGGTGCACTGGACGTTTTGGGTGATTGGTTAGCACAGTAAATGGTGTTAAAGGGCTGTTCAATCTGTTTTGTCAGAGAGAACATGCCCGTAATTGTTTTCCGGAGCCGCGCCAACACCTGTTGGAGTGTGTGAGTTCTTTGATTCTAGGGAGCTTGCATTGGGGAGTGAGACTAAAAGAATGGTGCAGGTGTCTTCCAACCCAGAGTGGTGGAAGTGGTTCAGAGTAGCCCAGCTAGGTACCCTTATAGTGAGGAGGTTGCAAGGCCTCACATCCTGTCTTGCAGGGGACGGTGTGAGACTGGACCGTATTCCGACCCTCAACCTCAGTCTCCAGAACTGGTTGGTTCTTAGAGGGAACGCCAGGTAGGGAGCCTAGTCTGTCCTGTTGGACCGTTCTTCGAGGGGGATCTCCCCGTGTTAGGTGAGCTGGGAGTGTCTGTAATCAGGCCTCCATCAGTTCTAGTGTCTGGCAGTGCCACTCCTAAGTGGAGGGTGTAGAAGTCCAGATTGAGGGGTGAGAGGGGGAAAGAGTCCCCAGTGGAAGAACCATTGGGTCAGGGGCCAGCCAGAAGTGCTGAGTCACCAAGGATTGACCAGGGTGATGCCACTTCTGTCCTGGGGGATCTTCACGCACTGTCAGATGGACAGGAGGTCGTGAGATCTGCGCCAGGCAGACTGTCACACGACACATTAGTCATGTGTCACCCTCAGGGGGGGGCATGCCTGCTCCCCATGAAGTCCTGGTTTGCCGGGCATCTGACCAAAGGGTACCGTCCCTGGGTTGGGGAGCCAGGAGCAGGTGTTTCCTGACCTGGATGGCAGGGCGACTGTAATCAGTGTCCTGACCGGTTTGCCTTCTAGGAGTACCACCCTGAACACAGGTGGGGCCCATCTTAAGTGAAGGGACCCTGTGTTTCCCAGAGGGGGTGGTGCAGGCCTAGCCGGGATCTTTAGGGTCCCTGGCTGAGTGTGGTAGTACTACCCTGAAGGCAGGTGGGGCCCATCTTAAGTGAAGGGACCCTGCTCTTCAGTTGGGAGGGTATCGGGCTCTGGAAGGGGGTGCAGAGGGAGGGAGTCCTCGCCTCTGACCCCGGTGCAGCCGGTGTATGGATCCCAGGTGGTAGACCAGTTGATGGAGAGAGGTCCTGAACTGGTATGGAGAGTTGTGTTCTGGTGGGTGCTTCTCCTGGGAGAGCGCAGAACCTCAGAAGAGAGGTAGGGTGAGGAGATGCTTCGCCCGTGACCTCTGGTCAACCTGAGGGTGCAAACCATAGGCTGGAGGATCAGTGGTATTTTGGAACTACACTGAGAGGGAGAGTGGAGAATGGCTATTGTATGCCAGGGGTTACTGCCCCCCACTCTGTGGATTGGCAAGGACCAGTGACGACTCGGTGGCCTAGGGCCTGGTCCTGGCCGTGGACAACTAGGGAGTAACCGTGGGGTAGCCTAGTTGGGCCTGGGAGTTCTTTTTCAGAGGGAACCACGTGGGTTCAGAGTGGCGTAGAACCGGAGGGTGTCCCTGCTGTTGAGGGCCCGCGTCCGTGTTCTATCGCCCGAAGCAGGGAAGCCCATCAAGGTAGTGATTGGTCTACCCTGCGTTTTGGCTGGAAGGGGGTCGTGTGGGACTTGGCCCTTTTTGGCAGGTTCACCCCTAAACCTTTTGCCTTAAGTTCTGACATGGTGTTGGTGGTTTTAGGCCTCTGGGCACTTTAGCACTGTGGTCCTGTGTAAAGTGCGTGCGCTCTCTGTGCACATTTGGTGAAGTTGGCCTGCCCTCCCATAGGAATGCATTGGGGATAAGTGTGTCCATGGTAATTCCTGGTATGAGAGGAGCGCAGGGTCGAGTTTAGTATGTATGAACTCGTGAGAATAAATGCTGCGCAATGGTGTGCGCAGATTTATTATGACTGTGGGAGAAATGCCACTTCTAGAAGTTGGCATTTCTGTGTGCTGTGTGCCTGCCTGCCTGATGTGAATTGCATGTCTGGCTTGTGAGTGACAGGGGCTGGGAGGTGTGTGTGGCTCCAGGAGGGGCAGGGTGAGTCAGCGCTGGGCTGAATAGGACACCTGGGCTAAGAGTAGTGGGAGGGGTAATCCCCTGACTCTGAATAGGAGTGTGCCTGCCCTGTACAATGCTGGCTCCGCCCCCTGTGGTGTGTCTGTTCACCTAGCCCCCACCTGACAAAGGGGAAGAGGAGCTTGCAAAACAAAGTGCTCCAAATCCCCCCTGAACCAGTTGCATCTGGTTCCCCCATGCCCTGCACTACAGACAAAGGAAATGTTGGTATATGTAGAGAGGCTGTGACCCCATGAAATTGTTCAGTCTTGTTCCTGAAGCCTGCCGGGGCATGCTGCTGCTGGGGCCCAGGGGGGGGGGCTGCCATGAGGGCTTGCCTCCCTGAGCCCTGCATTGGCCCTTCATCTCCAAGGACTTTTTGGGTCCCTCCTGCTTGTCTTGCCAGAGTCCAGGACCTACAGGACTTTGCCTGCTTCTAGCGCCTGGTGAGCGCTTTATTTTAATTATCCCCCGAGAGAAGGAGCACGAGGGCTGTGCAGCGCTGAGCTGCTGTCTGTGGGAAGGGAATCCCCAGCGTAGGGATTCCCCCATGAGGCTGAGAACGGCGGGTGCCCACCCCGCTTATTTTTATATTTAAATCGTGGGTGCCCACCCCACATGGCCGCTTTATATTTTAAATTCCGAGGGAGCCTACCCCTCATTGCCGCCGAGAAGAGAAACCGCGATCCGCGGCCAGCCTGGTTGTGGGCGGGGCCTGGCGGACGGAAGCGGAAGAGCAGTGAGGCCGGAAGACCCAGGCGGGAGCCCACCCCGTGCTGGGACGTGCCTAGAAGAAGTCCGGAGCCTCGCAGGCTCCACGTTCAAGTCCCGGGTCCCAGGAGGGGGCCCGGGTGAAGAGGGAGACGCTGTAGCCAGGCGGGAGCCCACCCCGCACTGGCGAACCGAAGAGCAGCCCGTGGCGCTTGAGGTGGAGGGGGCGCGAGGCACATTGTCGGTGCCTGCCCCCGCCGCATGGGAGAAGTGGCGCCGGTCCCCAGCGCCGAGAGGAGACCCGAGGAGACCGAGAGCGGCACCAGCGAGTCCCGGTGAGTGGGGGCTCGAGTTGTGTGGTGCTGATCGAGGCACAGTATCTGAGCGGCCCCGCCAGACAGTGGGCCGCTCCAACGGTGGGGCATCTTTTGTTTTGAGAGCCCGGGTGGCTCCAACGAGGGGGCACATGGTTGGCGAGGGCCTAGAGGGGCCCGTGACCCCCAGCATAGCGAGGCACATTGTCGGTGCCTGAGTGGTCCCGCAAGAGAGCGGGCCACTCCAACTTTGGGCCTATTTGTTTCCAGAGCCCCAGTGAGGCCCAGAGGGCACAGAGGTGCCAGAGCCCCGTCCCCTTGGTTTTTCCAGCTGCGCCGCACCAGCGCGGGCAGCTGCAGCGAAATGGGCATTTTGGTGTCAGAAGTCCCCGAGTGGGACAGGAGAGGAAGGCACAGTGGTGCCAGGCCTTATTCTTCACAGCTGCGCAGCACTTAGTGCCAGCTGCAACGTTTAGGCTCATGTCTTTGGGGGAATTGGTGGTGAAATAGGAGTGAGATGCATTCCTGCCCCAGCGCAATGACGCGCTTTTGGATATTGCTGCATTAGCAGCGCGCCCTGACATTTTGGACACAGGGCATTTGATCCCCTTTGAGAAGGCCAGTTGGCCAGGGGGGTCAGTTATGTATGTGATGTTAGGAAATGTGATTCTCTACTGTGATTCATGCCTCTAAATGCGTTTGGGGATGAGATGATTTGCATACTGTGATTATGCTGGTGAGATTATTTCCTACTGTGAGTTATACCCCTAATGTGAGTTATGCTTAGGAGGTTAGAGTCTAATGCGTTTAGACTTATGAGATGATTGCATAATGTGTTTATGCTGGTGAGGTTGGCGCAGAATGTAATTCACGCCCAAATGTGATACTGTGCATAATGTGGTTTATGTTACAGGATGATGCTGAGTACAGTGGTTACCAGTGATTACTGGTTGTACGTTTATGATATGTCCTACATTTACTAAGTTCACTTTGTGATGGTTCTGACAGCGGTCCAGTTGGCCCTGTCAGGTGTACATAATCCCTTGTAGATATTACCAAGTGCCAGGTGGCACAATGTATATTATGTGATTACTATTCTAATGTGTTATGAGAATACAAAGGCTATTTTTGATATAACCTTGTGTGGAGTTCCATTTGTGTTGTGCCTGGTATGTTGTTGCTGTGTGCGTGCACAAACGCTTTACACATTGCCTCCGGGATAAGCCTGACTGCTCGTGCCAAGCTACCAAGGGGGTGAGCAGGGGTTATCTTTGGCGTGTAACTCCCTCGCCCTGACTAGAGTGGTGGTCTCTGCCTGGCTTTGGCGCAAGCCTTAGCCAACCAGAGATCCCATTTCTAACAGGAAGGGAAATAAATAAACATTGATTCCAAATATTGGGAAACTATGCAGGCAGCGTGAATATCAGACCCCAAAAAGGAAAATTCTGTGATCCTAAATCAAAGAAGCCTATCAGCTTTTTCAACACATTAAAGACCAATAAAAATCACTAAGAAGAATGTCAGTCAAGGGCTTGAAGAGGGATACTTCAACCTGCACATAACCAGGCTTCAAGCCATGCAGCACTACAGTACACCAGGCATTCATTTTACAGATTCCCACCCTGAAATACCCCCAAACACGGAAGTAGTCTTCCCATTAGTGCTGCATTTTTGAGACCGCTAAACAAAATTTGAAATGATATGTAAAATATCCCGCTGTCCAAATCAGAAAGCGCTATTGTCAAAAAACACCCATTGTGAATAATTAACAAACTTTTTCATTTTAAAACCACAGCTCAACTCAGACTTGGATCAGGGGCGAACTGGTACAAAAATATAAACATTAACATATCATATCATATCATATATCATTTATATATTCGTAAAATGATACCTTTCCTAATTAATCCGAAGGACCTGAGAGTTTTCCAACCTACTTGAAAAGAAAACTTATAAAATGCCAGCAAAGTCTCCTTGGGATATAAACTTCCTATTCATATTCCAAGCAATTGATATGCCCCCAGGCACTTAAATAGCCCACAGCAGATGAGCAGAGTTCCTAAAAAAATAAGCAGGTTTTTAGCACAATCATTATGTGAATTGGGAATATGCAATTGCAATGAGCAATTCTGGTTTGTTTTAACAGCACAGACGGCATCTTTGTTAACAATTTTGTGACATATATGAACTCAATAAAAAAACTGGATAAATAGCCCGAGAAATAGAAATTTCTGTCAATTTCAATCAGCTCTATCCAGGTAGCCAAATATCAAAGACAAAATTATGAATCCAAAATATCAAAAGGTAAGTCAGTATAGTTTTTCCATACCTAACTCCACGTATATGTACCTTGACAAAATATATATTTTCAAGGTACATAGGAGTGGAGTTAGGAATAGTAAATCTATACTTCCTCTTTACGCATTTATCTTTCTATATTTAGGTCTCCGATAATTTGTTCTCGATATTCTTGTACTATGGTATTTATAGCCTCGATATTCAGTGGTCCAGTTGGTTTGACAAGGTCGTCCTGCACAGAAGCCACTTTATTAACAACCTGGTGAACTGTATGAATCTAATTTATAAAGACAGGAAAACTAGAATGGAAACCTATTATTTTTATTTGAAGTCAATCTCGCTCAATCTTCCTTAATCTGTCTTCATCCCTCTATATATGTCATGTTGTATATTGTATGGTTTAATTAACTATTAAACCTGACATCCTTGGTGTGGTCTGTCCCAAAATTTTTTGCCGTCACACCTCCTATTTTCTGACATTCCTTTTTTGTTGGCATTAGGTACTGTGCACTTTACCATTCAAAAATGCTTGTGCTGTCTTCCTAAACCATGGTAAAATTGGCCTACACCTGTTTGGTACATTTAATTTAAACTGTCAAATCGAACTAGCAAAATAAAGCTTTTGCCAGGCCTAAACAATTTTTTAATACATATATGCCACCCCTAAGGTAGGCACAAAAAATCCCATTGGGCCGGGTGCCTTGTATTTAGAGAGTATGACTTGTGTTTTTAAGTTTTTCTTGTCTTGATAGTGGGAGAAAAACTCCTAAATTCATTTTTCTCTACTTTAAGGTCTACATTTCCCAAAGGATAGCATTTGGTTACCTTATTACATTTAATAAGTGCTAAGTTTTTTTGGGAACAGGTAAAAATATTATGTTTCGATTCAAATAAATTGTATTTTAAAATTCTCTTTAATCGTAAAGTCAGATATTAAGTCGCAATTCTGAAAATGACACTTTTAGAAAGTTGGCATTTTTCTGCCCTAAGCATTGTTGTGCCTTTGCTAGTGTCCCGAGTCACATGACTGTGAATGGCTCTGCTGTTGGGCCTTGTGTATTCCTGCCAAACAGTGAGACAAAGGGGACTGGTTGTAGGCAGAATGGGCCATCCTGCCTGGACTGTTGGGGGTGGAACTGTATTCAGGCCCACTTACATTTTAAAGTGCTGCCACCAGCAAACACACAAAGGAACTTGACACTAGTCTTTTGTCACTTCAAACTTCTTGGAACCTTGACAGGGGAAGGGAAGAACTTTCCAGAACCAGATGTGTGGGCAGCCTAGAAGATTCCCCCACTTCAAAGGCTGGCACCAGTTATAAATATGGGACCCTCAGAGTAACTCTTCAGTATAACCCTGGACATGTGGAAAACTTCAGAAGGCCTGCCTGGACCTCCAGACCACTACCCTGCTGTTTTAAGCCCGTCTTTTGCCCCAGAGGACTGCCCTGCTGCTACCAGAGAACTGTGCTTGTGGTCTGCCTTGCTCCCCAAGGGACTGCCATGCTGCTTGAGGCCTGACTTGCTGTTTGAAATCAGGGCTACCAGAGTGACTCCAGGGGGTAGTTGACCGGCCTCCTGTGTGAGCTACAGAGACATAACAAGCTCCAGAGACCTTGTACCCTGTACTTGCCTCTGCTGCAGTGAGTCCCAACCACGCAAGCGGTACCTCCCAAGTACTGGACCCTTAGAATTGGTGTTAGAGGTGCCGCTCCTGTCTAGTCCTAAAGGTTGGGACTTAAACAATTTTCACCAATAAGTGCTAGATTAACAGACAGAAGCCTGGTCCTGCCCGCCAGCCAATCTGCCCAAGGTGCATCATTGGTCAACCTGACTTTGTGGTAGCTTTCGCTACCCACAGCAGAAAATCCTGTTTAGCTGGATCTCTGAGCAAGTACATCGGGCCTTGTGGAGCTCTCTTTGGCTACAGCTTGCAGCTTTGTCCCGCTGGAGGTTTTCTACTTCTAAAAAGTTGTCTAAGTCCGAAGGTAAAGATCTTTACCGGGCTCAACGGCGACAGATTCCCCATCGATGACCTACTCGACCTGGAAATCTGGCTTCTCCATCTCTGAGCTTTTTCCCACCATTATCAACAGATATACAGAGACCTTGTTCAGCGCTAATCAATGACGACGATTCCTCCTGCAGCCTGGCTCCACTGAACTCTACCTTCTACAAAACCTTTCTTCAAAAATCTGAATTCAAGCCGAGACCGGGTCCAATCTACCTCGTGGGTCCGACCCACGCTCCATCGCATTCAGCCTTAACTTTTGACTTTGCCCCAGTCTCGCACAACTAGAATCCCACGTCTGGCGCTTTGATCTTTTAGGCACTAGATTTCAATAAAAACTTGAAAAAATTCCTAATTCTGGTTCTACTGACTGAATTTAATTTGTTTTGGTGTTATTTTATTTATTAAAATGTATCCTACTTTTCTAAATTGGTTTGGGAATTTTCTTCTTCTGTTGTGTACTCACTTGATCACTGTTTGTGTGCAGCATAAACACTTTACATAGTGCCTCTAAGTTAAGCCTGACTGCTTTTGTCCTAAGAGTTAAGTGCAGGTTAATTTAGTCACTTTTGTAATTCACCCTGACAAGGATTGTGGTTTTTGCCTGAGTAGGGTTACCAGCTCCCTCAATCAATAACCTAATTTCTTACAACTATCAAGAAATAAATACATTACAGCAATAAGCAGGTAGAACTGTGTGAACTGCAGGTATCTGTGCTCAAAAGAGCCAGCACAATGGCAGAAATAAGGTAACTGAGGGGAAATGCACATTCTTTCCAGCCCATTTTATAAACAGCAAACTGCTGTAGAGGAGCTGTCAGCTCACACGAGTCAGTCATTATAAATATGTTAGCCTTTAAAACAAAGTTCGCCAATGCAGACCTGTAAGCCTGCCTGGGCCAGGCTTCAATCTTTATGCAAGTGCAGCTTGTAAATGACACAACAGAAGAATGCGAGTGGTGAGAAAGGCATAGAGGCCTCAGCCTTCAGTGGGGGATAAAATCGGAGTGAAGAAAAAGTTTTGGTAGTTCACAGAATTTATATTATGAATTTATTTTATGAAGCAGGACAGGGCCAGAGAACAAGTAACATCATTTAGACAGCTACCTGAAATGACGTATTTTTATGAATAAAAGAAATGTTCAGAAATCTAGGGTGGGTAAATGTGGAGAACAGCTACACACAGTGGGAGGAAGTCCCCACACCTATCATATTTTTTTAATTTACAGGCTTTCACTTTGCTGGCCTGGACTGTACCTATTGGTGCAGGACCCAGTCTGATTTGCATATGCCTTGGTCCTGTCTGAGGTGGCATGGTGGGCAAAACACGATGGACTGGGATTTGGCCGAGTAACTACCAATGACTGAGATTAATTCAACCTTTTCTCCTCTTAATTTATTGTATTAAATTTGTTCAGTGGGAGACATCTGTAATTCATAAGCGTGACATCATCATTCTGTCTTACAAGTTTTAAAACACATTTCTAAACAAACAATATCTTACCACCACAATCCCAAACAGTGTAATACTTCATTTCCTTTCATCTGGAGTAGAAAATCTCTTTATACCAAGGATTCTTTTTGGTGATTTCACCAGAATGAAGCCCTCATTGCTGTCCATCTCTCCCGCTGATGAGGTGTATTCCTATTGCCGCCAATCTGAAACCATATACGGCTATTGTACGTCATGAAACGGAAGATTAGCCTATGTTTCATAGATGCAATGGGCAGGGTCGGACTAGGACAGAAAATAGGCCCAGACACCAAAATAACAGGGGCCCCAGTTAGTGAATTAGACAGCTAAAAAAAGTGGCACAAGTTTTCAAATTGTGGCAGTTTTAAAGACACTCTGTATAAGTGTTTTGCAAAGTATGGAAGACTGCAAGAATTTGAGCTTCAGGCAATGTTTGTGCAGTAGCAGCTGATGAAGGGAAATGTGGTTGGGCGGGGGCAGCGCAGGAAGGGCAGCGTGGGAAGGAGGGGGCAGCATGGGGGGCAGCGCGAGGTGGCTGAATTATTATTTTTTTTTTAACGTACCTGCCGGTCTTCTGCTCGCCGCACTGCTCCCCGGGCTTCTTCTCTGTCACAGGCTGAAGCTTCCAGCTTCCACTGCGGCCAATCCCAACGCTACTCTCACCATGAGAGCAGCGTAGGGATTGGGCTGAGCGCACTGGTTTAGCGCTCCAGCGGGACATTGGACCCTGTGTTTGCTGATCTCTCCACCTAGCAATACAGCTGGGTTTTGAGAGAAGTCAGTGCGCATGACGGTTTGGGCGGCCTGAGACGGCCGGCCAAACCGTCATGTGCACTGACAGCAGGGCCCACCACTCCTCCTTGCCCTGCTGCAGTGCTGTGGCCCCGCCACCAAGACAGCCGCAGGATGAAAAATAAAATGATCTGCACTTAGATCATTTTATTTTTCGTTTGCCTATGGGGCAACGCTCCACTGCCACAGCGTAGGAGCTGCCCCTGTGTTGGTGGTAATATCAAGAAATTCAGCAGTCAAAACCAGCTCACCAGACTATAAAACAGGCCAAAAACAGCCAAAAAAACGGCCCACACACTGACCTGTCAGACCAGCCCATCAGGCACTACCTGATTGCCCTGTAGGCCAATCCGACCCAGGTGATGAGTGAAGCAGCCTAAAAATAGAAGGCATCATTTTTATCTCTGATGAAGAAAATGTTTGTAAGTGCCTTAGTGATGATGGAGGCGGTTTAAATCTGCTGGATGGTGTCTCTATTTCGCAAGCTTTTACTGCTTCTGAAAACTGCCTGAGTGAAAATGACCTCTATTCATCTGAGCCAAGTTTATAAAACAGCAAAACTATCGACTTATGAAGACACTTAGCCATAAATAAGCGGAAAGGCTAAACTCAAATCAATGTAGGTCAATTGATATACCTTTCACTAATAATTACTAAATGTACAATGCCTTTTCTGGACATTAACAAGGACATTAAATGACTAGAAATAGATTTTGCCTTGATCTGTATTGAAACCTTAAGTACACCATGCATCACCGACAGTTCAGATCACTACACTTGGTACATCATTCTTGCAGGCATTGAACACTGGAATTGATTACATCAATATCTTCTTTTTCTGGCCTCTCCTCGCTTGGTAATTGTCTTTCCCAGTCACACAAAGTCTTTTACTTCAAGGCTTATGTTCCATCAGGGATCTTTACATCACAGGCATGTAAGGACTTCAACTCTCCTTGATGAGACAGCTAATCTTGATGGTTAACTTGTGCTTACAATGCATTATGAAGCTATTACTGGCATCACTTTGTTTCTAATGTTAGCTGTGTGTGTCATAGGAGGAGGAAAAGACATTTTACAGACTCGAGAATGACTAATGAGGATATGCAAAAAGGAAAGCAATGCCTCGCAGGTCAGCCAGTAGCACTGAAGGCCATGAGACTGGGTCAGTGTGTACTTCCCAGTCATGATGTACTTCCTGGTTAGAGAGTACTTCCTGGTCAGAGTGTATGGTGCTAGTATTTCAGGCTCACTGATAGAAAACCGAAAATATCTAGCACACTCAAACATATTAATACATCATTTTGAGGTACTCCTGAGAGTGGCTTATACAGGATACTGCACAGTAATGTCCTATGGATTTAGGTAGAGAACATCAGCATTAATGACGACAACTCTTGCTAGTGCGATGTTTGCCTAACGTTTTATCCCATACGTCATATCAGCAAGCGTCGAATGGGCGGCATTGATTCTAAAAGTCTCTTCAAATGAAAAGCTGGTGGGAAAAAATTGAAATCTTCCATAAATGTCAGAAACCAAACCAAATCAAACATGGGGCACTGTTGGAAATGTCCCTTTTTGCAGGGTTATCCCCAAACTTTTTGCTTCATCCTCCTATTTTTTCCTGACCTGTGTTTGTTGGCTATAGGACTCTGGGCACTTTGCCACTGCTGATCAGTGCTAAAGTGCATATGCTCTCTGTGTAAATTGTTATTGTGATTGGTTATCCATGATTGGCATATTTGATTCACCAGTAGGTCCCT
This sequence comes from Calotriton arnoldi, assembly GCA_963921515.1. Taxonomy (NCBI): domain Eukaryota; kingdom Metazoa; phylum Chordata; class Amphibia; order Caudata; family Salamandridae; genus Calotriton; species Calotriton arnoldi. The sequence continues at coordinate 774,639 of CAWUFW010007030.1, forward strand.
GGTAAAGTGCACTGAGTGTGCCAGGGCTGGTAAATCAAATGCTACTAGTGGGAGTGCAGCACTGATTGTGCCACCCACATGAGTAGCCCTGAAAAGATATCTCAGACCTGCCACTGCGGTGCCTGTGCCCAGTTTGTTAACTGCCATGTCGACTTGGCAAGTGCACCCACTTGCTAGGCCCTAACCTTCCCTTTTCTTACATATAGGGCACCCCTATGGTAGGCCCAAGGTACCCCCCTGGGCAGGGTGCAGTGTATGTGAAAGGTAGGACATGTACTGGTGTGTGTAACATGTCCTGATAGTGAAATACTGCCAATTTCCTTTTTCACTATTGAAAGGCTATCTTGCCCAATAGGACAGAATGGGGAATGCTTTGTAATATTTTACAAGCATATCTCCCCATAGGGATAAGATGGAAAAATTGAGTTTGGTATCACTGGACTCAGGATTTAATAACACATTTTTTTTGTAAAGATGGTTTTTAAATTGTGTGTTTGAAAATACCACTTTTTAGAAAGTGGCTATTTTCTTGATCAACCATCCTGTGTGCCTCTGCCTGGTTGGGGATTGACTGTCTGGCTTTGGAGTGACAGGGGCTGGTGAGGTGCAGTGGCTACAGGAGTCTGGATGAGTCAGCACTAGGCTGAATAGGCCTGATCTGCATTTGGAGTGGTAGGAGGAGTAGCACCTGTACCTGAATAGGGCTGTGCCTGCCTTCCACAATGCTGGCTCTGCCCCCCTGTGTTGTGTCTGGAGCCAAGGCTCACACTGACAATGGATGTTGTTGTGCACTTGCAAAGTGCCCCCCAGAACTGGTTTGAACTGGGCTCAGAGCCCCTTGCACGAAGAGAACAAAGACATTTTGGGGTATAAGTATCAGACCCAAAACCCCAGACTTTTAGATCATTCCTGGAATTCAAGAGGAACCTTTGCCAAGGAGAAGAGCTAGAGAGACTGAGGAGAAGTACTGCCCTTGCTGTGTGTCTGGGGTTGGCCTGCAGTTGCTGTTTCTGCCAAGGAAATGAGAAGGACGTTGCAGTGTGCTGTGTCCCCTGCTTGAAGGAGATCTCCAAGGGCCTGAAGTGAGCTGGCCTCCTGTTCTGAAGTCTCAGGGACACAAAGACTTCACCCCCAGCTCCCCTGAACTCTGCTGCTGTGAGTTCTAGACTGCCAAGAGGTGCCTGTGCCAGTTTTGGGCCTCTGGAGGTTGTTGCTGCTGTTTGGGAGCTGGAAAAGAGAAGAAACTCAAAGAACTACAGAAATCGACGCATCGCTCTTCTTGCGGTTGTTTTTCCGATGCATCTTCACGGCGCAAGAAGAATTTCCACGCATCTCCGCTGCGAAAACCATCGCAGCGCCTGTCGTCGCTGCAAGAATCGACGCATCGAGGGATCGCGGCTGAGGAGGACTGATGCAGCGCCGCGCAATGCCGCCGCATCGATCGCCAACGCATCCCGTATTTCCACGCATCGTACCTGTGCAGCAAGTTCTTCTGACGCATCACCTGCGGGCCGGAACCGGCAAGAAGAATCGACGCATCACTCCCCATACAGACCGGAATCGATGCAACCTTTCCTCTGCGTGCAGCGAGACTGTCGCATCGCCTCCTCAGGGTCTCAGGAGTGTCGCATCTCTTTGTTTTCCGATGCTGCGGCTGTTTGGCTTGGTGAACTTTGACGCAACTACAGGTACTTTGGTGAAAAGTCACGCATCCATGGCTTTCCATGGTACAAGTTCTTGAAACCTTTTGAAAGTCATATTTTTAACTGTGTATGTTGGATTTTTGTCGTTTTGGTCTTGTTTAGTTTAGATAAAGATACTTTATTTTTCCAAACCGGTGTGGTGTTTTCACTGTGTTACTGTGAGTGTTGGTACAAATACTTTACACATTGCCTTTGGGATAAAGCTGTCTGCTCGTGCCAAGCTACGAAGGGGGTGAGCAGAGGTTATCTAAAGTGTGTATCCCCCTTACCCTGACTAGAAGCAAGGGTCTCTATTTGGACAAAGGTACCTACCTCTGCCAACTAGAGACCCCCATTTCTAACAGGCACCATACAAAAATCATATTGGAAACTCATTCAAACATCAAATCACTAGATAGCTTTGACAAAAGTGCCCAACAAGACAGACATGCAGCCATAGCTGCAATGCCACTAGAAGAAGGTTGAGGCATAGTCACAAAGAAGAGGAAACAAATATACAACTGATAACAGCAGACTAAGAGAAGTGTGATCGCCACCTTCCACAAACCCATAAGACATGTATAACACAAAATCAATTCCACCACTAGCACACAATCCAAAACAACTTGGAGGCCACTGTTGGTGAAAAATATTTTGTGGTACATTAGATGCCTACACTATGTGGGAATTACTTGATGCAGGAAGAAGAGACACATGCTGCGCAGCAACATAGGAAGAGGAGGGACAGGAGCCAAATACTCACAAAATGATAGGTGCCAAGTACTCAAATATATACGGCTAAACATGGATGCAATCATGTTCACCATTTCGGACAACCTTCTGTCTAAGGTAAACACCTAGATGGACATTCTCTATATTTGGTGAAATTGCTGTTGGTGCAACAATTGTGAGTTACTAGCTCTCTCTATCACATAGTTGCCATGGTCCAGGGGATGTCGAAAACTATTATTTACAAAAATCTTGATACAAGTCGATTATGCATTTCTGAGGCATGTCATTGCCATTTGAAGTGCAAGAAAATAAAAAAAACTAGGACATTGCTGTATTCCCGAATGTGGCGTGAAATATTATTCCCTCAAGGCACCTGGATACTCATCTCCTCTACCTTGAGTGCATGTAATGTCTCGACTCTTGACTCTCATGTGTTACATTCACTATACACACTGAACACTGTTACTTAACTAACAACCCCTAGTGTGCCATGCATCATTGTGCTACTGTCCGACAGCATTTTAATGTCCAAGAGGTTGCAGTCTTCTATTTATCCAATGTGGGCCTGCTCAGTCAATCCCTGCAACTCAGTGCCCTTCCTAACATGTTAGGACTATTTTAGTCTTGTTACATAAAGTGCTCCATTGGGTCATGAGATATCTGCCCATATTGGTTGGTTGAGCCTTGCTTAATTATTAATTAGAAGAATCAACACACCTGACTCCTTTAGCCAGAATTGTGTTTCCCAGAATGTGTAATATCCTGTGAGGAAACCAGTGGTGGCTGGTGGCTCTTGAAAGTGGCCAGGTGTATAATTTGTGTTCGAATTTCAAGGTGTGAGACTGACAGACACAAGAGGGGTTGGAAGAGTGGTGTATTCCCCTCCAAGAACATTTTGGTAGAAAGTTTGCAGAAAAACCTATGCCTGAGAAGAGTTATCAGATTAGAGAAAATGAGGGCCTGTGGCACTGACTTAAAGTCAGTAGGAGACATAAATGTATGCCTTTGGCACCATGCCTTGATGGTGCAGAGGAGCAAGAAATGGATTTTAGTCATGTTTGAATGAGCGCTTTTGATTTGTAGTAATATATAAGTAGGACAAATAGATTGATGCTGAAGCATGTTGTTTTGCATTCAACAGGACAGGCAGACACATGTTTTAGAGTGACTTTACATCACCATAAACCCACTCTATGAGTCTATATGTAAGCTAGTAGTTGGAAACGGGGGACGTCAAATTATAAACTTTATATCAAACAGTATAAAATAAATGGTGAGCTACATTTAGACCTATACACTAATTCATCAAACTTCTACATGCTGTACACTAGTTTAGACTTTTTGCAAGACTGATTCAGGTTTGTGTTACAAAAGCACATGCACGACTAATAAGCCTTTGTGGAAAAAGGCAGGGGGGTGCTAGCCATGAGAGTCAGTTCACCAAAATAAAGAATTTAACCAAGTATTGGCAAAGCCAATAGGTCTCGCTTATGCAAGAGCTACTGGCTTTGGCAATGTGCTTTAGCTGTGTTGTACACCAGTGTGGCTGCCATTCAGCATGGCTAAAATGTTAGTGGTGTACAGTGGAATGGAGTGGGGTGGATTAGAGTGGATGAGATTAGATTAGAGTGGAGTAGATTAAAATGCAGTGAATTTAGAGTGGAAGGGAGAGGAATACAGTGGAGTGGATTAGAGTGGAGTGGTTTACACTGGAATGAATTACAGTTGAATGGATTACAGTGGATCAGATTAGAGTGGTGTGGAGTGGATTGCATGGGAGTGGACTGGGGTTGTTTACAGTGGAGTTGATTGGAGTGGATCACAATGGAGTGGACTACAGTGGACTAGAGTGGGTAACAGTGGATTACAGTGGGGTGGATTACAGGGCAGTGAAGTGGATTACAGTAGATTACAGGGTATTGGAGTGGAGTACAGTGGACTGGAATGGATTACAGCGGGTTACAGCTGAGTGGATTGGATTACAGTGGAGTACAGTGAATTACAGTGGAATGGAGTGGGTTACTGTGGATTGGAGTGGATTACAGTGGATTAGAGTGGAGCAGATTGGAGTTGCTTACAGTGGATTAAAGTGGAATGGGTTACAGTGGATTACAGTGAATTACAGTGGAGTGGATTAGAGTGGATTACAATGGATTACAGTAGATTACAATAGATTACAGTGGGGTGGATAACAGTGAATTACAGTGTATTATAGTGGAGTGAATTGGAGTGGACTATAGTGGAGTGGATCACAGTGGAGTGGATTACTTTGGAGTAGATTATATAGGAGTGGATTACAGTGGGTTACAATGAAGTGGATTACAGTGAATTGCAGTGGATTACAATTGAATGGATTACAGTGGAGTGGATTACAGTGGAGTGGAGTGGAGTGGATTACAGTGGATTGGAGCAGATTACAATAGAATGGGTTAGAGTGGATCACAGTGGAGTGGATTACAGGGGATAGGAATGGAGTGGATTACATTGGAGTGCAGTAGATCGTAGTGCATTACAGTGGATTAGAGTGGATTGTATTAGAGTGGACTGGAGCATATTACAATGGATTACAGTGGATTGGAGTGGAGTACATGGAGTACATTAGATTGCAGTGGATTGGAGTGGATTACAATGGATTACAGTGGACTGCAGTAAATTAGAGTGAATTACAGTGCAGTGGATTACAGTGGAGTGAATTGGATTACAGTGGATTACAATGGAGTGGAGTGGATTACTTTGGAGTGGAATTAATTGCATTGGTTTACAGAGGACTGGATTACAGTGGATTACAGTGAGTGGAATAGATTACAGTGGAGTGGAACAGATTCCATTACAGTAGATTGAAATGCATTACAGTGGATAACCTTTAGAATTTGGGTTTCTGGTTGGCAGAGGTATACTCCCAGTCCAAGTAGGAATCAAAATTCTAGTCAGGGTAAGTCAGTTACACACCATAGATTAACCTGTGCTCACCCTCTGGTAGCTTGGCACAGAGCAGGCATGCTTAACTGAAGAGGCAATGTGTAAAGTATTTGTGCAACACAACAAACATTAACAAAAAGAAAACACCCCAAAAAAAACACACCAGGTTAGAAAATAGATATGATTTTCATGAATAAAAGAAGAACAAAGTGACATAAATCCAATGACTAGAAGTCAAGATATGAATTTTTAAACATTAAATGTAAAAAATAGTGCTTAGAAGCATTAAGCATCCCTGGGGGTTATGTAGTCGTGCTGGACCGAGGCAAGTCAAGAGTTCATGCCGACCGTAATGGAGCGCGGGCTAAATACAGGAACCACGCAAGGCCCGCTGAACAAAGTACCTTGATCCTGGTCACAACAGCGAGATGCAGGGGACAGTCAAGAGATGGGTTGGTGTTGAACCCGCAGTTGAGGTGATGCTTCGATTTTCTTCATGCGGTGGTGGCGATGTACCGGTTCCAAAGATGATGCTCCGAGCCGAGGGGCATTGGTTCCATAGATGATGCGCTGGGTTTCTCCACACAGTCAAGGGAATGTGTCAATCTTCCCATGCTGCAATGGCCACGATGCGTTGGTACCGATGCATCGGTTCTTTAAGGCGATGCGTTGGTTCTGAGTGCTATGCGTCAATTCTGCTCCCACAACAGAGATGATGCATCAGTTCTGCTACACGCAGACAGGAGATGTGTTGGTTTGACTGGAGGAAGCACCCGGTTCCACTTCCAATGCACCAGGCGCAGGAGTAGGGTGGTGAGACTTTGATATCCCTGAATCTCAGAAACAGGAGGTAAGCCAACAAGACCTTGGAGATCAATCTGGGCTCGAACAGAGTTCAGTTCTTCCTCAGCACGATCAGAGGGTAACAGGTAGCAGGGCAACACAGCAAACAATCAGTTTTTCCAGTGCAGCAATCGAGCAGAGTGACACTTTTTGTAGCAGCACAGCAGTCCTTCTTCCTGACAGAGTTTCTTTATAGGTCCAGAAGTGTCAGATTTTGTGCGATCAGAGACCCAGTGCTTATACCCAGTTGTGCCTTTGAAGTGGGGTGACTTCAAAGAAGGGTCTTTGAAGTGCCCAGAGATCCTTTCTTCCTAGCCCTGCCTCCAGACTATCTACAGGGGGTAATCAATCCATTGTGTGGGGACAGGACAATGCCTATTCAGTTGTAAATGTCATCTCCTCCCTCCCATCATGCCCAGAATCAGCCATCAGGATGCAGATGGGTACTCAGACACACATAGCCTTCCTTTGTGTGTGGCTGTCAAGAGGGAATGCACAAAGTCAAACTGTCACCCACCCCAGACATGTATTGGAGACAGGCTGCAGGCACACAGGACTTTAAGGGCAAAAAAATGCCAACTTTCTAAAAGTAAACACAAGGACATGATGGACGGAGCGCTGAAACTTTTCAGACACTCACCCCCAGTCACAGATCTGGGTTGAATCCATCATCGTTCTTTAGGTCACTTTGCCACCCCAGGTCAGACCCAGCCATATGTAAATCAGTCTTGACCCTGTTCCTCATGGGAACAGTCCAGCCTGAACTGCCAAGTCAGGTCTTCCCTGGACCAAAAACAAGCATCCTGGGACTGGTTTCGGGGTAATACCCCTCATCAGCCAGGCTAGCTTAAATTCAGTGGCAAAGTGAGCAATGTACCCACATCTTGGCATACCCTGCCAACTTAGGGCGAACAAAGCAAACACAAGGAGATGATGGACTGAGAGCTGAAACTTTTTAGACACTCACCCCCAGTCACAGATCTGGGCTGAATCCATCATCGTTCATTAGCTCACTTTGCTACCCCAGTTCTAACCCAGCCATATGAAAATCAGTCTTGACCCTGTTCCTCATTGGAATAGTCCAGTCCGAACTGCCAAGCCAGGTCTTCCCTGGACTGAAAATAAGCATCCTGGGACCGGTTTCAAGGTAACACCCCATATCAGCCAGGCAAGCTTGAATCCAGTGGCAAAGTGTTGCATTTGCACCCTAAGTGGGAAGGATAGGCCCAGACGTGGGTCCCGTGCTCATCACGCCACCAGTTTCAAGCTAGCCTGTAATATAGTATATTGTGACCACCATTTGTTCCCTGATTAACTACATTCAGCCTTGATCCTCTTTCAAATGTTGCAAAAAAAGAAACCTCACATCCTTGTTAGTTCGTTCTCCTGCTAATATCTTTGCATGCTCTTTGTGAGTGGTGCAGCATCTGCTGAACCCCTCCCCTCCAATGGGAAATCCACACACCTGACCCTCTCCTCCACAGTACAGCTCATGCAAGGAATGTAATTTGTAACCCACTCGCAGCACTGTGCAAGCATAAGGGACTTAGCGACAATTGGTGCAGAAGGTGCAGTGGCACCAGGGCCCACTGAACCCTGAACATGACTGCATTTGAATGGCCCAGAAGCAGTCAACAGGGTTGCTTCCCTTGCTTGCACCAGGGCCCGTAGCATCCTAGCTAGGTTACTGGAAAGCACAGAGAAAATAGCAACAAAATAAGCACCCATTGCTGCTATCTAAGGAGCTGCTAATTTACACACCATCTATTTCACAGAGTGTTTGATTTCAAGGACATTAAAAAAAATATTTATATTCCAATGTTTAAAAATATGTATTCAAAGTCGAATGTCTTAATTTTGTCCAAAAACCTGTTAGAAGTCAAAGATAAGCATATTTCCTGCAGGCAACGTGGATTAGTAGATTGATTCCACAGATATATACGTCTCAGATATGCAGTTTTAAAAAATGAGGATACACCTATCAGTTTCCACCTCATTACCATATTGCACTTGCCAAGTTGCGTAGAAATTCTGTATGTTGGGTAATATCAGATTAGACCATCTACTTCATTTTGCAATTTCAGGAAACAAATATGTTTCCTTTTACCACCTCAGGAACCACCAATTAACCTCTGCTGCAAACACCGACGTGAATAGAAACCATCTTAAGAGGTCAGTCCTCTTTCGGTGCGCACGTGGAAATAAACATGAGAGCCAATGCATTCAAAAGTTTTACATCACGCCTCTTGTGACATCCCCTCCAGAGAATTTACATACATCCATCTCAAAATATGCTAATCGTTTTTTTTAATCTTCCATACCTTGGTGGATTCCCTTTCTTAAATTTTCAATGTTGTTATGGTGATGAGTGATTGTCGAGCGGAAGATCCTTAAATAAAGGGTTTGGTTGCTAACCGTGTTATATAGTAAACAGGATAACAAGTTTGTAGAATCGGGCACAATACATTTCACTTTATTAAACTACTGCAATAGGTTTAGCAATGTGAGTATAGCTACGATTACGGGTCTGAAACCCAACGTTAAACAAGCGAATGCTAAATATATGTACTTTTATTTATGTATTTTTATAGATCTCTATTGTACTATGAAAGTACTGTAGACATTAATAAAAAAATCGCTGTAGACATCAACAAGCGGCTGAGATGCAGGGTAAGCCATTCAAGGCACAAATGTAACAATGCATCAACAGTATGCCTATAGGAAATTTGAGTCTTCTTAGAAGGCCTGGGCGGTGAACTCTTCTCTGTTCGCGGAGTTTTCTGAACTCCGTGCTCCACGGAGTTCGCGAAGAGCAGAAAACTCCACTCCGCGTAGTGCAGCGGAGTTTTTTTCCCCGCACTCGCGCGTGAACAGTAAGTTCGGGAGTGCGAGCTGCCGCTCGGGTAGAAGTTCTACCCGAGCGGCAGGAAGACCAGCGTGAACTGCAGTTCGCACAGCATTCCACCACTTGCGGAACTCCGCACAGTTTTTTTGTCACTTAGCGGAGTTCCGCGTAGCAAAACTTGGCAAACTGCGCCCAGGCCTGCTTCTTAGCAGTGCATTAAACACTAGGTTGTTATTACCACTGTGTGGTTATGGTTCAGCTGCACTTTCCACTGAATGCAATTTTTTGATTTCCTTATAAGCATGAAACTTGCCAATCTACTAACACAGCCAGCTGCATTTTGGCATGCTGATTTTTCTGAAGATCAGTCCACAGGAAAAAGGTTAAGGGGTGAAGAATGTTTCATTTCCTATTTTATCTCCCAGTAGTATCCTGAGTGTTACCATTCCCTGTATGTCTTAGCTGCTGTCTTCACTGCCGAAAGTTGAATACCGAGACTGAATGATGTAATAGAATGTTGGTGTGTGGTGTGGACCGACCTGGTGTTGCTGTAATTTAAGAGCCAAGCATGTAATAAAGCCTATAGCACCTACTTGAGTGACCCCAGACTCTTGCATGAAGACCCTGCCCTCCAACTACAACATTTTGGCGATGAGTTGTTAAGGACCTGCATGAAATGCAGCAAGACGCTGGTGGTAGTTGGGAGATATTTCTGACAGGGGAGGAGGCCTGTTGTGAAAAAGAAGATGGCTTTGTGACCTTGGCGGACTAGTCTGGGGTCATACACCTTCAAATCCATGGCTAAGTGGTGTCAGCACATGTTGCTGGGAAGTAGGCCCCGAGTGAGGAGGGTGGGGAAGGTCTATCAAGGACAAGCAGCCAGCTAGAGGGAGTTATAAACTGAGTTGATGTGTCCCTGTAAATGGTCCTAGGCTTAAGAGCAATGCTATGGAGACAAAACTATAAGGACAGTGTTGTGGAAACAGTGCTGTGGGGACAGTATGTAATCTCTGTTACAGTAAGCAGATCTCTTAAATGACCCATGTAGCTTCAGGCATTTACACATACAACGGTGATGATCACATAAGAAGCATTGGTGAATTCACAGCAAGATCTTCAAATTGAAAAGACTGCTGCACTGGCAAGTCCATACCTTTGGTGGGTCTTGTGTGGTCAGATGACATTAGTTTATGACAAAGCTGCACATCACTCTGGCTGAATTCAAGTGTCACATGTGCTGGGCTCCCATGTGTTTCAAAAGTCATCTGTATCACTACAGGGGCATGTGCTGCATGGCAGGCAAGAACACTAATGAGCACATGTAGCCTGACTGAGTTTGAGGAGGAAAAACTCCTCCTCAAAAGTGGTTTCTAAGAGCGATTTTTAAAGGCATTCTGCTTAATTTATGGCAAGCATCGCAGAGTGACCAGAGAAGATGGTGTGGCTCCTTCTGGCGATGTGGCCATGGCGATGGACAGAGGTTTTGTGTCAATGCAGGGCAGGAGGTAAATGGCGACTTTACTCTCCGGTGTGAGTCAGTTGGCACTGGAAGAGGATGGTGTGATGTGTGGGAGCATTGAGGCATAACTTTCTCAACATTGATTCTCACCAATGTCTTGGATTCCCGACCTGGGTGCGGGTGAGGACGAAACACTGGCTTTGTAGACTTTAACATCATGAATGAGGACAGTAAGCTGATGTTCTATTGAGGCTTGTCTTGAAACATTGACAATGACTACACCAGACGTTTCGGTTATTTTATAAAGAGAAGCTGAACTGTCTCCAAGGACATTGGAAATCGAAATGAAACTGTATTGCTTAAGATTATGCTGTGTCTTGAAGTCAAGGGAGTCAAAACATCACCTGCCTGTCATTTGTCCAGTTGAGATGTTAAAATATGACATTCAGTTAATCAGCAGGATTATTTGCCATTCATTTACTTTGTATCATACTATGTACTTCACACTAAGGGTCCGATTCTGACTTTTCGGCAGAGTGGTGTCACGGCGGAGCAAATCGCCGTGCCACCACTCTGCCAAGGTGGCTCCACCCATCAGATTACGACTTACAAGTAGTCTGGCAGGTGGGCTGTGTAGCGATCCCATGGGGGTGCCTATTTTAAAGGCGGGGGTGCTTTGAAAAAGGCATCGCAATGGGATCGCACTACAAGGTTCCTGCATGGCATGGACTTGGAAATCCATGCCGTTCAGGAACCTATGTGCAGGCACACAGGGGGGCACATGTTATGCCCTTCTGTCTGCATCCACATGTGGTGAAGGCACAGGGGGCCATGTAGTGCCCCATTTGTTTCCTTTCCGCCAGGGTTTTCATGGCAGCACAACCGCCATGAAAACCCTGGCAGAGAGGAAACTAGTAATATGCTTGGTGGGACCATGGCAGTCCCACCAAGCATATTGTGGCCTCTGACCGTGGCTCCAACACCAGGGAATGCCAGTTTCCTGGCGGAGCCAGTGGTCCCAGGGCGGTCCAACTGCCCAGGTCATAATCAGGCGGTCGGACCATTGGTCTGGCAATGGATGGATCCGCCATCATGAGTCTGGCGGTCCTCGGACCGCCAGATTCATAATAGGGCCCTAAATGTGAGGCTTATTAGGTCAGGAAACAGTTTGTTTGGTGAGTCTTGTGTATTGATATGTGTCATATATCTGATTGGTTATGCATGTGTTATGTTGGTAGGTTTCAGGGTAGGCTGACAGTTTATGTTAATTAATGTGGTGTGCCGAATGCTTAGTACGGCAAGACAGGTTGGAAAGTTTACCATCTGTGTGTTGTTGTGTAGATACGTGCTGTTGTGCATGTCCAAGTGTCTCAAAACAGGCACATGTCCGTAGATTAGTACCTGGTGCACACAGTTTTCTATGTTGTGTAGAATTTGTCATGCTGAGATGATTCTGTCTAATAACTAAAGGCTGCTTTCAATACTAAGAGCCATATTTATGACTTCAGTGGGGCAGGGCAGCACAGCAAGTCATCTTGCTGCATTGCCCTGCGTCACAGGGAAAAGTCAGGAATGTGCCGTATTTATCCAATTTGGCACATTCCTGTCCTTTTCTGATGCGCCGGCGCCGCTTTGGCAGCCTAGAAGCAACGTAGGCACCCTTGCACCATGGTGCAAGGATGCCTGTGTTGTAGGGAGGATTGTTTTTGTGCAGAAACGGGCACCTTCCTGCACAAAAGCAATCCTTTGAGGCTTTTTCCTCTTTTTATGTGTGCTGCACACCATGACTTATCACTAACAGCCTGTTACACAGCTTCTGTTTTGACCCTGATTTCACAACACCAGCGTGTCTTCTTCCAGCGACGCTACACTGCACTTCTCCAGCAACATAAAATCTGTCTCGTGTCATCCGGACACTTCAAAATGGGCTCAGATATGTTCACCAATCCAAACCCTTTTGCCAGCCGGATTGCTGTGCGTTTAGCCTTGCAGTATCTGCAAAGGTTGAAGCTCGAAACCAGTAACTCCAGTGACTTACATTTTTTTATTGTGAAATAACTAACTTGAAAACTATTGAAGAAAGGTTATATATGTTTGCACAGAAACTTTCACTATTACACGCATAAACGAATCTCTCAGCAGATGTCATATGATGAAAGATGGGACAAATGTTGCAAGCGCTGAGCAGACGCCATACATTGTGCAATTAAGTTAATACACCTTATGCATAGTAGTCCAATTATAAATTTCTTCTGAGCAAGTTTGCATTACGTGGCAGATGCTGTTTTTTGTGCTTTGTATGTGAGCTCATTTGAGAGTTTTTAGAACTGAGTGGACTGGTAATCGCAGGGCCGAGTTTCGATCATGTGATGTGTTTCACAAATTTCTTGATGTCCCAGCTGTTCACCAGAACGCTACCTGCCTTGGGTAGGTGGGTCTGTGTTTTGCCTTAGGCATGGGGCAACTAATAGGCAGCCTTTTCAGTTGAAGCACTAATTGGGAGAGAAGGTGCAGCCATGACACAGACCACTTACTATGTGTGAAAAAGGCTGCTTTATTGAAACAGGTGCACATCACAACAAAATAACCTGTCAACTGTCTTACAAAACTAAAACCTCACTATACATCCGTTAGACTATGACCTGACCCCACCCTCACCCCTACAATACCCCCAACATGCCCCACCCTGCAATTAACACATTACAAACATTACAATGTACTGTATTTCAAATTTCCAAGTTCTATTAACCCTACATCCTATGCCTGCAAGTAGGAAACTATAAATAACCAAACATCCTAAACTGAACCTTGAACTACCTGCCTACCCTGTCCCTGCACAAGGTTCACTAACTGTCAACCCCAACCAAACATCTGCCAACCCCTGGAAAACTTTGCATGCCCCCGCTATGCACCTTCTCCAAGCGACAATGTACAGCTTACCCCTGCGCACCTGTCCCAACCAAACGTCCACAGGAAAAGGGAAAATCTTCCACCATTACATATCCCTCCTCAAACCAAACATCCTTGGGACAGGAGGGCGGGGAAAAATTCAAACTACTACTCCCTGCCACCAGCCACCATGTCACCAAATCTAAAATGGTGGCAGGGAGCCCAAAACCCCTTCAATATATAACCTTTGGGATAGGCCGATGTAGCCCAAACTCATTTCAAACTGGCAGTCCCCTGGACTGCACCACCCTCCCAATCTGATGGGGAGGCAGACCTCCCTCCTGTCAACTGCCCCCCAAGCCCCTATTGGAAGAGGTAGTTGATCTTCAATGCCTCTATTAGCCTTTCCTCCAATGGCTACTGCAGCGAGCATGAAAATTCACAGAGCATTTGAAAACTTCACACCTTGCCTGAGTCTGGCACTGCTTTGTTGCATGATATGGTGCTCTACCATACCTGCCGAATGCACCTGCTCCCCATTTCTACAAGTGCATGTCACCGAACCTCCCCCCATCAACACGTGCTTACTGATCAACATCCTGAATTCCAGTGTGCGCACAAGAAGCACACAAACAGTATTTAAAATCTTGTTTTTGCTATTTAGGTATAAATCTAAATTCTTGTTGGAGTTTGAGGGAGAGGTTAAGAAGGGTATTAGGTGATTGAGAGTGACTGCCACCAATGGAAAAGGGACACAGAGGGCACTAAGCCCCTCCTCCTGAAGGGTAGAGCACAAGGCCGATCTGATCGGCCTGAGCACTTTCAGTTTCAGCATGGGGCCAATTAGATCGGCTCGTGGCACGTCCACCCCTGTGACCTGGCCCACCCAAGGGCATATACAAAACAACTGTGGGAGCCTGCGCTTGCTTTTTTTTCTAAATTTTGCCGCAGATTCGCAGATCCTCCACGAAATAGCAGCAACATTGAAAATAAAAGTTTTGGGACCCCACCAACAGGCCTAAGGAGTCAGGGTATTCATACCCTGCCCCCTTCTCTTTTTTTAAACTCTGTTTATGGAGCTTGGCTGAGTCCAAATCCCAAAATGGCTGCCAACACTTCCTGGTTGAAGTGTTGGCAGCTAATCAGATCTCAGCATGAGATCTGTCGGATCCGTGGACCCTCTGCGTCCATAAATATGCAAATTTCTTTTTCTTGAATAACTCCAAAACTACTGAACAGATTTACACCAAATCACAAGATGGCTGTTTCTGGACCAAGAGCTACCTTTATGCCAAACTTGGTGTAATTTCATTCAGCGGTTTGGGCTGTAGTCATGTCTAAATCCATATCCGAAATTGCATGGGAAATGCAAATTTTTTGACGCTCCCCTTTTTCTTGGCCTCCACCTCCACAAGGCTTTCCTTGAAAACAATATGGGGGGGCTGCCACCTCCCCAGGCTTTAAATTTCAATTAATGCGTTGGCCGTTCAGACCCCCCCGTAGCCCCAGGGACCACCACTTCCCCAGGGCTTTTGCTAAATTGAATGCAGGGGGACACGTGGCCCTTCCGCTGCCCCGGGGACCAGCACCTCCCAGGGGCAAAATCAAACAAAGGAAGTGGCTGTGCGGCCCCCCTTCTGGAGCCATAGATGGCCCTGGGGACCAACACACCCCAGGGCCAGCTGTTTGCTGTGGCTTGGCGGGAGCTTTACTGCTTCCGCCAAGCCATAGCAAACGGTCCGCTTCCAGCAGACGAGAGCATTAAAAATGCTCTTGCTTGCTAGAAGTGGAGCAAAAATACTCTCACAGTTAGGGAGCGGCATGTTCAGCAGCTCCCTCTCTGCAAAATACAATGCCAGAACCCGCAGGAAGCGGGGAGCTGGTAGAGACTGCAGGGGCCTTGAGGCTCCTCCCGTGGTCCCCAACAGTTTGGGTGCCTTGGTGGGACCAGGGCACCCACAATAGAGGCCTGGCCCTGGGAATGGGGTCCACGGGCCAGAATCGGCCTGGGAAGGGGGCTGCGTGGCCTCCTCCCCATGAAAAAAGGCCTGACCCCGGGGGATGGGGTCTCCGGGGCTGAAATCGGCCCAGAGAACGGGGGCCAAAAGCCCCCTCCCCTTATAAATATATATTTTTTTTTTTAAAGCTGGACTGGCAAGTCGCCGAAGGCCCGCCCCCTTTCAGCACCACTCTACAAACACGCCTCCTGGCACACAGGGGGATTGCTGAGAGGTGATCGGAGGCCCTGACCCCTTTCTGAACCGCTCTGCAAACGCGCCTCCTGGCTCAGTTCTGGTTGGGGGATGAAGTCCCCTTGGATACTGAGGGTCCTTGGGGGCCAAGAAGCCCTCCTGTTACTTCCAGTAGGTACCAGACAGAAGGATTCCTGACAGGTGGTCGGAGGCCCTGTCCCCTTTCTCCACCACTCTGTAAACACAACTACTAGTTAAAAAAACCTTAGAAATTCACTGAAAAGAACAAAAGTTACAGGTATGATATAGTTTGGCTTAGATTTCACTCATATAAAACCAGTGAAATTCAGCACTTATAGTTACATGAGCTTTTTTTATTTTTATTTTATTTTAAAGGTTTTATATAGCGCTGGCTAGACCCGGAGGTATCAGAGCGCTTTACATGAGTATCAGACCATAGTTGTAGGTTACATCGTTACAAAGGTTACACAGTTATTAGAGCATGGCAACATAGTTACATGTAAGGTCGAGACAAACAATAAGGATGTATATGTAAGGGAAAAAAGCAGGTAGGAGAGAGATTCAGGGGAGGGGGGTAGGAGTAGGGGAAGTAGAAAGAGAATGAAGGAGGGAAGGAGGAGGGGAGGGTGAGAGACACAGCCTGGAAGGAGGAGGGGGAGGGTGATGGGGACACAAACCGGTAGACGAGTCAAAGCTGCGTCCAAAGTCCAGAAAGCTGTGATCCCAGGGGAAGTGGTATTATTTCCCCATCTCTGTTGTGAGAGGTTCCCTTTATACAGTGGACTCTCTCAGAGGGGTCTCTGAGACTCCAAGGCCTACAAACTGGATCCTTCCCCAAAAAGGGGAGAGGGAGTGCTTTGGCAAGGGGTGGCATACCATACCTCAACTGTGAGTGGCTCCCTTGGCGCTGTGGACTCTCTCAGAGGGATCACTGAGACTCCAGAGAATACTTATTGGATCTTTCCCCAACAAGGGGAGAAGGAGTGCTTAGTCAAAGGACACAAGGGACAGGGGGCAAGGCGGTGTCGCAGGCAAGGGGAGAGATTCAGGGGAGAAGGGATAGGAGCAGAGGGAGTAGACAAAGAATGAGAGAGGGAGATAGGACATTGCATAAGAACATTTTTACATAGTTACATCTGTTATAGTTACAGTTAACAGTAAATGCTAGGAAGGAAAACGCTTAACAGGATAAAAAGATATTAGAGCATAGCATAACCAGGACACACGTCATAGGAGTGGTGGAGGGTAGAGGGGAAAGGAAAGCAGGAGAGAGGCAAGCGGACAGGGTCGGGTAGATCAGAAGGGGGAAGGTACTCAGGGAAAGCAGGCAGTAGAAGTAGATTGAAGAGAAGAGACAGATAGAGCCGTGAAAATCAATGTCCGATGTCCGGTTGGGTAGGTGACGGCCAATGGGGTGAACCAGAGCCCGACTCCGCTTTAGCTGCATAGGACAGCTCCACCGGGCAGGATGGTGATCAGGGTTTATTTAAAGAAGGTCAAGTTCAAATGGGGAGTAGGAGAGATGAGAGCCGCAGTCAGATCAGAACCCAGGTGTGGGTGGGGGGTAAATGTTTTGATGTTATCAAGGCGCAGTCCAATCGGGGGCTCGACGTCCGGTGGTGGCAGCTGCCTCAGAACCGGTGAAGGCTGCGGGCAGAACGGAGTTAAAAAGGCGAAGGCACCATCTTAAGGTCAGGCGTTGTCCAGGCCCGTCCTAAAAGATGATACCCAGGTCACAAAATGCCCCCAGAATAGAGCGCCATCGCAAGGGGGTATCAGCTGGAAAGCCCCTACTGCTAGGTTTGGGAGCTAATTACAACTTACACCCCAGTAATGCACTGCTTATTACTGCACATATTACATCACTGATGACATCTCAAATGACATCACTGATGACATCATCCACAGAACTATTCATATACCCACTCACACTCCCATACAACCTCTCGTTGTATGCCCACTCACACACCCACACACCCACTCACATACCCATTCAAATACACATACCAGACTCACATATCCTCTCACTCCTTCATAGAGGCACTTACACACCCACTCACTCACTCGTACAGCCACTCACACAACTAATCACTTACCCATACAGCCACTCATACAACCAGTCACTCACCCATACAACCACTCACATAGCCACACACTCACCCATACAGCTACTCACACACCCACTTATTTACCTACACAGTCACTCACACATCCACTCACTCACCCATACATCCATTCATACAGACACTTATTCTCCAATACAGCTACTCACACACCAACTCACTTAACCAAACACTAACTCAAACAGCCATGCACTCACCCATACAGCCACTTACACACCGAGTCACTCACTCATACAGTCATTTAGACACCCATTCACTCACCCATACAGTCACTACACACCCATTTACCCACCTATAGAGCCACTCACACTGCCACTCACTCACCCATACAACTAATGACACAACCACTCACACACCTACAGACCTACTCAGAAATCCACTGACTTACCCAAACAGTCACTCATGCATGCATTCACACACCCATACAGCCACTAACACACAGATACAGACAGTAACATGCCCACTCAGATTACACATGTTATAGATAGTATCACTCATTAGTTGTACAACTAGCATAGTAATCTAGCTTTTGTAGTAGGTTAGAATATACCTTTAACACCCGTGAACTTTTAAAAACATGTACTCTCACTGGATGATGCCATCAGTGATGTCATCTGAGATGGCATCAGGGATGTAATCTGTGATGTCACTGACCATGTCATGAGTGATGTAATATGTGAGGTCATAAGCAGTGCATTACGGGGGCGTATGCTATAGTTAGCACAGGTAACTATAATTGCTGAATCTCACTGGTTATGTCTCAATATGTGACCACTATTTTTGCGACCAGTGTGCCATATTGTAAACTGACCAATGTACTAATAGGTTGGTTCACAAAATACCGATTTTTAGTCATCTTACCATCAATGTCTGTGAGTGATTTTAAATAAAGCATTTTTTAATGCAACCAGTTTTCCTTAGAGGAAACAGTTTTTCTTAGAGGAAAAGTGGATTTGTTTAAAAAAAATGAAAAGTGAAAGTAACATTTTCTAAGAGTAGGCATTAGTTTGTGTGATGACTGCCTACTCTTAAAAAGGTTTGTGTCAGCATTCACAAAGGGACCTATTCCCATTTTTGAGTGGGTTACCGCCACATGTTTGTGTCCAGTAGAATATTAATGTTTTGCAACTGGATTTCGGTGCAAAACATCAATACATACCATTCCAATTTGGTATTTGGTAGGGGTGCTCTAAACACACCCATTCCAAATTCCGATTCAGTATTTGGTCACAAACCCAAATTGTGATTCAGTAATGTGTTATCTAATTGCAATTTGAGTTTTGAACATACCAAGCAGGGCAGTTTTTGAACATGTAAAGAAACTCTGTATAGGTGTTTTGCAAGGTATGGGAGACTGTATGCATTTGTGTTTGCTGCAGGTAATGTTGGTTGTAATATCATAGAAATCAACAATAAAAACAGGCCCTAGACCATTAAGTAGGGTGTACAAACAGCCAAAAAATGGCCAACATCCTAACCTGTGAGACCAGCCCTGCCAAATTGCCAGCCCTTCCAGATTACCCTATATGACTGCCAGATTGCCCTATAGGCCAGTTCAACCTTGCATTAGGTACCTTTAAAGACACCAATGGAGATTTTAGAAATATGTTTGAACATTTTAGGCAAGCACCTCTTTCGCACACTGGCACATTTGGATCTTGTGATAAACATCAACGTCCATAAATATTAATGCTACGAAACTGGATTCAGATATCATGATCCTTCCCATATTATGACAGTAAAAAGAAAGATGGAGGAACTGCATGGGAATATGATGGATATTTTTTGGTTTATGGCATTCTTTGTTGCAGCATGAAAGGGCATTTGGGACATGTGATGGTGGATTCTGGCTATATGACAGCATTCCTTGAACATATGATTCCACTTTTCCTGCCCTAAAATGTAATTTTGTAGGTGATAACATTGCATTTCTTGGCCAATAACATTCTGAGTCTCTCAGAGGACACTCATCACACAATAGCCCACTCATATCTACTCACATATCCATCATTGCACTCACTCCCAAAACCACTAACTGACCCAGTCAAATGCCTAACGTCTCACTCTTTGCAGTCATTCAAATACTCAGTCTTGAACCCACTTACTCGGTTTTCCCTTAGCCATTAAGGGCATGTTTCTCTCTTATAACTCTTTCAAATATATTGCTGTTGATATGTTGACGAGTCACTTCCACCATACAATATTGAGCATGTGTCTTGAATATTACTATTACTATGAAGGCAATAGGTGATATGTGGGACCACTAATTAAAGTAGTGATACTGAAGGGAAACCGTAGTATGGTGTCATTTGTCATATCATCCATGACATAATTAGTAATGTCATTGATAATGTCAAAAATGATGTAATTTGTAGTGTCACCTGTCAAATCATTTGGTGCATTCCTATATTGCCATTGTGAAATTTTGCTAATGTTATGTATGGCTCTCATGGAGAACCTCTATTGTTTATTTCAGTTTCTGAATCTCATACCCACTGCTACATCATAGCAACAGTTGTTAATAAAACTGGTTACCCACTGTTGTGATGTCATAAAGACCTTACAGGCCAGGCTGACAGGCCGTCCTGAGAGCCATCAGTGCAGCTCTGCTTGTCTGCTTTTACTGAAAGGAGAAAGCACAGCTGCAGAAGGGAGAAGGGAGGCAGGGAAGGTGGTGGGGGTTAGTCAAGGATTGCAGGTAAGTTTTTTTAACCTTTGGAACAGGGATGAACAAAAGAGGCCATGTTATATATGGCTCCTCGATTACTCTTCTGACACTGGCAGATGATTTGGGGGGAATGTCACTCATAATCCCTCAGTGAAAAGCATCCCTGTAATTCACTGTTACCCATCTATAATTCTATATATCATACCATGAGGCTGAAAGCCAAGTGATTTGTAAATGTCACAATAACCACAAGAAGTAACTATCTAACTATAGTGCACATTATGCCTACTATGTTAACTGTTATGTATTTTTTAATATATGTTTATTTTGTTGCAGTTTGCAGGAAAAAGGTATTTAGAGACAATGGATTCAGTCATCATCCAGTTATAGTCCCCCAGCTCTTGCACCTACTACACATAACACATTATCTTTTGATGATACAAATTTTGGGTCTGGGACATGCCTAATATGTAACATCTAAGACGCACAGAGGAAGCGTTGGTATACAGGGTAAAGAGTGATGGTTCGTGGGAGTGGGTTGTGTTTGAAACTGGCACTTAGTGCCTCAAATGTTCTACCACAACAGAAGGCAATGGCCAGTATGCAGTGTGATTAAATGTAGTGACCAGGGTGTGGTTACAAAGGTATATTGTTTGCCTGTGACTTTCTGGGTATATGTTTAGCTACTACTATGTGAAAATAACGGTTGGGTTTGAATTTTAGTCATTGCATTTTGGATGTAAAGGAGAGTGCCCAGGGTTTACAATAGGGCTGAGTGTAATTTGCATACATTTTCCCAAAATGTGAGTGCAATTCGCATACATTATCTCAAAGTTTCTTGAAAGTTCAGGATAATTCTGCGCAAATATGTTACTTAGGTGTCTAAAGTATTTCTTTCCGGTAAGCTGAGTGACTTTCAATGGGGGAGGGCCTATCTCACATAAAAAGTATCTCAAGTACAGACATAAAATTGGTTTCAGCAGAAAATCGTTCTCTGTGATATATTTTCTACTTAAACCATTTGCCTACAGACAACAATCGTTAATTTTCACGATATATGAAATGTACATTTTTCACCTTTCGCACAAAACAAAATGCTTTAACAATAAAAATTGCGATAGGGGCCTATTTGAGCCTGAGGGCATGAACAGTGAGTAATGGGTAATAGACAATAGACATTAGGTTTGATATAAAAGCCATGGGTGAAAATACAGTTTTGTCTTGATGGCAACTTTATGCCTAACGTGACCTGGGGCAGGCATAGCGAGAGTGCAGGGTATGGCTTAAGCCTGTGCCAACTCGGGCCCAGATTTACTAAGCTCTTGAGTTGTCATTGCATCACGTAAGGTGACACAAGGCAACACAAAGGCTTAAGTAATATTTACTAGCCCACTCAAAGCCACCTTGCATGGCTCTATGTGGCATAGTAAATCCAGAGTAATGTGAGGCAGTGCAAATCACTGTCTCTGTGTTAGGAAAGCGTTCCATGGGTGGAGTGTGGGCACTTCCATGTATCCACATACGGATTTTGTCGCATTCCCACATTTATTAAGGTCAGTAAACCTGGGAATGCATTAAAATTCTACACCATACCAACAGAGGCATAATGAGGAGAAATATCTTTATTTCTCCTCGTTATTTCCTCTTTCTACATGTGATGCAGCAGCACACAAAGAAAGAGGAAAATGCTTCTGAGGATTGTTTTTGTGCAGGAAGGTAAACATAAACAATTGTGCCTGTAATGCAGGCACCCTTGCACCATGGTGCAAGGATGCTTGCATTGGTACTAGGTACTCGGTGTGCCAGTTCGGAGGGAAAAAAAAGAATTTGCTTTCTCTTGGTAAATATGTTGCATTATTCCTCTCTTCGTTTGACGCAGCGCAGTAAGTTGTCTTGCTCTGTTGCTTTGCATCAAATGTGAGTAAATCTGGGCCTATGTGTTTTGGGGTTTGGAACCTGTACAGGCTGTGGTCAATGATCATGCCCTGAAGAGATTATCCATTTTCGAAAGTGAGGTGTGATGGAAAGTCAACAGAATGTAGGTCATGTACATATGCCACACTGAGGGGCATATTTATGTGAGGGTTGTGTCACGTTTGCACCACACAATGTGGTACATGCGTGACGCAAACCTCTAAGTCATATTTTTGAAGCCACGCAAAGCCACTTTGCTTAGCTCTGGGTGGCTTAAAAAATCTCGATTAACGCAACACAGCACAAATAGCTGCATTACGTTATCTGCCCTAGGAAGGTGTTCCATGGCGTTGCGTCGGTGTTACCACGCAACTCCAATGGATTTTTATGCATTCCTAGCTTTACAAGAAATTGTAAACCTGGGGTTGTGCCAAATCTTATACCTTACCAGGCGAAGTGTAACAAGAAGAAATATCTCTATTTCTAATAGTTCCTTCCTCTTTAGCTATGTGTTGCATTCTGCAGCACACATAGAAAGAGGAATATGCCTCAGGCGAGTGTTTTGTGCAGGAAGATGCCCCTTCCTGCACACAAACAATCCTGCATGCAACACAGGCACCCTTGCACCATAGTGCAAGGGTGCCTGCATTGGGACTAGGCTACCAAAAGGGTGCCAGCGCAAGAGAAACGACAGGAATGCACAGTATTTCCTTAAATATGGTGCATATCTGCCCTTGTCCTGTCATGTAGTGCAGAGCAGAAAGGTGACTTGCTGCACTGCACTGCGTGACTGGGCCATAAATTTGGCCCTGACTCTTTGCTGATTATCAATCAATCAATCACGGGTTTATAAAGCGCGCTACTCACCCGTGAGGGTCTCAAGGCGCTGGGGGGGAGGGGGGGTGGTGCAGCTCCGGATCAGTCGAAGAGCCAGGTCTTGAGGCTCTTCCTGAAGGTGTGCAGAGTTGGGGAACGTCTGATGTTGACTGGGAGCTCGTTCCAGGTCTTTGCTGTGACATAGGAGAAGGCTCTTCCACCTGCTCTGGTTCTGCGGATGCATGGGGTCTCTGCCAGGGCGAGGTCGGCGGAGCGGAGGTTCCTTTTGGGTACGTGGAAGAAGACTCTTTCGTTGAGGTATTTGGGTCCGATGTTGTGGAGGGATTATGGATCTCCCACAAACACCATTCCAAGTGGGAGAAAGTAGAAAGACAACCTCACTCTACGAATTAAAACAGAAAACCCTAAGTATTGTCAATTTCCCTGTCAACAAATATATAATTGCTGTTATCATCTGTGGTGTCATCAGTAATTTCGTTGGGGCCATCTGTGATGACACCAATGATGCTATTTGAGATGTCATCAGTGATGTAATGTATGAAGTTATGAGCAATTCATGGCGACGTTGTGAGATAGTGTAGCTCACGCTAATGGGCATATTTCAGTATTTTGTTATGTTTCTTGCTTTGTAACCATAAAGTAACTAATTATTTACCTGAAATTTGAAAAAGACAGAAAAACCAGTTTGCACTTCTCTGTTTTCTAAAAATATAACATATTTCATATTAATTGAAACAATTTATAGTTCAGCTTCATAACACTGATTTGTTTCAGACAGAAATCATTTGTCAAATATCCTATCATCAGTTGTGAACACCTATGCCAAATCGCAATCACAGTCACGAGGCCTGTCAAATATTCCATTGAGATTTATAGAATTCAGCAAGAACTGCAAATCGCCCACGAAGATGTGACTGCCCAACATCATTTTTAAACTTATTTCAGAGAGAAAGATAGTGATCTATGGGGTTAGATCACTATCTTTCTCCATGAATGTTGTGTAACACTTTCATGTGGCATTATTATACTTGTTGTATTCTTTCTATTTGGGGCTCGTGGGCAGTGGGAGGCAGGGAACATTCTGTTTGGTCATGGGATTCCGTTCCACGGCATTAGCTTGCGGTTGGTGCCTGGGACTGGAAGCCGTTCTGCCTGGCGCTCGCCTGTTTATTTATCTTCATGCTTAAATTGGAATAAAGCCTTGAAACCATACCGTCTCCTACCATCTCTACAATTGGCGACGAGCAAAGAAACGGAACCACGTTATTCAGTACTTCAAGTTCTCATCTACAGGAAGCGTTTATTGTGTTTTGGAGACTACATGGAACATTTTGGCGGAGGCAGCTGACATTATTCCTGCTTAAACAACCTGCCAATAACAAGGACCTTTCTGGCTATCTGCTACTGTTGGAAACCGTCGGAAGGTAATTTACCGTAATCTTGTGTGCTGACTGTGGCAACCGCCATCAGCTGCATCTTTCAAGCAGCGGCGGCATTCCAAGCGCATGTGCTTCTTCGAACCTTTGACGTATAGAGACGCACAGCTACAGCGCTAACGGGATGATGCCATCACGCAAGGTCACGCAGCATGACCTTGCGTAGCGGCCATCTTCATTGATAGACGAAATACAAGGAAATATAGAACTGTACTCAGAAAATGAGGCACACGAGATGAGTCGGAGTTCATATTAACTCATTATTGGCAGTATTTTGAAACGGAAACAGGTGAGATTGTCGGGAAACGGCTACATATACAAGGTAGTTTATTTACAATTCATTTTGGCAAAGTTTATGTGTGTTTAGTGACTTTACATTCACGAATGGAACAAGGGGAACAAGGCTGTGCAAGTCTACAACAAGCCATGGCACAACCAAATTTCTCAATTAGTTCTCCCCATCCATTCTGGGCTACAGGTTCACAGCCTAACATTACGTGGGTGGAGTGGAAGGAGTATTTTGTAAACTATGTTTGTGCTATTGATGAGGCTGGAAAAATGAAACCAGAACAAAAGAAAAGAATACTTCTTCACTCTTTGGGCCCGGTGGGATTAAAAACATATTCTCGTATGCCAAAAATGACTGATACTACCATAGATGTTTTTGAGTGTGCACTTAAAGACATGGATAAATATTTTGCTCCTAAAGTTTGCATTGGCGTAGTGAGACATACATTTTTCCAGAGGAAGCAAAATAAGGAAGAGCCTGTAGATGAGTGGTTGGATGACCTTAAAAAATTGGCAATTGACTGCAAGTTTGGGGATCTCCACGATGATTTCTTACGTGACCAGTTGGTTGTGCATAATAACAATTCACCTATACAGGACCGTTTATGGGTGAATGGAGATGCACCACTTGAGGATGTGTTGGCCATAATGAGGAAATCCGAAATGTCAGGCAGGTGTGCCAATGTAATCAAAGAGTCAGAGAATGAGTCAACCAGAGCATCAGGAGGTGTTTTTAAATTACAGAGTTCTGCTAAAGGGCAAACTCAACAAGCGTCTGGACGTTGGTTGAACCAATACCAAAGGAACTCTGGGAGCGAGAAGAGACCGGAAGACAGAAGATGCTATCGCTGCGACAGTAAAGAACATTTAGCTTTTAGTAAACAATGCCCTGCTTTAAAGAAGAAATGTGGCATTTGTGGCCTTTTCAGACATTTTAGCAAAATGTGCCGTAGGCGTAATAATGTAAAGTACGTATGGAACGAGGAGGAAAATACTGAGGAAGACTTGCATCTAGATGAAAATTGCATTAAGAATTTACATGGCAATTTTGTTATTAATGTTAGTGATGTATCTTTGAAAGGTAAACCCATATGTGATTTATCTTTAGGTGGTGTTACTGTAAAAGTCTACGCAGACTCAGGATCACCATATACTATTGTTAACGAAGAGGTTTGGAAAACAAAATTTGTGGAAAAAATTGGGCATCATTTGAATGTATCTGATGTGAGTCCGGTAAGTTTCACTGGAGAGAAAATTAATATGCTGGGGTTCAGATGGCTCACCTTCCTTTTTAAAGGGAGGTCAGCCAGAGGGAAATTGTACGTTGCCAAGCTGGGACCTTCTGTTTTAGGTTAGTTGGATCAAAAAAACTTGCACATAATACTGGACCCTAATAGTGACGAGAAAGTACTTATAATGGATGAAACCAGTAAGTTGGGTGAGGTTTTAAATAACAAGTTTCCTGTGGTTTTGGGAAGAATTTAGGAGCGCTTAGGGGTTTGAGCACAGGATTGTGCTCAAAAGGATGCAGAACCCAAAGTGCATAAAGTAAGACCCATTCCTATGCTTATAAGAGAAGAAGTCAACAAGGAATTACAGGGTCTATTATCCAAAGGGGTTATTGAAGAGATTCACACTTCTGAATGGATTTCTCCGGTTGTGGTTGCACGGAAATCCAACGGAAAAATCCGTTTATGTATTGATTTGCGCCATCTAAATAATAATATTGTTATTGAAAGATTTCCCCTGCCAAAAATTAATGAAATGGTGTCCTCTCTGAGGGGGGCGACCTGGTTTTCCACCATA
Organism: Calotriton arnoldi; assembly: GCA_963921515.1. Classification (NCBI taxonomy): domain Eukaryota; kingdom Metazoa; phylum Chordata; class Amphibia; order Caudata; family Salamandridae; genus Calotriton; species Calotriton arnoldi. The sequence continues at coordinate 801,293 of CAWUFW010007030.1, forward strand.
GACCTCTCCACAGCTTATCATCAGGTCATGCTCGAACCTGAATCCAGAAGGCTTACGGCTTTCATTACGGCTTTTGGTTGTTACCAGTTCAGGCATATGCCTTTCGGCCTTGCATCGGCTGCGGCTGTATTTCAGCGGTTGATGCACAGACTTTTTGGGGAAATGAAAGGTGTATGTTTTTTTCAAGACGATATCTTGATTGCTGCTAATGGGAAAGATGAACATGATTCCATTTTAAAGGAGGTATTAGGGACACTACAGTGTGCTGGGTTAACAGTTGAACTTTCAAAATGTAAATTTGCACAGAGGAGTGTTTCGTAACTTGGGCATATTATAAGTAAAGAGGGTGTAAGACCGAAGCCTTCACTTATAAACACCATTGTGGGATCACCTGCTCCCACATCGAAGAAAGAAGTTAGATCTTTTTTGGGGATGGCAGAATATTGTGTGAAGTTTATACCGAATTTTGCAGGTACAGTTTATAACATACGTTCTCTCCTTAAAAAGAATGTCAAGTTTGAATGGACAAGTGCATGTGAGAGTGAATTTTCTTTGATTAAAGCGGATTTACAACGTGTGAATGCTCTTAGTAGCTTTGATCCCAACTCTGAGTGCCTGCTAACCACGGATGCCATGATAAGGGATTGGGCGCAGTCCTTTCACAAAAAGGAAGTGATGGCAAAGAAAAAATCATTTTGTTTGCTTCTAGAGCTTTATCCCCTGCAGAGAGCAAGTATCCTATTATTGAAAGGGAAGCCTTGGCTTGCGCCTGGGCTTTAGAGCACTTTCGTGCTTTTGTTTGGGGGAAGCCTGTAACTATCCGTACGGATCATCGACCTTTGGTACGCATTCTTACTACGGAAGGTAGTGTGGGGGCTTCTGCCAGGTTGGCCAGGATATCGATGAGGATGAAGGAGTATGTTTATAAGATCATTTATCTACCTGGTAGAGACAATGTAGTTGCTGATTGTTTATCTAGGCTACCTATTCCTCTGGAAAATTGTGTAGATGACCCATGGGGAAATTTTAGTATAGCCTTTATTCATGATTCAGGTGCTCCCGCCATTACCAAAGATGAGTGGCTTATTGAGCAACGTAAGGACATTGACTTAAAATTGGTTTCGGATTACATTTGTAAAGGGTGGCCTAGGAAACACAACATTGGTAGTGGTTTGAAATCTTTTTGGGATGTACGCATGGAGTTGTCCGTTGACAGAGATTTGTTAATGAGAGGGGATAGGATTGTTTCTCCCAAGACATTACGCAATAAGGTGTTACAATTATGCCACGAAGGCCATTTTGGTATTATCCAAACTAAATCAGTTGTTAAAGGAATCTTTTGGTGGCCTGGGGTCGATAATGAAGTAGAAAGGTTTGTGAAAGGGTGCTCTATTTGCTGCTCTGCTGATAAGACTTTGAAAACATTGAGACCCCCAATGAGTGAGGGATTGATTCCCAATCTCCCTTGGGAAACGGTTGCAGTTGATATTTTTGGACCCGTGGGGGATTCGAAAGAGTATGGTTTGGTTGCCATTGACCTTTTCACCAAGTGGCCGGTTGTTGAGATTGTGGAAAGAGTGGATACACACATGGTTTTAAAATTTTTGGACAACATTTTTGTGTTGGAAGGGTTGCCTGTTTGTGTGTTAACTGATAATGGTGTACAATTTATGTCCAGGTTGGCCAAGGATTATTTTGAGAGGTGTGGTGTGAAGCACAAAACTACATCATTATATAATCCGAGTGGAAATGGCACAGTAGAGCGCTTTAATAGAGTGATCAAAGGTGTCATTCAAATGTCAATGTGTAAAAATTTAGACTGGAAACTGGAGATACAAAAAGCAGTTTGGGCATACAGGAGTACAACTCAAACCACCACGGGGTTATCTCCTTTTATCATGATGAGGGGAAGAACACCCAGATGTAAGTTTAACCCGGCTTGGCTCTTGGAAGGCTCAGTACAACAATGGTCCCCTATCAAAGTAAAGAAAAGCCTGGAAGTAGTACATGTGAAAAGTAAGGAATATTATGATAAATGTCATGGTACTAAAGATGTTCCTGTTATGGTGGGGGATTGGGTTCGCATTAAGAAACCAGTTAAAGTCCCCAAAGGCGAAAGCAAATTTGAAACACAGCAACAGGTAGAGGAAGTTCTACGCAATTCAATTAGACTTAAAGATGGGAGAGTTTGGAATTTGAAGAATGTTGCTCTTGATTTGAATCAACAGCATGCTGCGAGAGGTCAACAGCATGAACAATTGTCCAATTTTGATTGGGTGGAAGACTATTTCAACAATAGTGCTCTCCAATCTCAATTAGGTTCTGATACTTACCAAACTAGGGATGTCACTCATACTGGTTACACTTTGGGTGCTAGTCCTTCAACCAATATTGCCACCCCGAATATCTCTGATTGTTCCATTACGGAGGGGGAAGGGTTTTCGGGAGCTGGTAATTCTTGTGCTGCGGTACCTACACGAGAGTGTACAAATTCTAGTACTGATGCTGATATCGGTATTTGCAATAAGAGGAGGAGAGTTCTTCCAGGATGGTTAAAAGAATATGTTATGTGATCTTTTGTTTTTGATATTGTATTTTTTTTCCTTTCTTTCTTTTTTTTCTTATCCTCCTTTCCTTTATTGAGCCCTACTTATTACTTGTTCCTAAAGAGGGGGGATGTGTTGTGTAACACTTTCATGTGGCATTATTATACTTGTTGTATTCTTTCTATTTGGGGCTCGTGGGCAGTGGGAGGCAGGGAACATTCTGTTTGGTCATGGGATTCCGTTCCACGGCATTAGCTTGCGGTTGGTGCCTGGGACTGGAAGCCGTTCTGCCTGGCGCTCGCCTGTTTATTTATCTTCATGCTTAAATTGGAATAAAGCCTTGAAACCATACCGTCTCCTACCATCTCTACAATGAAATTAGCTAAAAAATCGCTTTGTGAAAGAATGCTGTGTTTCGCACAAGTCACTGCATGGCAGGGTAGACACTAAAGAATGTGTGATTTTTTCCTACAAGCAGTCTGAGTAAGGACACATACTTGGAGGGGAATGTGCCCTTTCTTGTTTTAATCTTTTGTTTGGTTAATGTATTTATTTATTTATGTGCATGGACTTTTGGTGGTGGGTAGGCCCCTTGAGGACAGTACTTTTTTTGAAAAGTATAACTTACCTGCACAGCTTGGGGGACACAGTACCTTGTGGTGGGGCTTCCATCGCATGCACATCTACATGAAACATTTTCAATCTGTGCCACAACCCGCAGTACCAAACCTTAAGCTCAAACTTTGGAAACATATCAGGGTCCAGGGATGTTAGTTCTCCCTCGAGTGAGTCTATACCGTAGGTTTTGGTTCATCTAGGCCGAATCCTCGGTCCTATTATTCCAACCTTTCACATGCAGACACCGTTAACCGCTGTCCCCTTCTGCTGCATACCCCTACTTTGAATTTTCATTTACTTCCAAAAGGCATCAGGCAGTGTTAAATGTAGGCAAACAGTCAGCAGTAACCAATGCCCACATTCTAAGATTTCTGATTGGCTGAGACTATCTCAGTTATCCACAGAGTGTGTTAATTCATATTAATGCTGCAAGTGTACCCTTTGTTGCCACGAGATCCGAAACGTCACAGACAGTGATCGAGGCAGAATAGGATGTACAGACCAAGCACCTGCCATGACCCATGCATATGTCGTTCTTTTGTCACCACGTTCCAAAGCCTTGCCAGTCACTCGCTTCTATGACAGCAGCATCAGTTGAAGGTGCAATCGCAAGTTAATCGGCTTTTTACCGTAGACATTTTTTTTTGCTTCCATTCGAAGTGCTAGCACCAATTTGCACCTGACCTTTTGTTATAAGACGTTGCTAATGAGCATTTGAGAGATGAAATGAATCGTCAAACTAGTTATGACTACTGTTGTCAGAAATCCGTTTCCCAATTAGCGTTCACTGTCTTTTGGCAACGGGGAAAATAACACAAAGGACATTTGTATTAAATTGGCGACTTCGTGCCTGGATAAGTCACCTGAGCCGGTGACTTCCTGCCCTAATGACATTTTTACAAAGGCCAGGATGGTCATAGGTGGTACCATCTCTTTTTGCATCCCGCTGTACCAAAGGAAGCTAAGTATCTTGACAACTAATTATAATGACTGATTATGGGTGAATATTTAGTTAAAAGGTGTGTGACTACATTCAGTTTCAAATACATGGTAATATATGTGCAATTTTGACTGGTATTCTAATAAGGATATAGTTATTGCACGTTTCAAAATGTCAATATTTATTTTCAAATTAGATACCCTTTGTCATGAAACAGTTCAGATGTTTTTTAACACTTCATACATCTCTTTATTTTCCTATTAAAGTAAGATCTTATGGGTATATTACACACTCATTTACGAAACAGCCAACCCTACTAAAACAAAGTGGACTAGGCAAAATACATCGAACAAACTACAGACCACCCTGAATTTTATTACATCTATTGGGGGTACAGTGGAAACACATCCTGCAATTGAAGAGTAGTGGCTTGCCCTTAGGTCATCAGTCCACCACCTTCCACGTTTTCTACCCCTATTTTTTTTTATTTTAACAGGAATGAATGTTATCCTAGTGCCCACCTTTGGTGTAATTTAACAAAATACCAACCCTTGCTGCGAAGGTCGAGCAACAGCCTGAGGCAGAAGTGACATCTGGCACAGGCACATACAGGCTCCTGCACCAGCCACCAGAGAGACTGCCCAGGGCTGGTGAATTTCCAGCCCTAGCCTCATGGGCCTGTCATGCCTCAGGCCTCCCCATTTGTGATGCACTGCAGCATCACACATGCAGGTAGCCCCAGATGGTTTAGCCTTAAGTCCTGCACTGCCAAGGGCTATCCGTTAATAAGGCTGTCACCGCACCCTCCCTCATCTTTTCACAGGGAGGGTTAGGGTCTTGAGTCTCAGTGACCAAACCACACGATTTAACTAGTTGGAGAGGGTGAGGAGTTGACAATTGAAATATGCATTGTAAACAGGGTATTAACTGTTCCAACACAATATTTTATTTTCCTGCTTCACCGCCTTGGTTGGAAAAGAGCTATGTACCTGCCCAAAAGTCGATGCACCAGCAGCTGAGGTACGGAAGCAGCACAGGGCAGACAGCTGAAGCTATGTAAGTGTAAAGAAATCTGCTAGTGTGTGTGTGTCTATGTGTGTATGTGTCTGTGATGACCTGAGTGAGTGGTCTTGTGTGAAAGAGAGAGTATGCATGTGCATATGTGGAAGTGCGTGTGAGTTGAAATTAGTAAAAATGAGTAAGAATCGTGTCTTCTCCATGCACTGCTTTTACACTTTTATATTATATCACTTAAACCATCTCAAATAAAAGCATCTATAATAAGAATTATGACATCACAAATCACATCATTTGTGAGAACACAGCACATGGTAAAGTGGCAAGTTAATGTAGTGTGTCCACCGAGTTCCATACAGGGTGTATGGAGGTACATGAGTTATAATAATTTGAAGGTGTTCCATAAATTATAACTTAAAGGTATAAGTATACATTTACAAATTATACTGTTTGTGCAGTTTAAGTTTGGTTTATATGTAAAGAATAAAGTTATAGTAATTTGAAGATGGTGCATAAATTATAAATTTAAGTTATAACTATAACTTTGGAATTTTTTTATATTTGTGTAGTTTAAGTTGGGTTTTTATAGAAGGAATAAAGTTTTGTAAAGAATAAATAAAGTTATAGTAATTTGAAGGTGGTGTGTAAATTATAAATGTAAGTTATAACTATAGCTATAGAATAGTAGATTAGCGACAATTGGACTGGCGGTTGAGTGGAGTGGCGTACAATCGAGTAGTGGAGTAGAGTGCAGTAGAGTGGAGTAGAGTAGAATAAATTGTGGGGGAGTGGCGTAGAGGGAGTTGCATATAGTCTTGTAGAGTGGGGTAGAGTGTGGTAGAGTGGCATTGAGTGTAGTACAATGTTGTATAGTGACATCGATTGGAGTATAGTGGTGTACAGTGGAGTAGCATACAGTGGAGTAGAGTTTGGCAGAATGTAGGGGGTAGCATGTCGTAGATTGGAGTAGAGGGTTGTAGAGTGGAGTAGACCAAAGTGGCATAGACTGGAGTAGCATAGACTGGAGTGGCATAGAATGCAGTATTGTATAGTGTTTTGTTATAGAGTGCCGTATCGTGGGGGTAGAATTCCATGGCATAGAGCGTTGTGGTGTACAGTGTTGTGGCGTACAGTGGGTTGGAGTCGATTGGAGACACATAGAGTGGAGTGGTGTAGATTGGAATAGCAACAAGTTGAATGGCGTAGATTGGAGTGGCGCAGAATGGAGTGGCGTACAGTGGAATAGAGTGTAGTGGAGTGGCGTACATTTGAGCGGCATAGAGTGGAGTGGCATATAGTGAAATAGCATAGAGTGGAGTGGCGAAAGAGGAGTGATGTCCAATGAAATAGCATAGATTATAGTGGCATAGAGTGTAGTGGCATACACTGGAGTGGTATAGAGCGGAGTAGCTTACAATGGAGTTGCATACAGTGCAATAGTGTAGAGTGAAGTGGCATACAGTGGAATAGCATAGAATGGAGTGGCATACAATGGAATAGTGTAGAATGCAATAGCGTAGAGTGGAGTGGCGTACATTGGAGTGGCTTAGACTGGAGTGGCAAACAGTGGAGTGGGTTAGTGTGGACTAGCACACAGTAGAGTGGCATAGAGCGGAGTGGTGTAGAGTGGAGTGGCATAGCATACAGTGGAATTACATACAGTGAAGTATTGTAGACTGTAGTGTCGTACAGTAGAGTGGGGTAGAGTGGAATAGCATACACTACAGTGGCGTAGAGTGGAGTTGTGTACAGTTGAATAGCATACAGTAGAGTGGAGTGGCATAGAGAGGAGTGACAAAGATTTAAGTGGCGTAGAGTGGAATAGTGTAGAGTGGAGTGGAGTGGCATACACTGAAGTGGCATACAATGTAATAGCGTAGAGTGGAGTGTGATAGAGTGAAGTGGCATGTAGTAGAATAGCGTAGAGTGGAGTGGCGTACAGTGGGGGTGGCGTAGAGTGGAATAGTGTACAGTGGAGTGGCATACAGTAGAGTGCCATAGACTGGACTGGCATACAGTGGAGTGGGGTAGAGTGGAATAGCATAAAATGGAGTGGCACAGAGTGGAGTTGTGTACCTTGGAATAGTGTAGAGTGGATTGGAGTATAGTGGAGTAGTGGAGTAGCATACAGTGGAATGGCATGCAGTGGAGTGGCATAGAGTGGAATAGAGTAGAGTGAAGTGGTGTAGAATGGAGTGACATACAGTGGAGTGGCGTAGAGCAGAGTAGCATACATTGGAGTGGCATACTGTGGAATAGCATAGAGCGGAGTGGCATAGAGTGTAGTGGCATTCAGTGAAATAGTGTAGAGTGTAGTGGCATGCAGTGGAGTGGCAAAGACTGGAGTGTCGAACATTGGAGTGGGGTAGAGTGTAATAGCATTTACTGGAGTGGCACAGAGTGGAATTGATTCAAATAGAACAGAGTAGAGTGGATTGGCATGGAGTGGAGCAGTGTCAAGTGGAGTGGTGTAGAGTGGAGTAGTGTACAGTGGAAAAGTATAGAGTGGAGTGGTGTAGAGTGGAATGGAGTGGCATACAGTGGAGTGTCCTATGATGGAGTGGCGTAGAGTGGAATAGCGTAGATTGGAGTGCTGTAGAGTGGAGTTGCATACAGACTAGTGTAGCACAGAGGTATAGCGTACACTGGAGTGGAGTAGAGTGTAGTGGCATACAGTGGAATAGTGTAGTGGCGTACAGTGGAGTGGCATATATGAGTGTTGAACAGTCAGACGCCCCCCCTACGATTTCACGATTTGCAAAGATATTGCAAAATCGTCACTTTTGTAAAAAATCACTTAATTTTTCTAAAAGTGCCTGCAAAATATATATTTTTAAAAATATGGCATTCCCTCTCTCTTTACTGGCTCTGTGCTGTAGCTGAGCCAGTAAAAAGGGAGGGTGAGAAACAGGCCAGCAGGCAGCAGAGGTGTTAAATTCCTCTGTCGCCTGCCTTTGAAATGCACAGAGCCCCCACCCTTTGCATTTAGCCTGCAACCGCCTTACACGTTTGCCCGCCCCCTTTGGACTCTGCATGCCCTTGAAAGTCTCTACTGACCCCCACACTCCACCGTACTCCTCTCCGTCTGCCCGCAAGGATATAGCAGGCTTCCCACAAACTTGCATGTGCACCTGGTCTCTGCATATGTGAGTCTATCCTGCCAATTGGTGCCAGCCCCCTCCTGGACCCTTGTAAGTGGGCCTAATGTGTTTACCAGCAGAACCAGGGCTCACACCCAGTCAACCAGAAACCATATTTCTAACATGCTTACATTAATTTTTGTGTGAAATATCTACCAGTAGCAAGTTGGCAATCATGGATTTGAGGGGGCTTTTAAAATGAATAATTGACCATAACTGCAATGTTCTATAGGGTGCAACGCTCTTGTATGTACTGTGGCGAACCTTTAATTAGGTTCACCGGTGCAGACCGGTTCAGTGCGCCCTAATAAAATAAACACACTGCTCCTGCCCAGCCACTAACTTGCACCTACCCCGGGAGCTGCACATTAGTGACAGGCTGTTTGAAGCTGCTGATCCTCCTTTGACAGTCCAGGCAGCAAACTGGCCTGGTTTTGTAAAGGGGGCACAGGTCTTCCATGCAGGTGGGTGAGGTGAGGGTCTGAACCCACCTGCAGAGATGTGTCTGCAAGGGCCATGGGCACCCCTTTTTATCCCATTCAGATGGTGCCACTGTGGGGTGTGCTGACCGTGCACCAACAAAATGTGGTGCGCAATCAGTGTTCCCCCTAACAGATCCTCTGCTGCTGCACCTGTGTTCAGGATATGGTGCAGTTGCAAAGGCAAAGTATTTTCTCACTGCACAGGACCACATCCTCATGCAAATGCAGGAGCACCCCTCTGAGATCACACTGGCGTGCCACATGCACTAGCAAAATCTGTATTACAAATGGGGCCACATAGCCATCTCTGGCACCTTCTGTAATACCAAAGTGTTCAGGGGCACAAAAAGCCCATTGTACACAAAGCACCTTTGATAATTCAGCCTCAGCACATTGCAGTTTGCATTTAACACTGCAAGCATGGGCTCAAAAATACCAGCATGTAAAGTGCATTTGCTAAATGCCCAGAACTGACTGAAAGTGTCTCACATGATCTGGATATGTTTTCTCGGCCCATTCCCACAATAATGATCTTCAAACTATTTAATGCTACAATCTCCTCAAATAAAATCATCTATTCCAGGCCCTCCACATTGAAAATCGTATTTTCTCACATTTATTCCATAAAATGCTAAATATTCAAGCACATATGGACAAAACAAAAACGCAATTGTGGTTTTTCAATTGACCACAATAAATATATGAACTGTAAAAAAATGAAGCATGTCATTATGAGTTGTTAGAAATTGAGCATCTGGTTGGCAGAGTTAAGTACCCTATCCAAGCAGGAACCACAATCCAAGTCAGCGTAAGTCAGATACACACCATAAATTAACCTGTGCTCACCCTCTGGTAGCTTGGCACAGAGCAGACAGACTTAACTTAAGAAGCAATGTGTAAAATATTTGTGCAACATTTCAAACAGTAACACAGTAAAAATGCCACAAAAAGGCTCCACACCAGTTTAGAAAAATGGATTATGATTTTATAAATAAAACAAGACTAAAACGACAAAAATGCAACAAGTAAAATTCAAGATATGAATATTTCAAGATTAAAAGTAAAAATATCTTTTAGAAGCAATAGGCACATATGGGGGTCATCTGGTCACGCTGGACAGGGGCAAAGTCAAGAGTTCATGCCTAACGCGATGGAGTGTGGGCAGGGTACAGGAATCATGCCAGGACCGCTGAACATAAGTACCCTGATCCTGGTCGCAACAGCGAGATATGGGGTGCGGCCGAGCGATGCGTCGGTGTCGATCCTGCAGTTGAGGTGATGCGTCAATTATCTCGATGCAATGATGGCAACGTGCCAGTTCTAAAGGTGAAGTCCAGCTGCCACCCACCCCAGATGTGTATTGGAGACAGTCTGCAGGCACACAGAGCTAAGAGCAGAGAAATGCCATCTTTCTAAAAGTAAAAGACACAAAATTGATGGACGGAATGCAGAATAAATCAAAACATTCACCCCCAGTCAAGAGATCTAGGTTAAATCCATCATTCTTTTGCTCACCATGCCACCCCAGTTTAGACCTGGCCATATGCAAATCATGCTTGACCCTGTGCCTCATGGGAATAGTCCACCCGAACTGCCAAGCCAGGTCCTCCCTGTACCGGAAACAAACATCCTAGGACCAGTTTCGGGGTTTCACCCCTCATCAGCCAGGATAGCTTCAATCCAGTGGCACAGTGAGCCTAGAACCCACATCTGGGTATAACCTGCGCATTTAGGGCGAGAAAGCATAAGACACACAATTGGTGGACGGAATGCAGAACAAATCAAAACATTCACCTCCAGTCACGAGATCTAGGTTAAATCCATCATTCTTTTGCTCACCATGCTACCCCAGTTTAGACCTGGCCATATGCAAATCAGTCTTGACCCTGTGCCTCATGGGAGCAGTCCAGCCCGAACTGCCAAGCCAGGTCCTCCCTAGACCGGAAACAAACATCCTAGGACCAGTTTTGGGGTTTCACCCCTCATCAGCCAGTATAGCTTGAATCCAGTGGCACAGTGAGCCCGGACCCCACTACTGGGCATACCCAGCGCACTTAGGGCGAGAAAGCAAAAGACACACAATTGATGGACGGAATGCATATCAAATTAAAACATTCACCTCCAGTCAAGAGATCTAGGTCAAATCTATCATTCTTTTGCTCACCATGCCACCCCAGTTTAGACCTGCCCATATGCAAATCAGTCTTGACCCTGTGCCTCATGGGAACAGTCCAGCTCGAACTGCCAAGCCAGGTCCTCCCTGGACCGGAAACAAACATCCTAGGACCGGTTTCGGGGTTTCACCCCTCATCAGCCAGGATAGCTTGAATCCAGTGGCACAGTGAGCCTGGAACCCACATCTGGGCATACCCAGCGCACTTAGGGCGAGAAAGCAAAATACACACAATTGATGGACGGAATGCAGAACAAATCGAAACATTCACCTGGCTGCAGGCACACAGAGCTAAGAGCAGAGCAATGCCATCTTTCTAAAAGTGGCATTTCAAAAATAGTAATGATAAATTCAACTTGTCCAGGAAAGAGGATTTATCCTCACCATTCCAATGATATTAAACATGACAGAGCTGCTCCTTCTCAATCAGGAATTACAGTTTATAAGCGTAATAAGGGATTCCCAATGTTAACCTACAGTAGTGAAAAACAAATTTGGCTGTTTTTCACTACCAGGAAATGCAAAACTTAACAGTAAGTGTCCTACCTTTTAATTACACATCACCCTGCCCTATCTGCTACCTAGCGTCTACCTTAGGTGTGACTTATATGTTATAAAATGGGAGTTTAAGGCTTGGCAAGGGATTTTAAATGCCAAGTCAACATGGCAGTATATACTGCACACACAGGCTCTGCAATGGTAGACGTGAGACATATTTTAAAGGGTTACTTGTGTGGGTGGCACAATAAGTGTTGCATGCCCACTAGTAGCATTTAATTTACAGGCCTTGGGCACATGTAGGGCACTCTACTAAGGAATAACCCTCAGGCAATAGTCAGAGGTACTGTTTTCCCATATGTGACATTACAGCAATATTGAACGCAACATTGCTAAAATGTGTGAGAGGCCTTACAATGCATCCAAGAAATTTTCACAAAAATGAATGTTCATTATCAAATCCATCTGGCAATAAGCCCTGGTCATGTGTGACACCTCAGTCAGCCGTGCTCTATGACCAGACTATTGTCTCCCATATCTTTATACTGTTTTTATTTTCTGTATGAAACACAATTAATAGAGCTGATCGAACTATTTTGTTTGACCAGACCCATCAACTTACATGTTTGGACTGTTTTTAGATTCAGTTTTAATGGCAATTAATAGAGCCCACCAAAGAATTTTGTGTTATCAGACCCAGTTTATTACAAATCTTACACTTTTAGAGGTTTTATTAAAACATAGACACAATTATATGTTTACACTTTTTATTGTATTGATTGCTAAATTACAGATTTGATAATTGCATGGGTTTTAGCTGAAATGGTAAACTTAAAATTTCAGTATAAACTGATGAAACACATGGGAGAGGTATCATTGGAAAGAGGAGAATCGCTGATGGATCCCTGCTCGGGGATCACCGCAGGAGGGTGATCCACAAGCAGGGATCCACCCACAAGACACCAGGAAGGGGGGAGAGGCCCCTTGGGCAAGGGCCTTTGCTCTCTTATTTCGAACTGGGCATATTCAGTCTTGCTGCCCCCCCCCCTCCAGGAGGCAGATGGGGGCAGTAGCTAGGTCTGGGGCCCAGAATCCCCTGCAAACCTCAAATTTAGCTAAACAAATCACATTTTCCTCACATTTCTGTCTGGGATTACCATGCCGGCACAAGATACCTACCCCCCAGTGTTCCCCTTGGTCTCCCAAGTACAATGGGCCAAGGGCATGTGGCTGGGAAGGGCCAAAAACATAGGGATTGAGGGGATAGCACAGCAAGCTCTAAGGAGCTATATTTTTATTTATATGCATTTTAGGCTGACTCTGCATTAGATAGCCACACAATTGAGGTATCATTTTTATCGGGAGACCAAGGGGAACGCTGGGTGGTAGGACATTTGTGCCAGCGCATTGATCCAAGGCAGAAATGTGAGGAAAATTTGTTTTTTTTAGCCAAGTTCGAGGTTTGCAGGAATTCTGAGTAGGAAAACATTGGGGGATCCACGCAAGCCATACCTCCCTTATCTCCCCAGGTGTCTATTTTTCAGAAACGTCTGGGTTTGGTAGGTTTTCCTAGATGTTCGCCGAGCCCGGGACCAAAAACGCATGTACCCCTCTTGCAAAACCAGGTAATTTTGTGATAGATAATTTTGATGTCTCCACAATACGTTGTGGGCCCATGCCTGTTGCGGGTACTTGACCCACCCACACAAGTGAGGTACCATTTTTATCGGGAGACCTGGGGAAACGCTGGGTGGTAGGAAATATGTTTCAGCCCGGTGATCCCACAACTTTCCCACACAGAAATGTGAGAAAAATGTGATTTGTTTCAGCTAAATTGGAGGTTTGCAGGGGATTCTGGGTAGGAAAATGTAGAAGGATACACACAAGTCACACCTTCCTGGACTCCCCCGGGTGTCTAGTTTTCAGAAATGTCTGGGATTGGTATGTTTCCCTAGATGGCCGCCGAGCCCGGGATCAAAAACGCAGGTGAGTAGCTCGCAAAACAATGTCTTTTTGTAATCGATAAATTTGAAGTCTCCACAGTACATTTTGGGCAGTTTTCCTGCTGCGGGCACTAGGCCTACCCACACAAGTGAGGTACAATTTTTATCAGGAGACTTGGGGGAATGCTAGGTTTGTGGAAGTTTGTTGCTCCCCTTAGATTCCAGAACTTTCCATCACAGAAATTTGAGGAAAATGTGTTTGTTTTTTTACAAAGTTTGAGGTTTGCAAGGGATTCTGGGTAATAGAACCTGGTGAGAGCCACACTAGTCACCCCATCTTGGATTTCCTTGGATGTCTAGTTTTCAAAAATGTATAGGTTTGCTAGTCTTCCTTAGGTGTAGGCAGAGCTAGGGTCAAAAATCCACAGCTAGGAACATTGCGAAAAAAGGGTCAGTTTTTACTGGAAAAATGTGATGTGTCCATGTTGCGTTTTTGGCCGTTTCCTGTCACGGGCACTAGGCCTGCCCACACAAGTGAGGTAGCATTTTTATTGAGAGACTTGGGGAAATGCTAGGTGTGTGGAAGTTTGAGGCTCCGCACAGATTCCAGAACTTTCCATCACAGAAATATGAGGAAAATGTGTTTTTTTAAAGGTTTGAGGTTTGCAAGGATTCTGGGTAACGGAACCTGGTGAGAGCCACACAAGTCACCCCATCCTGGATTCCCCTGGGTGTCTAGTTTTAAAAGATATATATGTTTCCTAGGTTTCCTTAGGTGCCGGCAGAGCTAGTGTCCAAAATCCACAGCTAGGCACATTTTGAAAAAAGGGTCAGTTTTCACCAGAAAAATGTGATGAGTCCACCTGGTGTTTTGGGGTGTTTCCTGTCGCGGACACTAGGCCTACCCACACAAGTGATGTACCATTTTAGTCAGGAGGCTTAGGGGAATTTTGGGTTGGTGGAAGTTTATTGCTCCCCGTAGATTCCAGAACTTTCCATCACACAAATGTGAGGAAAATGTGTTTTTTTTTTTTACAAAGTTTTAGGTTTGCAAGGGATTCTGGGTAACAGAACCTAGTGAAAGCCACACAAGTCACCCCATCTTGAAGTCCCCTTGGTGTCTAGTTTTAAAAAATGTATAGGTTTGCTATGTTCCCCAAGGTGCCAGCTGAGGTAGGGTCTAAAATCCACAGCTAGGCACATTGCAAAAAAAGGGTCAGTTTTAACTAGAAAAATGTGATATGTCCACGTTGCATTTTGGGCTGTTTCCTGTCACTAGACCTACCCACACAAGTGAGGTACCATTTTTATTAGGAGACTTTAGGGAATGCTGGGTGGGTGTAAGTGTGTGGCTCCAAACAGATTCCAGAACTTTCCATCACAGAAATGTGAGGAAAACCTTTTTTCTTTTGCAAAGTTTGAAGTTTGCAATAGATTCCGGATAACAGAACCTAGTGAGAGCCACACAAGTCACCCCATCCTGGATTCCCCTGGGTGTCTAGTTTTTAAAAATGTGTAGGTTTGCTAGGTTTCTATAGGTGCTGTCTGAGCTAGGGTCCAAAATCCACCACTAGGCACATTGCGAGAAAAGGGTCAATTTTCACTGGAAAAATGTTATGTGTCCACGTTGCTCGTTGGGCCGTTTCCTGTCGCAGGTACTAGGCCTACCCACACAAGTGAGGTACCACTTTTATTGGGAGACTTAGGGGAACACAGAATAGTAGAACAAGTGTTATTGACAATTGACTTTCTTTGCATTTCTGCCTTCTAAATGTAAGACATTGGTTCTGGGTACCTCAGGTTCTTGGTGAACCTACAAGTCTTATATATCCCCACAACCAGACAGGTCCAGCAGACATAACAATATATTATTTTAAAAAATGTGCCATACCTAGAAGAAGTTACAGGTGAAAATGATGACACAAATTGCATTTTTTTCAACTCAATTTTAATATTTTTTTCTTTTAATTGTTAATTTCTATAGAAAAACCTTGAAGGATCTACAGAAATGACCCCTTGCTGAATTTAAAATGTTGTCTACTTTTCATAAATGTATAGTTTTCCAGGATGCATTATTGTTTTCACACCCATTAGTACCACTAACTTGAAGGAGGTTGAAAGCACAAAAATAGGAGAAATAGGCTATGTCCCAGTAAAATGCCAAACCTGTGTAGAAAATGTTGATTTTCTGACAAACGCCTGCCTGCTCCTGAAAGCTGGGAAGATGGGGATTTTAGCACCATATCCCCTTTGTTGATACGTTTTGCAGGGAAAAAAACAGACGCTTTCTTCTGCAGCACTCCCCCCCCCAAAATAAAAGAATGCTCTATTTTGGCTTATTTCTCGATTCCCTCCATTGGAATCCCCAAACCCTGGGTACTTTTAGAATCCTCAAGATGTTGGGAGAAAAGGACGCAAATTTGGCTATTACATTAAGTGGAAAGAAAAAGGTTACAGGGGCTGAAGCGCGAACTACCCCAAATAGCCAAAAAAAAGGGGTAAACAGACATAATATCGAGTTGCAAATATCGACTAACACTAATATCGAGTCCAAAATATCGACATACAAAAATATCTACAGTCAGAATATCGTTGTCAAGAATATCGAGTTGAAGGTAAGTAATATCGTTTTCCCAAATTTTGAAGTAATTAATATTGTTTGCTAAAATATCGTTGTTAAAAATATCGTTGTTTTATTTAGTGTTATGTATTTTAGTGTGTATTTTTAATGTATGTATTTTATTTTTTTGTGGAAGTATTGCACTTGTTTTTGAATATATGTGTTACATTTTTAGAAGTTACTAATTTGTTTTTAAGTAAATTTTGCGTTTTAGTTCCGTAGCGGGTTGTGGGTTTTTAGGGGAATAGGGTGGGAAGTAATTTAATTAGAATAAATTTAATAATAATTTTTAGAAGTTATTAATTTTTTTAATTACCTTTTCTGTTTTTGTTCCGTAGTGGGTTTTGGGTTTATTGGGGAATAGGGTGGGAAGTAATTTAATTATAATTAATCAATTAATAATTTTTTATAATTAATATTTAGGTATTTAATATTTTATATTATTAACTGTGCTAATTAATTCATTATTAATTAGTTATTAATTGGTTGTTAATTAATACTTATTTGGTAAATATCTTAATTGTGTTATTTTTTTAGGAGCGGGTTGTGGGTTTATAGGGGAATTGGGTGCGAAGTAATTTAATTATAATTAATTAATTAATATTTTTTGTTGCTTAATAATTAAGGGGGTCATTACGAGGGCGGACGGAAAAAAATCTGCAATCCAGCCATGCCTGCAAGAACCGCCCGCCTGCACCATGGGAATAGCGACCGAGCAATTACAATGCCGCGAAGCAATCCACGCCCACGGCGGAAAAACCACACAAAATCCCGCCCGCCCAATCTAGAGTAGAAGATCATCCGTCCGCCACGGACGCAATCCCGCACGAAAACCCAAATCCGCCCGCCCCGCAGAGCGAGACAACGACCGTGAAATTATGATCACCCAGACATGAGCGCGGTAAATCCACAGATTCCCCGCCCGCCACCGTGAACAACAGCGATGAATAAATGACATGGCGGAAGGCCTGGCGCCCACGTCCGTGCACGCAAATCATTGGCGGAACAAAGAAACACACATGACATGGCCAACAAGTCCACACAGCAAACTACGCCAAAATACCCAAACACAGAACACATCTCAAAGATACCACCCCCCTAAACTACAAATCCCAGGACACCGGACACAACACACCTGAAAACGACAGCCCATCATGACGCACCCACATAGGGAAGTACAAAATCAGCCTCTTCACAGACCACAATCCCTTGCACCACTACAAAGCGAAGACGCCATCAGAGAACCCAGACAGCCCCAAAGGAAAGCAGCACACCACACCCACGCACACATCACACTCATCACCAACACCACCATCACCACTCACACAACGGCACCACGAACACCCTGCACATCACACACCACACCCCACACACCAGCACCACATATACCAAACCGCACACCATGGCAACACACAGAATGCCGAAGTACACTGCCACTGAGTTGACGGTCATGGTCGACGAGATCATCAAGGTGCACCCACAAATCTATGGCAACCAGGTCCAACAGACACCACTAGCCACCAGGAACAGAATGTGGAGAAGGATAGTAGATCAGGTGAATGCAGTTGGGAACGTGCCACGCAACAGGGATGAAATCACAAAGAGGTGGCACGACCTGAAACGCGTGGTCAGGAAGAAGGAGGCCAAGACCGTGAGCTGGCTGACAGGACTGGCGGCGGGAATCCTGCGCCATTCAAGACCTTCAAGGCGTGGGAGGAGAAGGTGCGAGGCATCCTACATCTGGAGAGTCTCACTGGAATACCAGGGGGAGTGGAGGCTGGTAAGTACAAACAAATGTATACCAGCACACTGCTATGCACTGTCATGCACTACCAGAATGCCATAGCTCCTAGGCCCAAACACCCCCATGTCCAGCACACAACACACAAGACAACTCACACACATGCAACAGACACCCCCACACATGCAGCCCAAAGGTACCAACAAACAAAACCATGGGGGCATGTGTACAGTCAGCCAGCACCACAACTCCCACCAGGTCACCTTGCACCCCAGATGCGCAGGAAGGAGCACTCCCCACACCCACACACATGTGTCAGCCATAGCTGCAAAAACCAACAAGTAACCGGTAAGTAGCCCTACCACAAAGTCCGTGTATCGAATGTGGGACTGCAGAAGTACAACACCCAACAGGCCCCTAGGCCTACAGCGCACCAAGATGGAGCACACCCCACACCCATGTGTCAGCCATTGCAGTGCACACCTTCACCCGACAGGTAGACATGTCACCCTAAATGGAGGGGTGTCTGTGGGTGCTAAGCCATCACCCACAACACACAATACGGCCCCCACACCCACAGATCAGCAAGATGGAGCACCCCACCCTCCCATAACCATGTGGTAGCCATTGCATTGCACCCTCCAAAGCAACAAGTAGGTAGACTACTGTACAGGGTGGGGTGTCTGGAGGCATGAGGACTGTACTACGACTAACATTTGGGACATGTCACGTAGCAGAGGAACAGATAGCACTGCACCCTGTCATAACCATGTGACTAATGTGCACACGGACATGAATTACAGAGTCATAGCCCACATGAGCCATGTCAAATACACTAACACGTAAGGAGTCCCGTCTGCATGCACAAGTCTCACAGGAGTACTGACCCACATGGCGTGCACTGTGCCAGTCATCACACACATCAGCAACACCATCGAAGTCTTGTCCATGTAGTCGTGTCTGCTTGTTCCCTTGACATTGTACAACATCACCCATGTAAGTCCATCTTGTCTCAATGTAACAGAGTGGGACCCCAGTAATGTCACATACACCACTGCACCCATGAACCACACAGCTACACAATGCACATCCACAATCTCATCCATCTCATCCCTAAGCCCCAGTGTCATGTAAGGTATATCATCTAAACAGTTGTCCCATATACAGTAGGACAGCAAAGATCCCTGCCGATGACCAAACATCTGTCTGCAGTGTCTGAAGCGTACGTCACACTGTGATTTACAACATACCTAAAATAGTCTACATACCAAGAGCACTGCATTGCCGCACATGGCTGAGGGTAGCACGCACAACAAGGAATTGTCCCATCTGCAATACGTTGTGTGTCACACAACCATCACTCACACACCACAATGCCTGCAGTGCAATGTCCCCAAATGATAACAGTGAGCAGATATGCCGGGTATGTCAGACATACACACACCTTTGTCCCTGCAGTGTCGTGTGGCCAAAACACATGTCCCCTTCTGCACCCATATGTCACAGTATGTACCCCAAAAACATATATCATCCCAAAAGCGTCCATGGGGCTGTACCCCTTTTGCCATCTGCGTTTCCAAGCGTTTCATTTGAACCCCAAAAACATATATCATCCCAAAAGCGTCCATGGGGCTGTACCCCTTTTGCCATCTGCGTTTCCAAGCATTTCATTTGAACCCCAAAAACATATATCATCCCAAAAGCAGTCATGGGGCTGTACCCCGTTTCCAGCAAAGCCACGAAATGTAGGGGTACTGCAACACACACCGATTGGCATTCCAAATCCGTCCCATGCCATATGCACCCATCACACTATTCCATTGCCTTGAACACGCACACACATCGCAGAGCCATACACACGCATCTGGGAAATCAGTGCACAACTGTGCACAAACTGTGAATGACAGACATCTAACACAAACCTTGCAAGGTGCAACACAATAACCTTTCGTCTCCGCCCCACAGGTGACGAACAGCATGATGACGGAGAGGGAGAGGGAGACAGCAGCCATTACAGCCAGTCCCCAAGCCCCCCACACGGACTCACGGATGTGGAAGATCTGGACACCTCCTCGGACGACGACACCCGACCAGGCACATCTGGTGTGGCAGGGCGCAACCGCTCCCCAGGACCCCTTCCACCCACCAACCCATCTCCCAGGGCTGGCGACCAGTCCCAGGCCCCTGCTGCCACGGTCATTGCAGCCACCACCACCGCCGCAACCACCACCACCAGGGCCTTCCTGACCACCAACCCTGCGCAAGGTGCCGTACGCCCGGCGCCATCAACCCTGGGAGCGAAAACGAGTCCCCGGGTGACCACTGTGGCGAGTGGGCAGGTCGGTGGCAGCAGAACAGGTGGGAGGAGCAGGGTCAGGACAACGCCATCCGAGCCTGGGAGCCAAGCCCTGCCGCAAATCGCCAGAGTCCTTGGGGCCTATGAAGAGGCCCAGGGACAATGGGCCCGCACATCGGCCGATACGCGGGAAGTCCTTGGGGTGTTGAGGTCCATGGACGCCCATATGGGCCAATTCGTGACCCGTATGGGCCAACTAGTCGACCTCATGGGCCAGCTAGTGGTGGCGGGGAGGGCCCAATCAAGGCCAACCACACCACCTCTGCCACCACCTGCTGGGGCGCAGGGTCGTGCAACATCCAGTTCCCCTGCGTCCACAGCGAGTGGGCAATCCTCAGCCACCACCAACAGCCCACAACTACACCCCCCCTCCCAAACGTGGAAGGGGTCGTCCGAAGAGGAAACAGGTGTCCAGTGAAGACTTTGCACGCTCCAAACGCCAGTGAGTCAGCCAGCCACGGTGGCCATCTACTGCATTCACTTGGACTACCATCCTACCCCACACTGCCATGTGAATGGCATGTGTCTGTCGGACTGGGGACCCAGCACAACATGGGGACACCTTGACCATCACGCGGCCATGTCCGTCAACTCATTGTTCCAGCATGCACCACTTGTGTGATCACCTTGCCCACAATCACATGTCACTGCTTAAAATAAATACACCTGGATCACATTGTGTCTCATCTGCTCTGTGTTTAATCAAAGATGTGCAACCGTCCCCATGATCTAAAATGCATCTGTAGTGTGGTATGTCGATAGGCCAGGAGAGGCTGTAGGGACCTAGGGGGGAAAACAGAACAAGAGTCCATTGAATGTGTGTGTCACACACTCATCACACAGTACATGTCAACAAGTGCAAGCAATGTACACAAATCTCACAGAGCAACAGGGCACAATGCTACAGCCACTGTCAGTGGCATACTACCCTGGACAGGGACCATTGCCACACAGCACTCAGTGAACAATAGGCCGCAGTGACAATGCACACATACACCTACACAACTACAGCAACATCAGCCGTCGTACATGGTCACTCACCGTCAAGTGAAGTAGCGGGCGATGAGCTGCTGATGCTCATTCACTGCTTCCTCCTCTCCACTGTCCTCGTCACTGGACACGGCCTGGTCTGCAGGCGGGGGCCCTGGCTGATCACCGTCATCCACTATCATGGGGATGTGCCTGCGAATCGCCAGATTGTGCAGCATGCAGCATGCCACAACTATCTGGCACACCTTCTGTGGGGAGTATGCCAGTGCACCCCTGGTGCGGTCCAGGCATCTGAATCTGGACTTCAGGAGTCCAAATGTCCGCACCACCACACGTCTGGTCCTCCCATGTGCCTCATTGTACCTGACATCAGCTGGTGTCTGAGGATTGCGTAGTGGGCTCAGCAGCCAAGCCCCGTTAGGATATGCAGAGTCACCTGGGTGTGAGAAACACAGAGAATCATTGCAATTCCAACAGGATACAAGACAGCATGTCACACACAGCATGCTACACGAGAATGCATACCCACCAACAATCCATGCACGGTCCGGTTGTAGATTGGTCATCATACGTGGGAGGATGCTGTGGCGCATGATGTGCGAGTCATGGACGGATCCGGGAAACTTCGCACACACGTGTGTTATTATCATGTCTGCCAGGCACACCACTTGCACATTCAGGGAGTGGTAATGTTTTCGATTTCTATAGACGTGATCCATGGCCTGTGGCGCCACAAGGCCAACATGGGTGCAATCAATTGCACCAACAACGTGGGGGATGCGTCCAAGGGCATAGAAAGCACCCTTCACTGCCGCCAAATCACGAGCCCTGGGGAATCGGATGTACCGGTTCCTGTAGAGCATCATAGCTGACAGGACATCCCGTAGCACCATGCTGAACATGGGCTGGGACATCCCACCTCCACTGCCCACCGTGTGTTGAAAGGATCCGGTAGCGAAGAAATGCAGTGCAGCCATCACCTTAGCCGTGGGGGTGAATGCTGTCGGATACACCCTGCAAGGACGAAGGTGGGGTTCCAACATTGCACATAGGTGATGCAGGGTGGGTCGGTCCAGACGGAACTTTCTTTTTTTTTTTTTTTATTATAAAAATTTTATTAACTTTATCAAACAATGTTACAATCTGCATGGACATTTTGATTGACTTATTATTACATACATTCTGCCAGGTTACTGTACTCACATTTGTATTCATTCGTTCGTAATCTTCAGTGATATTAATCCTCCTCATCTGAGCTATGTTCCATTATCGGGGGTGTGCATATGTTCCCTCTGTATATGTTCCATTTTCCCCATACTCTTCCCCATTTTTTTGGGCACCCTCTGTGTATGAAGGCTGCCCTCTCAGCCACCATGACCATGTCCATGTCCCTGCTCCATTTGATCAGGGTTGGGACACACGCTGACCCCCATTTCTGCGCTATATTACGTTTGGCTATCATCATTCCAGTCACCGCCCATTGACGTTCAGCATGATTAAGGTCAGTTGGGTCCCACACGTTTAGTAGGCAGCACTTAGGGTCATACGGGGCTTGTTTCTCACTAACTTCTGTAATGGTACACATCACTGCCTCCCAGTAGGGTATAATCATTATGCATCCCCACAGGGTGTGGAAGAATGTTCCTAATTCCCCACACCCTCGCAGACAGTGTGGGTCTGGAGTCCTCCCTATTTTATGCAATGTTATCCTTTAAAGTAGACCCTGTGAAGTATCTTCAGTTGCACCAGCCGTAGTCTGGAGGATATCGCCACCTCTCTAGGTGATGCTGTTGCGTCGAGCCAGTCAGTGTCTTCCAGGTGTCCGACCTCTATCTGCCAAGTTGTCCTAAGTCGGGTGAGGGGATCTGTCTGGTTGTTGACAATTTTCCTATATGTGAGTGAGGTTGATTTTTTCTCCAGATAGTCAGTTAATAGTCGGTCCTCTAAGGGGGATGATTCAGGGAGTGTTTCTGACTGCGAGAGGGCTGCGTCAATCGCGTGTTTAATCTGTAGGTATCGGAACTTTTCTGCCGGGGCCATTTCGTATTGCTTCTGCAGGTGGTCGAAGCTGAATACTTTACCATCTTGCCAAAGGTCCCCCAGTCGAGAAAGCCCTATCAGGTCCCAGTTCTTGAACCCTTTGCTTTTTCCCAGAGTACCTAGTTTTTCGGGTCCTGTAGACGGGCACGACCTAGGCAACGCGGGCGGCTGACTTTGAGGCACGAGTGACGGCTTGTCACCGCCCCCTGCCAGGACCCATGCTGTAATATAACTTCATATCGAAACATTTAATTACGCATTCAGAAGAGCTGGAGGCGTGTTTGTTTTTTCTGAACCGTGAGTAATCCGGTTCTCTACGTGGCCATAGGTTAGGGTGCACCTTAGAGAGTGCATACCGCCATGGTCCCTGGTCCTGAGGAAAGCCTCGCAATTGGCGCACAGAGGCTGAAACATGTCGACCTAATGTTTTAATTTTGGATATGGCTGATCAATTTATTCAGTCATAGCGTCCATTACACACTTTTTAACCTAGTCTTACTACCCTACTATTAAATTTTTTTTAGGAGTAGTAAAGATTATTTTAACATCACTTTTTGCACCATCACTTGCACTCAACACTCAAAAATCCTGCTCCGCTGTAATCAGGCGTTGAAGCACACTGGAGAGGCATTCGGCCTCTCTGGTGGGGGTCCTATGATGAAGCATGTCACCAACTAGGTGGGTGAGTGAGGACCCTTTATAAAAACATGAGTGATCCCTGTTTATAGCCCTTGATACCTTGGCCTCACTCTTTGGTTGTTTATTGTATCTTCAGTTGCACCAGCCGTAGTCTGGAGGATATCGCCACCTCTCTAGGTGATGCTGTTGCGTCGAGCCAGTCAGTGTCTTCCAGGTCTCCGACCTCTATCTGCCAAGTTGTCCTAAGTCGGGTGAGGGGATCTGTCTGGTTGTTGACAATTTTCCTATATGTGAGTGAGGTTGCTTTTTTCTCCAGATAGTCAGTTAATAGTCGGTCCTCTAAGGGGGATGATTCAGGGAGTGTTTCTGACTGCGAGAGGGCTGCGTCAATCGCGTGTTTAATCTGTAGGTATCGGAACTTTTCTGCCGGGGCCGTTTCGTATTGCTTCTGCAGGTGGTCGAAGCTGAATACTTTACCATCTTGCCAAAGGTCCCCCAGTCGAGAAAGCCCTATCAGGTCCCAGTTCTTGAACCCTTTGCTTTTTCCCAGAGTACCTAGTTTTCCCGTTTCCCACAATGGAGTATGTCGCGTTAATTTATCTGCCCAGCCCAGATGTCACGTTACTGTATGCCAGATGCTGATTGTGTGTGTCGCTGGACCCAGAAGGGCAGGCCTCCCTCTCGTATTGTAAAGTGCCCTATTAACCCCCCCCATACCCAGAGTCAATCTGTCTAATCGATAGGCTGGCTCAGTGTCGGGCCTGTGGACCCATTGGTTAATGACTGTGAGTTGTGAGGCCCAGTAGTATGCACGGATGTCAGGTAAGGCTATCCCCCCATCGTACCAGCTTCTGGTCAATTTATGCACTGCCACTCGTGCCGGTTTACCATCCCAAAGGAGGGCCGTTACCTCCGAATTTACTGCTTTAAAGTATGCGTCCGGGACTCGATAGGGCGTGTTGTGCAGGGCGTATAGGAATCTGGGCAGGGCCATCATTTTAAAGAGGGCTGCTCTGCCCAACAGGGTGAGCGGCAGCGCTCTCCAGTGTTTGATGTCCCGCTTCAGCCTTTGTAGTGGTGGTTGCAGATTAAGTGTTAGGAATTCATCCTTGTCGGGCGTTATATGAATCCCAAGATATTTAAAACTATGTGTTGTTATCCGAACCATACATCCTCTGGGCAGTCGTGGGGCCGGGCCGTTGAGTATGTAGAGCACGGATTTGTCCCAGTTAATTGCATACCCTGAGACCGATCCATACACCTCACAGATGTTAAGTAATGCATGCAAGGACCGAGTGGGTGAGGCTATATATAGTAAAACATCGTCGGCGTAAAGGGAGATTCGGTCTTCACATCCCTCCCTCCATTTAAGACCTCTGATGACCGGACTCCATCTGATCCATGCCGCCAGCGGCTCCAGGACCATCGCGAATAACAGGGGTGACAGTGGGCAGCCCTGTCGTGTTCCCCTACTCAGGGTGATCTCCTGCGATATGTGTCCATTAGCGACTATGTGCGCAATGGGATTAGTGTACATTAGGCATATCCAGGAGCAAAATTCCGGTCCAAACCCTAAATGCTGGAGGACTGCAAACAGGAAAGCCCACTCCACTGTGTCGAAGGCCATTCTGGCATCGAGTGATAGGACCGCTGCGACCTCCCGTATTGTATGCTTCCGACCCAGGACTCCATGTAGGCGTCTGAGATTCAGAGCCATATTCCTGCCAGGCATAAACCCCGACTGGTCTGGGTGGACCAGTTTAGTGAGATGGGGCATCAGTCGGAGTGCTAACGTTTTGGCTAAGATCTTAGCCTCTGCGTTTATTAAGGAGATCGGGCGATATGATGTGCACTCTTCTACGGGTTTACCGGGATTGTGAATGGCCACTATAGTAGCCAGTCGCTGGTCCTTGGGGAGCATTCCTTGGTTTCGACTTGTCTCATACATTTTCAGCATGTATGGGGCAACTGTCCCTGCCATGCGTTTATATAGTTCTATTGGGATGCCATTAGGGCCGCTAGCTTTACCCGTCTGTATCTTGAAGATGGCTACCTTAAGCTCATCTACCGTAATATCTGCTTCAAGCTGATCCGCCTCTGCTGGCGTTAGTCTGGGCATCTGGATATCATGAAGGAATGCAAGTGCTTCCTGGACTGTAGTCGTATTGGTGGATGTGTATACTCGTTCATAATGTTTTGCCAGTGCCGTCACTATTTCCTGTGGGTCTGATGTTATGTCCCCGGTCTCTGACCTGATCTGTACTATCCATCTATTCGCATGCTCTCTCTTATCTAACCAGGCGAGCAATTTACCTGCTTTATCCCCTGTTTCGTAGATCTTGTGTTGAACCACCGTTATGCGAGTTCTAGCATCTCCCCAGAGGTACTCCTTATATTCCTGTCTTTTAACGCGTAGCTCATGCGTATTAGCATCTGAGGGGTCATTAGCATGCTGAGACTCCAATATTTGTATCTCTCTTTCCAGGGTTTCTATATTGACTTTCTTTTCTTTTTTATGCCCTTCAATAAGGGAGATGGCCTGCCCCCTCACAACTGGTTTGTAAGCCTCCCACAGAGTTAGTGGAGAGGCAACCGATGCCTCATTTTCCCGGAAGTATAGCGTTGTAGCGGTCAGTAGACCTTTCCTAATCTTAGAGTTGAGTAGGAACCCGGGGTATATAGGATATATTCGGTGTTGGGCTGGGCCATGCGCACCAATTTCCGCCATCAGTGGGGAGTGATCAGAGATCCCCTGGGCAAATGCAAGGCAGTCCCCATCCTTCCCACGTTGTCTAATGCTGTAATGATATAGTCTATGCGGGAAAGACTATTGTGAGCCCCGGAGTGGAAAGTATATTGTCGCTGGAGCGGGTTCTGGAATCGCCACACATCTATTAGGTCATGCGCTTCCAGGAAATCAGTTAGGGGTGAGCTAATGTGGTGCTGGAGGCGTGCAGGTGTACGATCTAATTCGTCATTAATCGTCATGTTAAAGTAAAGTCCCCACCCAGAAGCAAGTCACCTGCCGGTAACGCTAGTAGAAACCTCCCCAGGTCCCGAAACGCTGATGAGTGAAGGGCCGGTGGGGTGTAAACGGATAACATGTTAAGTAGGCGGCCTTCCCATTGTATCGAAGCTGCGGCAAAGCGGCCCTGCTCATCTTTAAAGGTGCCATGGACGATGAGTGGGAACCGTTTTCTGACTAAGATTCCTACCCCATGGGAGCCTGAGGTGAACTCTGAGTGTACTATGAGCTGGAACCCCCACCGGTCTAGTGCCCTGCATGTGGACCCCATCAGATGCGTTTCCTGCAGCATTGTAACTGCCGGGGCCCTGCGTTTCAGGTATTGCAGCACCAGCCCACGTTTTATTTTGTCTTGCAGCCCGTTTACATTCCATGAGAGGAACGGAAGCTTGGGTCTAGATGCGTGTTGTGTCATTAAGTCAGGTGAGTCCATCTATTGTGTGAGTCTATCTCCCCGGCTGTACGTCTCATGTCCGATTCTGACGTGTCTCCTAGTTGACACTGTATTGGCGTTTGCAGATTGTTAACTATTAAAACATCAATAACCATATCATAGAACTATAGCCCCAATAAATAAGACTTGTTTCTCTCTTACTGTACGCATGTGTAGCCGTGTTAGTAGCATGGAGACATATTGTATAGTCTTGCCGCGGCTAGTCCGTAGTTCCATTATTATGGCTAATAACAATATTAACTTTACCCTTCCCCCCTCCCACCCCACCAACAATTCCCCCCTCCCTGCATCCCTGCCTAGTAGGTTTAGAACTACCCACATCCCCAATAGCAGAGCGCCTATCATCCCTAAACTGGTACTAACTGTAGGGTTACGCTGCTCCGGCGCCCAGAATCTCCCTCCCTCCAGGCCCACAACTTCGCCCTTACTTCATTGAGGGTCCATTAGTGTCTCGTAGTCCAAGGTTCATTCCGCTTACAACAGTACAGTATATAGAATGTTAGAGGAGGGCATCTTACATTCCGATAAAGGGGCCCTTGCTTCCCACCCACGTCCGAAGGGGGCAAAGGAAGAAGACAGCCTCAAACCAGTACAGAGGTATGATTTTTTCAAATTCCAGCACGTGTCGTGTCGCTGTCTGGGCTTATGGAGAGTGTTCTTCTGGATCTTGATGCGGATCGCACACTTCCCCCTGCCTTTGTGACGAGTCCTGGGGGCGTTGGTTCGCAGACCCACGGCCCCCGCCCCTCTGCCGGCAGCGTTCCGGGGGGGGGCCCCCATCCAGCCACTGCTGCGCCTCCTCTGGCGTCGTAAAGAACCAAGAGTTGTCGCCGTCTACCACCTTCAGCTTCGCGGGAAAAAACATCATGTATTTGAGTCCCTTGTCTCGGAGGGCCCGCTTAATCCCCTCAAATGAGCGCCTTTCACGCTGCACCTTCAGCGTAAAGTCAGGAAAGAAGCGGATCGACACATTTTCATAATGAAGGTCTCCATTACTTCTGGCCGCTTGCAGGATGGCGTCCCGGTCCCGGAAATTTAGTATACATGCGATAATGGTTCGGGGTGGTGCACCAGGCTGTGGTTTGGGAATTGGTGCCCTATGCGCTCTTTCGACTGAGAAGAGCGGTGATAATTTCTTGGGTTTAAGGTGGTTTAGGATAAGGTCTTCGAGAAAAAGGTCCATTCTGGGGCCTTCCGCCCCTTCAGGCACTCCCACCATGCGGATATTGTTGCGGCGGGCCCTTCCTTCTTGGTCGTCGAGGTGGAGCGCCATTTCCCTATGCTGATGGACTAGTTTCTGAACCCTTTCCTCCAACTTGCGTGTAGTTGATTGCAAGTCCCCTATATGTTCCTCCGTCGCTGTGACTCTATCCGATGTCTTCCGCATGTCGGCTCGCATGAGGTTCATCTCGATCGTGACTTTGTCAATTTTGGTTTCGAGATTCGTCCCCACCGTCTGTATCGCCGCCATGATGGAGCTGAGGGACGGTTCTTCTGTGGGGGCCTCTGCGCCGCTTGCCCCTTCCTCTAGGGGCGGCTGGCGTGGCATCGCATATTTGTCCATTTTGTTAGTTTGGACTGCGGCCGCGGTTCCTCTCGCCTTCGTCATGACTTGGCTCATCCGTGCAAATCGTCAGCGCGTTACCTTCAGGGGTCCAGTCGTGTTCTCCCCCGATGTCACTTCGGGGCCAGGGATTCTCTCCCTCTCGATATCGTGCGGTGGCGCAGTCAGGCAACGCAATATCAGGGGCCCTGATTTGCTCTTATATGATTTTCCCTGCTGTCAGGCCTCTCCCAGTTTCTCACTCTGCGTTTATTTCACTGCCCTTCATCAGGCACCCCTACTGCAGCCCCTTAGTCAGGGGTCAGGGACCGAGGGTCGTTAAGCACCAGCCTGGGCCGCCCGCTGTCCGGCGCCGCTATTACCTGATGACCTCTGCTGCTGTATTGTGCCTGTCGCGCTCTCTCTGCAACCGGGGTGGGGGAGGAATGAGAGCCCTCGTGCCGCCGTCATCTCACAGCCTCCCACTGGCTGCAGCGCCTCACCAGTACCCTGCGGGCTCCCAACCAGAGGAAGCGGGCATCATACAGCGTGAAGTGGGGCCCCAGGTCACTCGGTCGTGTTGCGCGCCTATGCGCTGCGCGTCTTCCAGGCCCTAGCCGCACTCGTCATTACTTGGGCTCACAGGTTCGCTCGTGATCCGGGAGGGATGAGGGGGGGGAAAGGGAGTCCCGTCGCGCCCCCTCACCTCGCTGCTACTCGCCGCCCTTCTCCTGCGTTGCGCGTACTCCAGGCCAGGAGCAGTGGGTCTCGCGTAGCGTGAAGCCCCAGCCTCTCGGTCTCGTCCCAGGCCGGCGTATCACTGGGCTCCGCCCTCCTCTCCGGCAACAAGACTCGCGCCGCTTTCGTGAAGGGCCTCCTGCCGGCCCCGTCGTCACCCCTCGTCGCCGGGACGAAACTTCCTCGCCTCAGACGCAGAGCAGTGTCGAGGATCTAACCCCGTTATTATTTCCCCTCAGTCTGCAGGATTTTGAACGGATATTACGGGCTTTGTCAGGTGCCCGGACGGAGCTCGGGAGCTACACCGCCATTGCTCTCGGCGCCAGGCCATGCCCCTCCCAGACGGAACTTTCTGATTACCTTCACATCCTCCATGTCTGACAGCAATTGGTAGGGGCGATGTATGTTTGGTCTCCTCCTAGGACAGATGGAAGTGGACACATGTCAATGCGACACACCACATGGCATTTCCACATACACAAAACCAGAATCAATGACAAAACCATGGAAACACATTATAGCTGACAAGTAGGGACAGCACAGCTACAATACTCCTACACAGGTCCCCTTACCAATGGCAATGTCCACTGACACCAACTATTGCCATGAGCATGCACATGGGGATTTAGGCCACAATTGGTTGAAAGGCATGATGATCAATCCAGACTGCATATGTGTGGAGCGGCAACACCACGGCGATACACCTAGCTGCCGTGCCTGACACAGCTTCCGAGGCTGGGTGAGTATGGCACACACCCAGGCGCGGTCGGTGGTAGGAGTGCCAGTCGGGCGGTGACGTGGGGCGGGGAGGGGCAGGGTGGGGGTAGTAAACTACAGATTAAGGACGAATACAGGTAAGTAAACATTGAAATAATTTAAACGGATCACGTTGCGCGCACTGCATCCCATTTGGCTATGCAGCGCTCACAACGAGATCAGTTTAATTTATTTAAATGTTTACTTACCTGTATTCGGCCTTAATCTGTAGTTTACTACCCCCACCCTGCCCCTCCCCCGCCCCACGTCACCGCCCGACCGGCACTCCTACCACCGACCGCGCCTGCACACACCAACAACACGATGTACACAGGCTGTGCGGCCCACACAAGTGGGTCCTGTTGCACAACGGGATATGAGACAGTCAATGATGTCCCTAGTCCACCCAATGTACAGCACTGTACGCATCACACCTCCAACACACATTGACAGGTGTACACATTGACAACTCCATGACAACACAGCTGTGTGAATGCAAACACACATCACAAGTGACATGTAACGTAGCACGTGCCAAGTGGGAGGTGGACATTGGGTGATATGGCATGTGAGTGCATATGCACATACCATGCTACCATGCTAATGTGTACATGATGATGTGCCAACAGACATGTGGAGGGTGAGCACTGTCCGTCAATGCCTATGCACACAGCATGAAGTGGCCCTGCCTAGCGTGGACATGCTCCCACACACAAATCATGGCCAGACCTGCAAAGGCATGGCGCACATTGAACTGTGGATTACACATGGCACCAGCGGACTGTACCCGCCATGGAGCATGCCCTTGGGGCCCACTCCAATAGCCCTCGCGGTTACATCCTGCCTGTACGACTATGGAGGTAAGCGTAGCTGGACAGCTCGGAGCAGGCCATTGTGTGCAATTGAAGTAGGCAGACATGGTACACCAATCGCAGCAGCTTGGACCCACTGAGTCAGCCCCAGGGGGCTACATGAGTGTGGGAGGGTGACCGGCAGTACCACAGCTAACAGGTACTCCTGCCTGGAGTCCCTCAACAACACCTGCTGCTACCTGTCCACCTTCATGTCGACGACTCTGAAGATATGTCCTGCTCCACTCAACAGCGAGGAGCTGGTGATCCTGGATTCCGAGCTCCACGCACACTGCCCAAGGCTTTGTTTTGCACAAGGTGTGTGTGTAAGGCAACTACAGTGTGTGTGGCAGTGCATGTGGGGGACACACATGTTGCTGATCCGCAGCACAATGAGTCCGAGCCTGTGGGTTTCCAAAATGCACTGCTTACCATGCTTGCTACAGGTGGAAGGGGTATGTAGGCTCTCTGGCGCTTTCCCATGCATGTCCCTCCCGAGCGGTGGTACATGCCATTTACATGTCAGACATCCAGTGACGCAGCCACTTGGCAATGCAGGACTCAGGGCAGGCATTGCTTGTGTGAATGGCTGGCTGGGGCCCTGCTGGCCTTCTCAGTCTCAGCAGACCTGGGCTGCACATTGACCGCCCAATACCAGAAGGAAACAACACTGACTGTACAGTGGGTTTCATGTGTCTTCAGTTCACAACGCTCCGGAAATGCGCATCCTCAGCCCTGTCGATTCTACACCCCAGGCCTTGTGATAGGGATATGTGTGAGAGATAATGGCACTGAATGTGACCTCCATTGTGGGGTGAGCCATTCACAGGGCGAGTACGTTGAGGGCTGCGCAGTTTTGGACACAGTGAGTCCACCCACAAAGATGTGTTGCCTTGTGTACTATGTGTTGTTTTTTTTTTTTAACAACAAATTTTATTTGGTCATTTTTCAATACAGCGGGTGACAGCCCCGCTATGGCACGTTGAATCTTTCGAACAATATGTGCAGCTATAACCATTTCCATAAAAATATACAATCCCAGCCAAACATGCCGGGAAAATAATAAACAATACAAAATGCAGACAGTGGTCGAAATTCGAGGCAGAGCACATAGTGCAGCAGGTGCAGGTATACAACTCAGTGAGAGAATATAACAGTCAAGCATTAAGAACTTGGGGGACACATGGCAGGGAACGGGGAGTGCTACTCATTAGTCTTCCTCGGGTAGAGGGGGCAAGTCAACACCGCGGTATGTCGCCCACCGCGACCATATCCTGCGATGTTTCCGTGCGCAGCCCCTAGCCTTAAAGACAGCAATCCCGGCTCCCATACACCTATCCAATTCGGTTTTCCATTTGCCTATGGTTGGGGGAGAGGGTGCCTTCCATCCCTGTGCTATGTCTCGTTTGGCGATAGTGAGGGCGAGGAACAACAGATGTTGTTTATAACGATTCCCCCCAATGTCGTCCGAAGAATGCAACAGAAACAGTCGGGGGTCTAGTGGGAGCACCCACCCCAGCACCTCATTAAGACATATCCGAACTCTATTCCAAAAGGGCTGTAAGGCCGTGCAGGTCCAAATCGTATGGAAGAAGGACCCTTCCTCTCTGCCACACCGCAGACACACTGGGGATTGAATGGCCCCCATTCGCCACAATCGTACTCTCGTGTAGTAGACCCTATGCAGGTATTTGAATTGGATGAGCCTGTAACGGGTGGAGACTGCCGCACCCCGCGGGCTAGCAATCGCCTCAGCCCAATCATCATCGGTCAGTTCAGGAATATCCGCCTGCCAGGCGAGTCGGGTCTTGTCCAGAGTGGTGGAAGTGTGTGTCGTCAGGGTTTGGTATATCTGCCTAATTTTGTGAAGTCCTAGGTCACCCATCAACAGGCGGCCCTCCAAAGGCTGGAACTCTGGGAGAGTCTCCGTATGTCGGATCTGAGGTGACAGTGCATGTCGGAGCTGTAAAAATTTATAAAATTGAGATTTATGGAGGTCGAAGTCAGTCTGTAGTTGCTGGAATGATTTTAGGGTATCGCCCCTCATCACATCACCAAGGGTCGAAATCCCCACCAAGTCCCATCCCCGGAACCCGCTCAGAGTGTTTACCGAGCCAAGGTATGTGCCATGCCACAGGGGGGTCTGCTGGGTGAGCCGCCCTTTCCATCCCATTTGTCTGGTCGTTGCCCTCCATAACTGTATGACTTGCCTGCCAGATGGTGGTAAATGGTCTAGCCTTGTGTAGCTATATAGTAAATGTAGTAGGGGGACTTGTTCCATCGCGGCATGTTCGATAGCGTATGCCGGATCGGTGGGAGAGTTGTACCATAATTCATTAATTACAAGGATGTGGGACGCCACGTAATATGAGTAAATGTCAGCAGCCGCGATCCCCCCACAATACGTGGATTGTGTGCAGGTGCGGAGCGCCACACGAACAGCTCCGCCACCCCAGAGGAACTTATTTTGTATTGCGTTTACCTGAGCAAACCATGCGCGAGGGACTGGGTAAGGGAAATTTTGGAGGCGATATATGACTCGAGGCACGGAAACCATCTTAAAGATGGCCGAGCGCCCATAGAGGGAGAGAGGGAGAGCGGACCATATTGTTGTTTCGTTTTTGAGGCGAGTCATCAATGGGGCGATATTGTGCGTCCATGATATCTTAGGGCACGGGGAAACGAAGATCCCCAGGTATATGAAACCATCTGTGGCCCGGGACAGCTGCACGGCCCACGATTCACGGCCTTGATGCCCACATACAGGGAAGAGGATGGATTTAGCAGGGTTTGCGTGGAGGCCAGAGGTGTCCCCGAATACCCTAAGGATTTGTAATATATGCGGTCCTGAATACCACGGGTCTGTCATAAAAAAAAGGACATCATCCGCATACAGTGCTATGCGGTCCGATCTCGAGCGGGACCAATCGAACCCCCGGAGCACCGGGTCACTTCTGACCCAGGCCGCCAGAGGCTCAACCACCAGGGCAAACAACAATGGAGACAGTGGGCAACCCTGGCGGGTACCCCTCTGGATCGGGAAGTTGCGTGAGCGGTGTCCCGCAATTCGAACGGATGCCGACAGCTCTGTGTATAGCAGGCGTATATACGCCAAGAAACGTGGACCGAAGTTGATGGCCTCGAGCAGTTGGAAAAGGTAGACCCAGCTTAGGGAGTCGAATGCTTTGTCGATGTCTGCTAACAAAAGGGCAGCTGGACGGCCTAAAGCGGGGGCCGCAGCAATGGCATTATGGACTCTCCTGATGTTATGCCTGGTGGCCCTCTGTGGCATGAAGCCCGACTGATCAGGATGGATAAAATCAGTAATGCACCCTCTAAGGCGGTCGGCCAAGACTTTCCCTAATAATTTGGGTTCGAAATTTATGAGAGAAATGGGGCGATAGGAGGATGGGTCTTCAGGGGGTCGGCCAGGTTTGAGAAAGAGCACTATCTCCGCGTGACGCCAGTCACAGGGCAGCCTTGCCTGGTCAGCAGCATCGACAATGGTTGCCAGTAGATGAGGCCCCAGGAGAGGCATGTAGGAGCGGAGAAATTCCATGGGGAACCCGTTGGGGCCCGGGCGCGACCCGGCCGGATCGCATTGAGGGCGTCAGTCAGTTCTTCCAGGGTTATTGGAGTCTCCAGGCGCTCACGAACGGAGTCAGAGAGTCTGCGGGGTGGGGTGTAGACAAGGAACTCTGCTATAAGATCGGCAGAGATCTGCTCCTGCTGGGCGTATAGGGACGTAAAGTGTTTTGCGAATTCTTCCGCGACTCCTACTGGCGACACGTGCAAGGACCCGTCGGAGCCACGAATAGTGGGTGTGACGGCCGGGGCTCCATCCGCTTGGCACAATCTGTGGAGCATTGTACTGGATTTATCCCCCCACTGATATATCCGGTGTTGCGATGCCGCCCAGATCTCTTTGGCTTCGCCCAACAGATATTGACGTAATTCTTGCTGAGCAAGGACTAATTGGCGGCGGAGATTGGGGCAGGGGTTGGCGCTTAGTTGGGAAGATAAGGACACCTGGCGCGTTTCTAGGGCATCGAGCTGTTCGCGGCGCTTGCGTTTCTCTTGTGTACGGTAGCTAATTTTGGAGCCCCGGACAGTCGGCTTGAGGGCTTCCCAAAGATCTGCGTTCGAAGGAGCAGAGGGACCGTTATCGGCTAAATAGTTGGTGATCGCTGTATTGAGCATATCGCGATAGGCCAGACTGCGGAGATGCCAAGGGGACATTCTCCAGCAGAATGGGGGCCTGCGGGAGCACGTGTGAAATTGCATTGTAACCGGGGAATGATCAGATAGGCCGCGGGGCCGATGTTGTATTTTAGAGAATCGGTGAAGAAAAACCCGGGGGACAAGAAAATAGTCTAGTCGGGACTGTGACCCATGGACCGTCGATAGGTATGTATATTCACGCTCAGTGGGGTGAAATTCCCGCCATATGTCAGCCCAGTCCATTGTCGATGTCAAGGTTAACAATTTGGTAGGACCCAGTGGTTGCGGGGAGTCGAGAATGCGCTGACGGTCTAAAGTGCCCATGGTATCGTTCCAATCGCCCCCCATCAGGGTCAGTCCAGCTGGAAGGGAGCCCCACTCCCCCAGCAAGTGTTCAATGAAGGTGGTGCCTAATGGTGGGGGGGCATAAATGCTACCAAAAGTGATCTGTTCGCCTCAAATCATACCCGTGATGAACAGGAATCGGCCCCCAGGATCCGCCCTGTGTGCGATATATTTAAACTGAGCCCTGCAATGAATAAGGACCGCCACTCCTCTAGAGCCCCTCGTGAACCCTGCGTGATAGATGTGACAGAAACCGAAGCGGGCGAGGCACGGGGCTTTTGTTCCCAGGAAATGGGTTTCCTGTAAAAGGAGGATATCCGCCCCATACCGCTTTGCCTGTCGCAGAACGGCCCCACGTTTTACCTTATTCAGTAGCCCACGGACATTCCAAGAAACCATTGTTATGTCCCCTAGGGGGTTTTCGTCACCTGGCGTCATGAGGGTCAGAGTAAAAGCTGAGTAGAGCTAG
The DNA here is from genome assembly GCA_963921515.1 of Calotriton arnoldi. Taxonomy (NCBI): domain Eukaryota; kingdom Metazoa; phylum Chordata; class Amphibia; order Caudata; family Salamandridae; genus Calotriton; species Calotriton arnoldi. Next base: position 837,438 of record CAWUFW010007030.1, read on the forward strand.
GAGATCTGCTTGAAAGACAAGATGAAAAACATCCCACCGCCTGCGAATACAAAAACATATAAACTTTATAACACAACATATCCAAAGGGATATTCCCCCCACCCCCCACCCGACACTACCAAAAACAAGGAGCATCTGTCGCGGTGTAATGAGCAGCGGACCCCCAATGGGGGCCCCCAGAAATCACACCAAGGGATCCCTCCCCACCCTATAACCCCAGGAACACCGGGAGTGCAAGAAGCCCGTGGCCACGCAGCTCGTGGTCTAATGCCCACGCCCCCCCGGAGACCAACAGAACTAATATTCAGTAACACAGATGCAGTGTCTTACAGTTCACCATTTGGAGTGTGGGGCAGTCTGGATCATTTAAGGTGGTCGCTCAGGACTCGGTGACGCTCTGCCCGGCCCCTGCCGCTTCTGGGACTTGTTGCGGCGCGGCCGCTGAGAGCGAGAGCTGCGAGAAGAGTCCGAGTCCACGGCAGATGGAGAGCCCGCTCGGAGCTGTGGACGCTCATCCGACCACGCGAAGACCGCCTCAGGAGTATCAAAAAAGTAGGACTTGGAGTTGTATATTACTCGCATCCGAGCCGGATAGAGCAGCATGTATTGAACGTTCAATTCCCTCAGTCTGCGCTTCGCGGCCATGAAGGATTGGCGTTGTTGCTGGACCAGGCGTGTGATATTCGGAAATATCAAGATCGAGCGTGAGTCATGCATAAGGGGTTAAACAAATGTGAAAACACAAAAATATGCATAATAACATGCAAGATGCAAGATGCACCTTAAAACTAAGAAATCAGTTATGTCTCTATTCCCTCTCTGCAGTGCTTAATTTGAGCTGGTAGTTGCCAGCTGGGCCCCTGGCACTCAGATTTGGGAACTGGTACTGATTTCTCAGCATCAGACATTTATCGAGAGCAGGAGAGGGAAAAACACACAAGGGTAAAAGAAGGAGGAAGAGAAAGACAGAAAACCCTTTGCAAAGGGACAAAGCAGGAACGCGCGACAGTGAGATAAAGGGGCAGGGAGTGTCTGGAAGTGGATTAAAGAGGCATGAGGTGGATTCAAGACTTGGTACTTGCCTCGCCAATATCTAATTGCACCGGCCAAGGGCTTCTGAGCAGAGCTTTGGGCACCGGCACTCATTTTTTTACAATTAAGCACTACCTCTCTGGAAGAAACAGCTCCTATCTTAAGCCTGGAGCTGGAGCTGAAAGTGAACGAACAGTGCATGATCTTTGCTGAGAGCTCGACCTGAATCTGTATGCAGACGACACTGTATCAGTGATTCTTAACTGGAAGCATTTTACTCCATGCAACAGAATGGCAGATTAATCGGCAAGTGCCTCAGCAACTGAAGCGAGACCCATATGGTTAGCACGGAAGACTGATGAAAGTACACAGTATTTGTGTTGTGATTGTATATTAGTGCTGCTGAAAAATATTTTTACTTGCTAAGTTTTGGCTCCCTAAAGACCATGGGGCAGATTTACAAGCCCCTTGCGTCACTTTTGCGTCACTTTTAACTTGGGAAAAGTGATGCAAAAGTGGCGCAAGGGGCTTGTAAATCTGCCCCCATATTCTTTTATTTTGCTGAGCACATTTTCAGTGCTACCTTGCACAAACTACCCAGGCATGCATTAAGTTTAAATGTAATAATATTGTGAGTTTGTGACAATGTAGAGTCACCATAAGGTCACAGAACTCCAAGGTGTCCTTAAAATGTGCAGCAGGAGGTATTTTACTCCTTTTAAAGAGAACCTCTGGAATTATGCAGTAGGTGATGACCAAATTACACACCAAGGCTGACTAAATTATGCTTCAAAGAAAGGTAAATTATGCGTCTGTTAGGCAGCACCACTCTGCAGAATAGTATAATGCATTTCATATTTATCATGTAGGTGTCTCAGTGAGAGGTTTTTTAGGGATGGGACCTTAAAAAGATATAAATCATTTTGTTAATTCTTCTTAAGTCCGAGTTCCCTGCTGGCTGTTGAAATAACTGAAGCTTTGAGACCTTTGGGCCTGATGTATGAACGATTTGAGAGTCAATAATCGTTGATGGGTTTGCACATGATAAAATGCCATTTTCAATGCACTAAAGGCTTCTAAGGAAGGATTTCTTAAAGTAGCACAAGGAATCGAAAAATTACTGAATCAGTATTTTGCAAGCTACTATGGCGAATCTCAAATAACGATTCTGTATTAGTGAATAGCTATTTTTATGTATTAAGCACTCACAATTATGGATTGTTGCAAAAAATGGAAATTGCATGTGCAAAATACCATCAATTTGAAACAGGCGGTAACCAGATGCAAAATATAAAAGGCAAGGAAACTCACATTACAAACTTTTAAAACTGCTGCACTCTGTGCTCTGGTTAGCAGTGGCGTAGCAAGGAGGGGGGGGTCCGTCCCAGTCAGCACATGTTTTCAGGGCGGCACCCCCCATGCTCTTACCGGCGACCGGGCGGCAAAAGCAGTTACCGCCACTGGCGGCATAAGGTTTAGCTACGCCACTGCTTGTGAGGCAAATGTGAATCCTTGCTGCACAACACGGACAAAGGAGGAGAAAGGAAAGGGTTTTTAGGATACACGTTACTTTATATTGAGGCAGAGTAGGGTTTTTTTTCAAAATACATGTTGAGGAGGCAGATCATTATGGATGTTACTGATGAAATTAATCTAATGTTAGGAGGGCAAACATGGCTTACCCAGACCATACCCACATACATACAGGTGATATGTTCTCTCCACCTTTTAGTCCCAGGCTAGGTTTTGTATGCCTTCCCTGTGGCTAGAGTGCAGATTAATAACTCGCATTCTAAACCTTTAAAATTCACAAAGGAACTAGGCAGGGCTGCCCGGTTTCCCCATTCCTATTTGCTATCCTGATGGAGCCGTTGGAGTGCATGGTGCGACAGAGGCACGCAGGTGCTGCATTACAATTCAGACAGCGGCCGCTCATAATATCCATGTATGCGGACGATATGGTGTTATATATACGCAACCCAGAGGAGGAACTACATTCGTTGATCCGTGAATATATTAAATATGAACATCTGTCGGGGCTCAAAATTAACTGGGGAAAGTCAGCAGTTTTCCCGTTAACCACTAGCACGAGGCAATTCACACTGGAGTACCCCCAGGAATGGACGGTGGAACCGGTCAAATACCTAGGGGTGTGGGTACACCATGATCCAGAGATAGTGCTGAGGGAAAACTTTGGCAGAGCGTTGGTCTCAACAGAAGAGCAGGTGAATAGATGGATTAAATTACCGTTGTCTTTGGCTGACAGAATCGCAGTGATAAAGATTGTTATACTCCCTAGGTTTCTGTATCTTTTCACTAATGTACCTATTAAGCTATCAGGGTCCTTTTCTGCCAGGCTCCTTCAATGTGAATTCGTTTGGTCTGGACAGGCAAGAAATCTAGGTGCAGCTGGGAAACTATCACGAGACCTTACTCTCAGGGGGGCTTTGTGGCTCCAGACTTGTACATGTACTATTTGTGTGCACAGGCACAGTTTGCACACTATTGGTTTTACCCCCCTCCTTTTATTCCGCACGTAGCGGTGGAGGCAGATGATATGTTTCTGGATCAACTAGTGGCATTGTTGTTGAAGGCTCGTACAAACTATCCCTCTAAGGAAATGTGCACTGCTGACTGCACGGCACAGGCGTGCATGCAATGGCGAGACGGGCGGGTAGGTCCCCTATATATGCACCGGCTCTCCCGCTGGTGCATCACCCTAGCATCTCTGTAGCGCAGGACAAACGAGCTTTGGAAACACTGGCGGGAATGGGTATAGTTACAATGGGTGATGCATACCTGGAAGGCACCTTTGTCACAATGGCTGCCATACATGACCGGCATCCCAGTTCACCAATGACAGTATTCACGTATTACAGGCTACGGGAAGCACTTGAAACTTTTAATGATAGGCACCCAGCAGAGCCTATAGCGCTGAGTCCACTGCAATCATTATTTGCAGGCCCCTCGCGGGTTAAATTAGTCACTCGGCTGAATAACGCTATGCAAGCAGAAACTGCACCCAGTTCTAGCAAAGCAAGGAGGTGGTGGGAAACAACACTGGGGATCACGCTTAAAGATGAGGACTGGGACTTCAGTTGTTCTGTGACACGACGGCTGACCGCTAACTGTAATTTGCACATAATACACTTCAAATATGTGCAACAATTGTATTATACCCCCATACAGTTACAAAGATATGGTCTGAGGGAGATGGCTAGATGTAAGAGGTGCCATGCGCAGGAGGCAGATTTCATCCACTTAGCTTGGCTGTGTGATACAGTTCATGCGTTCTGTATTTTGGTCACACAGGCCCTGACTGAAATGGTCCTGGAGGAGGTGGGCTGCATACCGCAGCTGTGTTTGCTGGGGCTTGTGAAACATCTGAAGCCGGAGAATAGACCCCTAGTTCTGATCGCATTGTTACTAGCTAAAAGAAAGGTGGTGCAAAGCTGGGACAGTAAAAGGGTACCTAAATTTAAAGATTGGTTGAAGGATGTTGTCTTCTGCAGAGATCAGCTGTTGTGTTATGCCGATGAACTGCCTACAACGTCAAGGCCCAAGTACTTCTGGGCTTCTCTCACTGCATATCTGTTGTCCATGGCCAATGAGGTCCCCTCGGCATAGGAACGGTTTAGCTGAATCTGTCTCAAAATGTATAATGACTGGTAACTTTACATTGCATTTTAGTATTTTGATGAGTCTTGCAAAAAAATGATTATACTATGTTGTCATGCGGGGGTTTGTTTGACGCGTATTATACGTGTCTGTTGTATGTTTGAAAAAGCATAAAATAAAAACCTTTTAGCACCAGGCTACCAGAGGATAGTGGCAGTTGCTGGGGGAATATCATAAAGTAGCCTTTCAAGGATTTTCCATAACGTTTTAAATGCCATGTTATCTAAAATCCATGTGCACATTCCTTTTTCACATGCCCAGCTGAAATGTGTGCCCCTGAGGTAGATGCCTCAGTTTCTTCACGTAATAGGATGTGTGGATGGCACTCTTATTCAAATATGCCTTCCTTCAAAAACTGAGTATTTGTATCGAAAATGAAAAAAATTCCATTCACTGAATAATCAAATAGTTTGCAATGCTGCTTCTGCAATTACCGATTTAGCAGTACAATACCCAGGGAGTACATATGAATCCTTCATGCTTCGTCATTAAGGCCTTTAGAACCAGCTCGCAGGGGGAGAGTTTGGGGATGGTTATCTTCTTGGTAAGTGTCATGACAATTGAACCTTTAGTTAAGTACACATTATGTGTCCTTAAAGGGTATTTATCTTTTTCTCTAAATGTAGGCAACAGCGCATATGCCATTCGTCCATGGGTTATGACCCCTTACCTAAATGCAAGCACTGCAAGGAAAAGAGATACAAAAGCTCAAAAATGCGAACAAGATCAGTGATAGAGCCGACTTTTGGAAATTTGGGGCCCGATTCACAAAGGTAAAGTTAGACTAAACATCTAAGTTTACGACTCTAGGAGTTCACAAAGGGCATTTACAAGTACTATCTTTATGTCCGGGATCAGGTCGGATCCCCATCCCAAGTGTGCACATAGAGATAGTAGGTTTCATTGCCTTCATAAAAGTGGAAGAGCATTGCAGTATACACCTGAATCATGTTGTAAAGTTATAGCCACCTGCACAATTCTGCACAACACAGTGATGAGACATGCCTACTACTTGAATCTGAGGATGACAGTTCTGAGGAATATGAAGCTCTACCCCCTCCCTCAACACAACAAGAACAAGAAGCAACCATGGCAGCAGTTCGGCAGGGCATGCTTAAGGTAAGCATTAAAGATGGAATACTCAAAATATTGATGTTGATAATTCTTGTTTATTATAGTAATACAAATTTCTATTTCAACCGATGAAGAACATGAAGAACAGGTAAATCCTCTAAAGTAATGAGTTTTTTCATTATATTAAAAATATACAGGAGTATAAATAAATTACACAAAAACTGTATAAAAAAAATCACAATAAATGTCTTTTTTCTTTCCTTTGCCAATGGTCTGATGTGTTTGCCTTAAGTCGATGTCACTACTCCAGCCCCTTCTTGGCCTTGAAACAGCCGCTTCTGTAATTGCTCTGCTAGACATATTGGACACAACCTCACTTTCACCTGGTGAGATTGTACATAGTAACATTGGTGGATTGTCTTCCAGGACATTTTTAATATGGCAGAAACTACTTTGCAAATCTACACTTTGTTTTTCAACTTCCACCTGCAATTTTGTTGTATGTCAGCACAGAATATGTGTTGCATTAGGAAGCCGATCCACAGATCTATACATAGCTTATTGCTGTCTGGGATGGTGCCGCTCTTGTCTGAACAAACCCCTCATTTAATGATTGAGTCAAAGTGCCTCTGGCTTGGGACATTTCATTTTTGCTTTGAGCAGGGCCGTAGCCACAGGGGGCCCAGCAGGGCCCGGCACCCCAATCCTGATGCCTGGGCCCCCAAAGGTTCTTGGCAGTGGGCAGATGACAAGGGGATTTTTAGAGAAATGCTCAGCTCAGTACCATCCAGGCATTTTTCACTTCGGGAGAAACAAAGAATGTAAGCTAAAGTGTGCTCCAGTTAAGAATAAATATTTGTAAAGAAAAAAGCTTAGCATTCTTTTATTGCAATGTATTTATTTATTTATGCATTTTTATATAGCACAAACTGTACCCAAAGGTGTCAGAGCCCTTTACAATAGAACCTGTTACATTACATAAGGACTTCAGAGTACATTAATTACATAAAAGATACAAACAGATAAACTCAAAATTCACATAAGAATGGTAGTAAATACATAAGTCTATTAAAGATACTAGTGGTTAGAGTTACAAATATACAAGTGGCAAATTCACTCAAGATTACATTTTAAGGAAAGTTGAAGGGATTAGGGTTAGACAAATATATATATATATATATATATATATATATATATCTATATATATATATATATATATATATATATATATATATATATATATATAAATTCACTGAAAAAACCACAGGTTTCAGGGACGTTATAGTTAGTTGGACATTTCACTCGTACAAAACCAGAGAAATTCCCCCGTTATAGTTAGTTCAGCTAACTATAACTTGCGCCCCCGCAATGCACTGCTGATGACGTCACATATTACATCATTCATGACATGGTCAGTGACATCACTGATGACATCACTGATGACATCTCAAATGACATCACTGATGACATCACTGATGACATCATCCAGTGACTGTGTGTTTCTGTAAAGTTTAAATATGTTTTATATATATGCCAAGGTGTATTGAAGAATGAGTGGGTGTATAAGTGTCTGGATGGATGATTTAGTAGGTGCGTGACTGACTGTATAAGTGAGTGATTAAATGTGTCTTACTGAATGCATGGGTTGGTGAGTAGCTACATGAGTGTCTATATCGGTTATTGATTGGTTGCTTGAGAATTTGTATGGGAGACTAAGTGTGTGTGTGGGTGGGTGGGAGGTGTGTGACTCTGTGCATAGATGTGTGAGCGGTTGATTCACTGGGTGTATGGGTTCAAGAGTGCATGTGGAAACAGCTGTATGGGTGGGTGAGTGTGTATATGGGTGTGTTGGTGAGTGAATGGATGTCTCAGTGGTACATGTCCAAGTAACTACATAGGGAAAAGGCAGTGTATGTGAGAGTTGGTGTATAAATGACTATACGTGAGAGTCAGTGATTGTGAGAGTGGCTGTATGGATGAGTGTGTACTTGTATCAGTGATTATATAAGAGAGTAAGTATGCGTTACTATCTGTATAGGTGAGTAAATGGGAGTGTGATTGATTATTTGCATGACTGACTAGGTGTGTGAGTAACTCCATGGATGAGTAGCGGTGTGTGAGTGTCTGTATAGGTGTATGAGTGCATATGATAGTGTTGTATTGATGAGTGACTGCATGTATGAGTGATTGTATGGGTGAATGAGTGGATGTGTGTGTAGACCTAGGAATCAGTGAGTGCGCATGTAGTAACTGGTATTGGTGTGTCGATGGTTTCGAAAATTGTAGTCTGTATTTTATAGTGGGTGTATCAAAGGTTATATTAGAGTGTGAGGAGGTGCATCAGAATTTCACGTGGATGATGTCATCAGTGATGTCATCAGTGATGTCATTTGAGATGTCATCAGTGATGTCATCAGTGATGTCACTGACCATGTCATGAATGATGTAATATGTGACGTCATCAGCAGTGCATTGCGGGGGCGTGAGTTATAGTTAGCTGAACTAACTATAACGGGGGAATTTCTCTGGTTTGTACGAGTGAAATATCCAACTAACTATAACGTCCCTGAAACCTGTGGTTTTTTCAGTGAATTTCTAAGGTTTTTTAAATGCTAATTTCTAACTATAACGTCCCTGAAACCTATGGTTTTTTCAGTGAATTTCAAAGGTTTTTTAAATGCTAATTTCTAACTATAACGTCCCTGAAACCTATGGTTTTTTCAGTGAATTTCAAAGGTTTTTTAAATGCTAATTTCTAACTGTGCCTACAAAGGTAGGACATGTGAAGAAAGAGGAAGAAAAGCGCACAAAGAAGCAAGACAAATGCAGAAAGAGGCAACAGAAGTCCAGAAAGACAAAGAAAAGTGCAAGAAGAAGCAAGAGATGTGCAGAAAGAACCAACAGAGGAGCAGAAAGTCCTCCGGTGCCCCCATCTTTTTGCTGACGGGTACTGGTGGTAACCGACTCTGACTAACCGGCCCTAGAGCCAGTGCTATGCTAAAAGACACTTAGAATACAGTGAAAACACCTACATACACTAGGGAACACTATGCGTTGGGGTACCCCTGTGATTAGCATGACCTCCTCTGTATTTGCCATGAGTTAGTGCCTGGGTCATTGGGTGAGTACATGGGTACTGACTGGATGATTAGAGTACTGCAAGGAGAGTGGATGGTGAATTTATAAACGCTTGTGTTTTGGCGGAGTGATTGGATAAGGACATGGAACTGGTTGGGTGATTGGAGGAGTGCATGGGTAGTGACAAGGAGATGGCTGGACTGCATCAGTAGTCCTCAGGGGATTGTCGCAGTGCATGTGTTAGTGCCTGCGTCATTGCATAAGTACATGGGTAGTGACTGGATGATTAGAGTACTGCAAGGAGAGTGCATGGTGAATCTATAAGTGCTTGGGTTTTGGTGGAGTGATTGGATAAGTACCTGGTGCTGGCTGGGTGATTGGAGGAGTGCATGGGTAGTGACAAAGAGATGGCTGGGCTGCATCAGTAGTGCTCAGGGGATTGTAGCAGTGCATGTGTTAGTGCCTGGGTCATTGCATGAGTACATGGGTAGTGAGTGGATGATTAGAGTACTCTAAGCAGAGTGCATGGTGAATTTATAAGTGCTTGTGTTTTGCGGAGTGATTGGATAAGTACATGGTGCTCGCTGGGTGATTGGAGGAGTGCATGGGTAGTGACAGGGCGATGGCTGGACTGCATCAGTAGTGCTCAGGGTATTGTAGCAGTGCATGAGTTAGTGCATGGGTCATTGCATGAGTGCATGGGTACTGACTGGATGATTAGAGTAATGCAAGGAGAGTGCATGGTGAATTTATAAGTGCTTGGGTTTTGGCGGAGTGATTGGATAAGTACATGGTGCTCGCTGGGTGATAGGAGGAGTGCATGGGTAGTGACAGGGCGATGGCTGGACTACTGCATCAGTAGTGCTCAGAGTATTGTAGCAGTGCATGAGTTAGTGCATGGGTCATTGCATGAGTGCATGGGTACTAACTGGAAGATTAGAATACTGCAAGGAAAGTGCATGGTGAATTTATAAGTGCTTGGGTTTTGGCGGAGTGATTGGATAAGTACACACATGTCACATCAGGCCCGCCCCCTCCCTTCACCACTGTGCAAACGCGCCCCCTGGCAGGTTTTAAGTTGGGGGATTAATTCCCCTTGAATCCTGAGGGTCCCTGGGGGCCAACTAGCCCACCAGGTACCGCCAGTAAGCGCCACAGAGCTGCGTTGCAGAGAGGTGGTCCAAGGCCTCTCCCCTTTTTACACCTCTCTGCAATGCAGCTCTGTGGCGCTTACTGGAGGTACCTAGTGGGCTAGTTGGACCCAAGGGATCCTCAGGATTCAAGGGGACTTAATCCCCCAACTTACAACGCGCCAGATGGCCTGTTTGCACAGTGGTGAAGGGAGCGGGTGGGGCCTGATGTGACAAGTGTGCAAACGCGCCCGTGGCGCGTTTTAAGTTGGGAGATTAAGTCCCCTTGAATCCTGAGGGTCCCTAAGGCCCAACTAGCCCACCAGGTACCTCCAGTAAGCACCACAGAGCTGCGTTGCAGAGAGGTGGTCCGAGACCACGCCCCTTTTTTCACCTCTCTGCAACGCAACTCTGTTGCACTTACTGAAGGTACCTGGTGGGCTAGTTGGACCCCAGGGACCCTCAGGATTCAAAGGGACTTAATCCCCCAACTTAAAACACGCCACAGGGCGTGTTTGCACACATGTCACCTCAGGCCCCGCCCCCTCCCTTCACCACTGTGCAAACGCGCCCGTGGCGAGTTTTAAGTTGGGGAATTAAGTCCCCTTGAATCCTGAGGGTCCCTGGGGTCCAACTAGCCCACCAGGTACCTCCAGTAAGCGACACAGAGCTGCGTTGCAGAGAGGTGTAAAAGGGGCGTGGCCTGGACCACCTCTCTGCAACGCAGGCCTGTGGTGCTTACTGGAGGTACCTGATGGGCTAGTTGGCCCCAGGGGCCCTCAGGATTGAAGGGGAATTAATTCCCCAACTTAAAACGTGCCACAGGGCGTGTTTGCACACATGTCACCTCAGGCCCCGCCCCCTCCCTTCACCATTGTGCAAATGCGCCCGTGGCGCATTTTAAGTTGGGGGATAAAGTCCCCTTGAATCCTGAGGGTCCCGGGGTCCAACTAGCCCACCAGGTACCTCCAGTAAGCGCCACAGAGCTGCGTTGCAGAGAGGTGTAAAAGGGGCATGGCCTGGACCACCTCTCTGCAACGCAGCCCTGTGGCGCTTACTGGAGGTACCTGGTGGGATAGTTGGCCCTCAGGGACCCCAGTATTGAAGGGGAATTAATTCCCCAATTTAAAACGCGCCACAGGGCGCGTTTGCAGAGTGTTGCTGGGAGGGGGCGGGGCCTCCGGCATGATCGCGGTCTTCTTTTTTTTTTAGAAGAGGGGCTGTGTGGCCCCCCTTATTTTCCCTTTTTTTTGGCCCTGGGGACCCCATCCCCCAGGGCCTGACCCCTTTTAAAAAAAAATGTGAACGGGAAGGGGGCCGCGTGGGCCCCCCTCCCGTGGCCGTTTACAGTGGGTGTATCAAAGGTTATATTAGGGTGTGAGAAGATGCATCAAATTATCACATGGATGATGTCATCAGTGATGTCATCAGTGATGTCATTTGAGATGTCATCAGTGATGTCATCAGTGATGTCACTGACCATGTCATGAGTGATGTAATATGTGACATCATCAGCAGTGCATTGCGGGGCGCGAGTTATAGTTAGCTGAACTAACTATAATGGGGGAATTTCTATGGTTTTGTACGAGTGAAATGTCCAACTAACTATAACGCCCCTGAAACCTATGGTTTTTTCAGTGAATTTCTAAGGTTGTTTAAATGCTAATTTCTAACTATAACGTGCCTGAAACCTATGGTTTTTTCAGTGAATTTCAAAGGTTTTTTAAATGCTAATTTCTAACTATAACGTGCCTGAAACCTATGGTTTTTTCAGTGAATTTCAAAGGTTTTTTAAATGCTAATTTCTAACTATAACGTGCCTGAAACCAATGGTTTTTTAAGTGAATTTCTAAGGTTTTTTAAATGCTAATTTCTAACTATAACGTGCCTGAAACCTATGGTTTTTTCAGTGAATTTCAAAGGTTTTTTAAATGCTAATTTCTAACTATAACGTGGCTGAAACCTATGGTTTTTTCAGTGAATTTCTAAGGTTTTTCAATGCTAATTTCTAACTATAACGTCCCTGAAACCTATGGTTTTTTCAGTGAATATATATATATATATATATATATATTATGCACTTGCATGCATTCTGTAAGCACTGTGGCGCAAGGGTCTTAATCGTTCTGCCCCTTTACCTTGCTTCACCCTGTGCGATGTGTCCTCTACTTGTCCCTCCTCTGCCAGCTCTCTCAGTGCCATACCACCCTCTCTTCTTACCCTGTCTGTGCCTCCTTTGCTGGCTATGTCCCCTTTACCCTGCCATTCTCTGTGCCCCATATTCCTCTGCACACCCCCCTCACTGTGGCCCCATTTGACTGTATCTCCTGTCCGTCTCCATTTGGTCCTCTTTAATCTCTCTGTCCTGGGCTCCCTAACTCTCTTCCTGTGCGCCTTTTCCCTCTCTCCCCCTGCACTAGTACATTGTTCCCTGTGCCCCATTTGCCCTGTATCCTTAACTTTCCTCATCCTCTCCATGTGTCCCCTTCAGTGCCTATGCCCACTTAGCCCACTCTCTTTCTCTGTTCCCAGTCTTTCCGTCTGCCCCTTTGCCTGCCTAACCTGTGCCATCTTTGCCCTGTCTCCCTCTCCATCCTTACCATCTCTCTGGTCCTTTGGCCTCTCTTTCAATATTCCTGTGCCCTCTCCCTGTGACCACTTGCCACCTTCCTGGGCCCCTTCACCAGGTAGCCCCTAGCCTGGGCTCTTCCATTGCTCCTTTATTGTGGCCCCTTTGCCCATAGCCCCTGCACTCTCTTTGTGCCCCTTCAGCTGGCTGTGTTTCCTTGCCCTCTTGTTCTCTTAGGCTCCATTCCATCTCCTTGTGTTCCCTTTGTTTCTTGGGCCCAGTTGCCCTGTATCTCCCTTTTCCCTACACCCCCCACACCCCCCTTATCTCTTAGGCCCCTCACCCTTTCTCTCTGCCTCTTTGTTCTTGTCTATGCTCCTGAAGCTGGCTGCGCCTTCTTTATCTTGTCTCATTCTTAGTCTCTACATTCTCTCCCTGTGCCTCATTTGGCCTATCTGTCCCTTGTTTTCCCCAGATGCCTTTCTCTCTCCCCCCCCCACGTCTCTCGTATGCTCCCTGGCATTTTTCTATGCCCCTTGCTCTCTTCTCAATGCTCTGTTGCTGTCTGTGCTTCTTTTACCCTCTCTCGCTCCCTTAGCATTCACGTTTCTCCCTGCGCCCACTTTGCTCTCTTTCAATGCCCCTTCCCTATGCCTTTTGCCCTCTCCTTGTGCCACCTTTGCCCCGTCTCTCCCAATGACTCTTAAACCCCCCCCGCTAGTGCCCCCTCTCTTTGTCCCCTCTGTTCTCTGACTTAGTCACTTTCCCCTCTCACGGTGCCTGTTCTGCCCCATCAACGCATCGCAGCGCTAGTAAGCGCAATATAAAATGCAACCGCACTGTGCCTGCCCTTTCTTTACCCGGACCCCTCGCCCTCTCTGTGTACCTCCTTTACCTTCCTCCTACCACTTTGGGCCCTCTCTCCCTGGGCCCCTCCTCTTCCTGCACCTCCTTTCTCCATCTCTCCACGGGGCCCTAACCCTCTCCCCGCGCCTCCTCTACGTCTTCTCTCCCGGGCCCCTCAGACTCTCACTGAGCCTCCTTTGTCCTTTCTCTCTCCGGGTCCCTCACCCTCTGTCTGTGCCTCCTTTGCCCCATCTCTCTCCGGGCCCCTCACCCGCTTCCTGCGTCTCATTTTTCCCTTCTCTCTCCGGGTCCCTCAGCCTCTCCATGCGCCTCCTTTTCTCCTTCTCCCTCCGCGCCTCTTTTCTCCTTCTCTCCCCGGGCCCTCGCTCTGCCTCCTCTGCCCCATCTCTCTCCGGGCCCCTCAGCCTCTCCCTGCGCCTCCTCTGCCCATTCTCTCTCCGGGCCCCTCACCCTCTGTCTGTACCTCCTTTGCCCCATCTCTCTCCGGGTCCCTCAGCCTCTCCATGCGCCTCCTTTGCTCCTTCTCCCTCCGCACCTCCCTTTCCCCTTCTATCCTCGGGCCTCTCACCCTGCGCCTCCTTTGCCCCTTCTCTCTTCGCTCGCACCTCTTTTCTCCTTCTCTCCCCGGGCCCTCGCTCTGCCTCCTCTGCCCCTTCTCTCCCCGGGCCCCTCAGCCTCTCCCTGCGCCTCCTCTGCCCATTCTCTCTCTCCGGGCCCCTCACCCTCTGTCTGTACCTCCTTTGCCCCTTCTCTCCCCGGGCCTCTCAGCCTCCCCCCTCCCCGTCCTCGGCTCAGACTGACTGACGCCCAGAGCGGGCTGCTGTCCGGGCTCCGTGCCAGCGCCTCGCACAGCTCCCGACCCACGGAGTCAGGAAGAGCGATCAGCAGCCAGGGCGAGCAGTACGCATGACAGAGGCTCGGACCAAGCCAGCCCCGACCCCACTCCAGGCAGCCTGGCACAGGGGAGGCACTCCACTAGGAGCGCATGAAAGGAAAAAGCATTGCATGTGGGCTGGGCACACGCGCCATGGACATTTCTTTAGGATCACTACATAGCACAGTGGGGACCCTGCGCCTAGAGCTTGTGAATGAATGCACTCGCCATATCGATTGTGCACACCATGGGCATTTTCCTAGGGCCACTACATTGTGCAGTGGGCTTTGAACCCAGAGTACATTCATTGTAATGAGGCTCTGCGCTTAGAGCACGTTGCACATGGATTGTGCCACGGTCACTTTATGGCACACTGGAGACACTGCACCGGGACAACATCTCTCTATACCCTGCGCAGGTGGTTGATCGGGACATAGGGTATCACTACAAATTGTGGTCACCACACTTAGACCCTGATTACAAGGGCATTTTGTAAATTTCATTTCCGGCCCAGACGGATGTTTGCACCTGAAGCGGGAAACCAAGTAGTATTTGCCCAGGTATTAATTAGATACACATGGGATATTTGCCCACGTACAAATGACGTTCTCACGTGTTTTTGGCAGGAAATACCTGGAGACACATTTTTATTGAGAAATAATATGGATTTGCGATATGCATAGGCTGCAATGCGTTCTCCTGCTCGAATGTATTCCATATTACATTAAGATCATCGTCAGGTTTTACCCATCGTCCCTTTGCAGGCAGAGGGCACAGAGAGCTCAATAGTGAACATGGGCAGACAGCACAAGTGCAGCAAGTAAGTGCCCTATTTGGCATCACGTTTTAGGTGCAATCAGCAGTGTGCACCAAAAGTGAATCTACCAAAAAACACCTTTCCCGCCTTCACCCCAACTAACCGCTCTCTAGTCGGCCGTCTGTTTCCTTTATTTATTGTCTCTGGGTGTTTTCTGCCCGTCAGGTGCTGTCCTGCACTTTACCTGCGTTGTTACCACAGCGCACTTTACATTTTAGCACTAAAAGACCACACGTAGGTGTGTAGTGGCATCAGGGTTTTAGAGTGCCCAGCAGTAGGTAACACATGGATTACTAGCGCACTGCACATTAAACACCGCAAGGTCCGGGTGATTGCTCTCTGGGTTATCACGGGATGCCGGTCTCGCCCGCGTCTTTCCGTACCTTTGCGGGCCTCGATCGGTCCCGATGCGTTCTTTCAGGTCACTCTATTGCTCCCGGGCTTCCCATCTCAGGCGCCGAAGTGTCCCGGTCCAGGCTTGCTTCCGCCGCCACTCAGCCCAAGTTCAGCCCGTTCTCGGGTCCGGAGCCCTCAGTTGCGCTGCTGCGTCACTCCTGCCAGCAGCTCCTCGGATGTTTAATGCCCAGATTCTTCCTACAGCATTTGATTCCTTATTATCCCGTGTGCGAGGCACAAGATGGCTGCGTGCCCCCCCGCAACTCTTAAATCTTGCCCCGGGGAGGTGGCGGTCCCTGGGGCAGTGTGGGGGGGATTGGGGCCCCCCCACACATTTTTTCAGTGCCCCCGGGACCTGGCCCACCCGGGGGCTTCAATACAACGAAGCGCGGGAGTCCGCGCTTCGTTTTTTTAAATTTTCTCGGCCGGATTCGCGCACCCAGCGCGAATTCGGACGATTTTTTTTAAAAAAAAATGCTTTTTTGGGCCCTGAGCAGGCCTAGGGGGTCAGGGTGCTTCTACCCTGCCCCCTTTTCTTGTTTTTCGCGTTTGTTTTTCTCTTTTCTTGTGACTCGGTTCTACCGAGTCACAAGATGGCTGCCAACACTTCCTGGTTTGGAGTGTTGACAGCCAATTAGAATAAAGCTTGTGGTCAGGAGGGTGCGCGGATCCACCGCGCCTCTATATATCGAAACTTTTATTTTTTGATTTTCTCAGCAACTACTGAACGGATTTACTCCATTTAAAAAAAAGGTCTCTTTCTGAACCAAGGGCTACCTTTTTGCCAAATTTGGTGTAATTCCATTCAGCAGTTTCAGCTGTAACCGTGTCTAAAGTTTCCTATGGGAAATTGATTTTCCGACCTCTATTTTTTGAATTTCTCAGGAACTACTGAACGGATTTACTCCATTTAAAAAAAAGGTCTCTTTCTGAAACAAGGGCTACCTTTTTGCCAAATTTGGTGTAATTTAGTTCAGCAGTTCGAGCTGTAGCCGTGTCTAAAGTTTCCTATGGGAATTAACATGGAGAAAACACGTTTTGGGACCCCCCTTTTTTCTCGGACAGGAGCTGACCGAAGCGGGTTACAAATTTTGAAAATTTCGCGAAGATTCGTCAACCGGCGCCAAAGATATTGAGAAAACAAAAAACGAGTTAGGTCCTAACTATAACTATCTACTGGCGACCGCCAGTAGATTATATATATATATATATATATATATATATATATATATATATATATATATATATTTATTTATATTTACAGAGCATGTTCTTCTCGCCGTTGCTGGGGTTTTTGCAGTGCTCATTCAGTCAGGCCTTCAGGGTGCAGGTGCACTCATGGAGGGATCCCAGAGCTGGTGCTAGCCGTCGGGGTAGAAGGTCGACTAGTGGTTGGCGAAGGTGGCGTGTGGTAGTCTGCAGGTTGATCTCGTGCTGCACAGGGGAATCAAGCCTGGTTGTAGATATCGTGCCCCGAGATGGGCCCAGCAGAGCGTTCAGGCCTCCGAAAGTGCCCCAGTCCTCCGCCGGTCTCGAATGCCTCAAGGGCTAGGGGTCAGTGCCCGCTTTCAAATGTTATACGGGCATATGTGCACCCACTGCACTGTGGCAAGCCCTCTGGGGAAGCTCAAGTACCTGGCTCTGCCCGCTGCCAATGTTGTTACCGTTCTACGCTACCAGATGCCTCCGCACCGCAGTATAAAGACTCACTCCAGGTCTCGGGGACCTGATGCAGGAGCCCCCGGGATTCCGACTGTGGGAGCAGATTTCTTCTGGAGCTCCGTGCGACTCATGGACCCGCTGCACGTAGAGCCGTGCGGGCCTGCACTGCCATCTTGCCTCCAGCCAATAAATGAACTCCAGACAATGAATGAATCCATTTTCCTCTTCCATTTAAACACTCCAAGTTCAGACTGTGATGATTTGTGTTTAAATAAATGGTTGGGAACTGTACAATTCACAAGCATAATACGTTCAATCTGGACTAGAGTGAGGAGTCAATATTGGTATTGTAGCTGGAAATTAAAATGCAGGTGTACCTGGGAATCACTTTCAGGAATGCATGAAAATTAGATTAGAATTAAAAACGCAATGCAGAGCTACATTAAATGTAAATGGACTAAAAACAAGATAAATGAAAGCATAACAACAATCAGGATTTGGGACACAATGCTTGAGTTCACAAAATGTAGATTGGACTTCGGAAAACAATTGTATTGAATTGTACTGTTTTTTACGTAGCAAGGAGCCTACCCCTCGCAAGGCATAAATCACGTTTCTGGGTGGTCTGGTTTCATTATTTATATACAGCTTCATACCAGAAACAAGGATATGGAAGCACACAATTTGTATCAACTGTTTGGTGCATATTTGAAAGGGTGTATGTGTGGTTTGACCTTTATTGGACATGTTAGGTGAAGAGTGTGAGGCATGATAGGAGAGGATGTGCTGCAGACGCAAGTCTCGGCATCGGCTCAACATCCTGTGATTCCGGACAAATCACTTAGGGGCATATTAGCAAGACCAGCGATAAAATTATTGCTGTTTTAGCGGCAGGAAACTGCCGCTAAAACGGCGATAATGGGCTTGCTAATATGCGTTATAGAATTCCAATAGAAGCCCAGGTTAGATGTGCAGGACATCTAACCTGGGCTTCTATTGAATTCTATAACGCATATTAGCAAGCCCATTATCGCGTTTTAGCGACAGTTTCCTGCCGCTAAAACGGCGATAATTTTATCGCCGGTCTTGCTAATATGCCCCGTAGTCTCTCTGCGCCTAATAAAAATATTAAATGTGACATGGTTTAATGGAACTGGTGCTCATGTAAAGCACTCAAATACCTTTGGGTTGAGTTTGTAAGATATAAAACTGCAAAAATTAAAGAATATAAAAAATAAATTAAAATATGATGACATAGTGGGCACATGTCACATGGAGCATAGTTTCACATAAGTGTTGCAGAGGGTGTGAGAAAGACTAAGCCGCACTTGCATGCACTATAGATGGAATCCACTGTTGATGTGCATCAGAAGGGTCCATTATGGTATACAGCGCTCACAAACTACCAACCGGAGATCATACATATTTTGGAGACATTGTTAAATCACCAAGTAGTATTATAAATGGGATAAAGTTTCCTATGCCATAGATTATAACAATATTGCAAGTCACCAATGAGTTCTCAGACCATATAGAGAAGCAAAGATGAAGGACAAATATAACATCCCCCTTCCTGCAAACATCCTAAAACCTTGGGCCCAGATAATCAAAAATGTTACTAAATGCAGCACAGCAACCAAAGTTGCTGTGATGTGTCGCGTGACAAGACAGAGGAGAAAAGAGCCATATCTACAGAGATATGGGACTCTCCTCCTCTCTCCCTAGTGCCAACGCAAAATCAGGCTGCTTAGTGCCATGCACACACATTTGCACCATTGTGAAAGGGTGTCTGCATGAGTCTTGCATATGTTTTGTACTGGAAGGGCAACTTTCCAGTACAAAATAGTATGCTTAGACTAACTTTAAATCGTTTCCCACTTCGGATGTATGCTGTGCAGTGTAGCACACATGCAAAGTGGGAAACGTTACCAGAAATAAAAGCATTTCTCCTTATTAACGCTTGCTTCAAAGTGGCATTATCTTTGGCACAAAACCCTGCCTACTATTGTTAGTAGATAGGGTTTTACATGAAAAAACAAGAGTGGTTGCATGAGAATGCACATATACAACCCATGCAATGCCCACTTTGCAGTGCAGCACAGATACAAAGTGGGAACAGTTAGGAGAAATAAAAGTATTTCTCCTTTTTAACACCAGCAACCCATGCAACACCCCCCTTTGCAGATTAATGCAAAGCTAAGGGCTTCTTTGCCCCCCTTTGCAGATTAATGCAAAGCTAAGGGCTTCTTTGTGTTTCTTTGAGAGAATTCAGGCTTTGCACTGGAAAGTAAATTGTAAAAACAATTTGCACAGGTTTGCGTCACTTTTGTGACACAAAAGCAGCACAAAATGTTTGGCTATCTGGGCCTTGATGTCTTGCTCTTTCATGTTCATTACAGATAAGAAGTATAAAAGCAGAATCTGTAGTGCGAAATAAAGCACACCAAATGCACACACTAATTTTTTGAAAATTATAATGGCATCAGTTTGATTCAAGTCAGGTTAAAAAGGCTGTGGATCAGATTTTGTACACACTTGTAGGGATTCTAACTTTCTTGCAATAACCTACAGTGTTGGGAAAAAAACCTTGGCATGAATATCTCTTCATTGCTGTTCACCTTTTCTTTTTTGAAAAATAAATCAAAAGGAATAGCCAGCTCCCATTTTCATTGGTAAACTGCCTTTCATCCTAGCTGCTGGCAGCAGGCATTCTGATGTCTGAACTCAACTGTAGAAACTTATTATAGTGGAGCAGCAATGTTGTTTCTTTATTATAGATGACTAGATGCGTCCCATCTCAACGGTTATAAAGAAATTAGGCACAGGCCTTTATACAGGGATTGGAGGTTTCAACGTATTATGTGAAGTCTGTCTAGAAGCATCAGGGAGAAGCAGAAGAGCAACTAATTGTAGGTGCTGTTGAAACATCAAAAAAGTGATGTATAATGCTCAGTCAGGAAAAACAAAGGAGTAATCCATTGGAGGGATTGTTAAACTACAAAGAGGTATTATCCATGTGTGACATAGAATCAACCACCAAAACAGTAATGTATGGCGTTCATCCAGGGTTGAGTGGAAATGGGCTTGGAAAATAAGAGAACAGAGATGGAAGGCAACCAAACTCTGGCTCAAGTCCTCACGTCTATCAGGCACAAGCAGGGAACACACCACAGAAAGACATTTTTATCCTTCTTCCTTTTAGTTGGATGCCGAGATGGACACGTTGATGGGCGAGATAAAATAAGTGAGCTGAGCAACATTTACCAGGGGGAGAAAGGAGGGGCTGGTCTGCAGAAGGCTCAACTACTGCCCCTGCTTGTCAATAGAGACATTAAGAGACCAGCCCTTGAGGTGGAGGTAGTTAGCTAAAGGCAGGGAGGAAGCAAGGGGCTGCAGGGTATGAACATAGCCCAATAATTTGAACACATGGGAGGAAAAACAACACAAAGCAGAGGAGGAAACATTCTAAACTTATAATACTGTAGATGCACTGTCGCAACAAATGGATGCCCTTAAACTTTCTGACTTTCTCAGACATAGGTTGGGTACCTAAGACCACTCACACATAACACCAAGAGTGCACAAGTCAAAAGTAAACCTGAGTCCTCTATGAAATTAGTTCATCACATAGATAGAAGTTGTCTAATTGGAATAAGATAGCCTATCAATTTCACACTTACTCTCAAATACCCGTTAACTGTCACTGTTGACATCTTCAGCCAGACCACCTCCTAGCCAACAACACTTTACAATATGCAACTCATGCATTGTTTGGAAAAGTGAGTCTGCAAATCCCAGAATACCAAAAAGGTGTTGGCTAAAGAAACTGAATGAAGTCAGCCCCGCATTTTAAGGCCAGTTGGCAGTCCTGACCACATCCTCACTGGGCTGCAGACATTAGGCCATTGCATCAGGCCTATTTGTTTTCTGCTGCTGGAAATATACTAATTTTACCCCCAAGGAGAGAGACCTCCAAGGTATAACAGTGAGCATTGTAAAATACCCTGCCCATGTTCTTTCTAAGATCTAGAGGTGGGGAAGTAACAGTTTCCCTATCTCATTGAACTAATAACAAAAAGAAGAGTGATAATAATATAACTCTGTTATTTGTATATCCCTCTGCAAAGGACATTTACTATGCAATTATTATTAGCAATTCATAGCAGCAACTTAGGTCCAGACATACATAATTTGCAACATATATTTTTGTGGCAGCTAAATTATTTGGTGAACCGACCTATGTATTAATAGGTCGGTTCGCACAATAAGGATTTGGAGTGAGGCACAATCCATCCTACCCCATTACTCTTCATGAATTAGGTGGCAAATTGTGATTTACTCCAATGGATGGACATAAGAGGAATGGTGGCCTACTGTCAGCAGATCACCATGTCTTCGATCTTGTTTTCAATTTTTTTGTTTTAAAGGCAGAAAGAAACAGTGCTGTATTTAAAATGTTGTATTTAAAAAGTTCCACTGAACCACTTCCCACTCCAAACTTTCGTTTTACTTTCACAACAGGGAAAGTATCTTAAGATGACCATGTCACCTTTGTGAATGGGTTACAACCACCTTTGAGGAGTTGGTAACCTAAGAATGGTTTACGACCCAAATTATGGTCGCAAACAATTGGTGCATAGTAGTTTGAAATGCAATTTAATAGGGATGCTGTACCCGCCCCTTCCAAATTTTGATTCGGTATGCATTTCTAAACCCATTGTGTGATTTGCCAAGGGAGTGCTTGGCAATCTATTGTTTCTGTGAAGGTTAAAAAAGATAAGGTCCTTGTGTTCACTTACCAAACCAAAAACCTTCTTTGAACCCTTCCCACACTATCTCACAATGTATACACCTACCCTCACTGCATGTCCTGATTTCAGCAGTCTTTACAATTTTATCAAAATGTAAACATTTTTTAAACAATTCAACGGGAAGGATTATTTTCCCATCCACTGAACCGCATTTATGTTTCTGTCATTGCTCGGGACCATGCCCCCCCAACATTTATTCCTGGCTACGGGCCTGGCTTTGAGTCACTGCTGCAAAGTCTTCATACATAGAGGGTTACTTTGATGTCGGTCGGAGTTTCTCACGACCAACACCATGGCGGAAATGGAACCGACGGACCTCCGGTCAGCCGCCCGACCACCTAATTACGATGTGAACACACATGGTGCAGTCGCATTGCCACATTTCCCTATGGGAGCATGTGTTACGGGCGTAAACTTGCCATAACACAAGCTCCCATAGGGAAATGGGAGATTGTGTTAATCCCTGCACCCCATGGCAGGGACCTCAAGGTGCCTGCCACAAGGTGCAGGGATTAACATAGGGGCACCATAGGTGACCCCTCGGCCCCCAACGGGAGGCCACAAGGGAAAGGGGGCCCTGCTGGGGTTTCCATGTTGTAAAGGCCGGCATGGAAACTCTGCCGGAAACTGTGCATCGTAATCCAGACAGCATATACCACAGTCCATATAGATTACGGGACAGTTCTGACTGGCCGACGGGCTCCTTGAGCCCGTCAGAAGCCATCCGGATTGACCGGCTGGTTTCAATTCCGACCAGCTGTATCGTAATCAGCCGGTCGGAATTGAAACCAATGATGTCGGTCTTAAAGCCTCCAACCTAAGGTCGGAGGCTATACTACCTACATTGTAATTGGCCCCTTAGTGTCTTTAAGCCACCAGCCTTGCAACTATTTTGGCATAGAGCCATACGTTGTTTTCCTACACCCTTAGCATCTTTGTTTCAGCTCTTTGAAAATCAACAGGAGAAGGTGTGCCAAGTACTGCTTGGGTTGATCTTGTGCTACGATGATGTGCTATGATGTTTTATGCATATAAAGGTATATTATTTTTCTTACAAACATGTAGCACATATGATTTGAAACTTAGATTTGGTACTTGGAGTGCTTTCAGATGTGTCAGTGCTACTGAAATTTATCACTACCGCTGATTGGAAAGTAGATTGAATGATTTGCTCCGGGGTGTTGGTGGAGATTCAGTACTTGGTCCACCTCTATTACGTGTAGCGTATTGTCTTCTTGCCATAAGTCTTTCCTTTGCTTCGGACCGTAGGTCAAAGTATCTTTTTCTAATTTCTTCCACACTCCTGTTTGTCACACCAATTGCCTTTATCCTCCTCTGGATATGTGCCCAGATTTATCATTTGGTACCCTCAGTAACAGTTGCTGATGACTTGCCAAAAGTTTATCATTTTCACTAACACATTCTTCTGTCAAAAGTTCAAGTTCCTTGTCAATACATTTATTTTATGCTTCCTAGTTCCTTCACCTGGGAATTTTGGCTGGCCATGATGCAGAATGGGGGTGGATTGCAATTGGGTCTTCCTTCTACCTCTGACAATGCTTTGTCAATGTGGCCTAATGCACTCTACCAGGGTCTTTTTCTAGATTCGGTGATGTCATAGATGTGAGACACAGTGACATTCGCTATTTGGGAATGAATCTGATACCAATTCCCAAATTGTGATTCAGTATTCCTAAATAGCGATTTCTAAGAAATTGCTATTTAAGACACTGGACTCATGGTACTTAACATTTTAGCGATTTGGTATTACTCTCTATTTACAAATTGGATAATATTATTTTGATACACAAGGCCCAGTGTCCTTTAATATGTGTTAATAGTGAAAAAAATCAGGGCAAAAAAAGAATTCTTCTTTCGAGTCTGTATGAATAACATCAAGGGGCCGATTACGATGTCGTAAGCTTTCCGATCACGATGTCGGCAGTTGGAGCGTAAACCGGCCGGTCATTCCGATGCAGTTCCAACCGGCTCTCGGAGTCTTCCAGCCAGACTGACCCGCACCGTAATCCCCTATGGATGGCATTTCTGCCGTCGGGATTACAATGTCGGTTTCCAACAGCCTTTCCATGCTGGCCTTTCCGACACTGAAAGGCTATCAGAAAGCGTGCCTCCTCAGCCTATGGTTGGTGGCTGAGGGGGTACCTAGGGCTCCCCCCTGTAAATCCCTGCACTGTGTGGCAGGCATCATGGGGTGCCTGCCACAGGGTGCAGAGTTTTACACACACCTCCATTTCTTTATGGGAGCCTGTATTACGGCCGGTTTATGGCCGTAGCACAAGCTCCCATAGAGAAGTGGGAGCATGCGACCAAACAGTGTTCAGCCGACACGTAATCAGGCGGTCGTAACCGCCGACCGGAAGTCAGTCCCGAGACCGCCACGGTGTCTGTCGGAGGAAACTCCGACCAACATCGTAATAGGCCCCCAATGGTTTACGATTTGTGTAGCCTGTTGTAGACAAAACCCTTCCCCTAGTCCATCAATTATGAAGTCTACATTAGCTGGATAACATGGGCACCTCTTAAATTGGTTGGCAATGGCAATCAACAGGTGAAGGTAAGTAGGTGAAAGTGAATGCTTGCTTTCAATGTGCCTCATGTGGTATTACACCTTACGTGTAGTAATTGTAATAACTTTGATCTGTTTGAACATGAAACAAACATTTTGTGATAAAATTTAAGCATTATTCATCTAGGCTGTTTTAAGTTGCAAGTGTGGCCACTTCATTCATATGTGAAAAGTTTTCATACTGCATGGCCAAATAATCACATTTTTCTAGTGGATCTGCTTTTTACATGTTCACATCATCACCTTGCTCATAAACCTCTTTTAAAGCCATGGTCTCTTGCTCCTTCTCATGAAAGACATCCTGTGGTTGTATTAACACCAATAAATGTGGACCCTCTGCTAAACATTAGGAACAAGTCAATCTGTGTCACTTGTGTCTGTAGGTCATAATGTGGAGTGAATGCAGACAGATATCTGCTTTCCTGTAATGACCTCCAGGAGTGTAGTATATATAAACATACTTCCATAAATGTCACAATTACACTTATTTCCAGTGAATATTCAGGCAAAATAGTTCAAATGAGAGTGTCCAATAGCGTGTTATTCCTTTCATTATTGAAAATACAGCAGTTGTAATTTTGAGCCATTAGGTGCATTGGTCAGCTGTCTTTAGGCACTGGCATTAAGGTTTTATTTTAATTTTTTTAGCAATTTCTTATTTTTAGAAAGGGCGACAATTATCCCCTCCTTCCCTCCCTCCACTCACCTGCTCCCTCCTCTATTTCATGTGGGTGGTCTTCTACTCGTCCCCATCTGCCATAATCTTTTTTATTTCTAAGGGTCCAGCAGTTGCAAAGTGCTACTGGATGCTCGCTTCATTTTTCATTGCGCCACATACTTTATTTTTTATTTTCAGTTTATCGTTTTTACTTGGCCATCAACTACATTGCAAGAGTAAAGTAAAATTAAAAGCCAAAATGGTTGCTGAAGTGTCACAAGGCATGCTTGCTCATACATCGCAGTGATAATGTAGGCTTGCTTCGCAACACATGCATGTATGCACAAAGCAGCCATCTTGGAATGAATAGCATTTCAAGATGGATTTCATGTGAACAGGTGTGTGCACAGATATACATTACAAGGCATGCCCTCAAATACATTGTAAAAACAACAGTTGATGGACAGAATGCAGAACAATGTCATACATTCACCCCAGTACAGAGATCTGGGCCTAAATCCATCGTTTTTTGCTCACCATGCCATTCCAGTTTGAACCCAGCCATATGCAAATCAGTCTTGACCCTGTGCCTCATGGGAACAGTCCAGCCCGAACTGCCAAGCCAGGTCCTCCCTGGACTGGAAACAAGCATCCTAGGACCGGTTTCGGGGTTTCACCCCTCTTCAGCCAGGATAGCTTGATTCCAGTGGCATGGAGAGCACGGGACCCACGTCTGGGCATACCCGTCCCACTCGGGGTGACAAATGCAAAAACAACAGTTGATTGACAGAATGCAGAACAATGTCATACATTCACCCCAGTACAGAGATCTGGGCCTAAATCCATCGTTTTTTTGCTCACCATGCCATTCCAGTTTGAACCCAGCCATATGTAAATCAGTCTTGACCCTGTGCCTCATGGGAACAGTCCAGCCCGAACTGCCAAGCCAGGTCCTCCCTGGACTGGAAACAAGCATCCTAGGACCGGTTTCGGGGTTTCACCCCTCTTCAGCCAGGATAGCTTGATTCCAGTGGCATGGAGAGCACGGGACCCACGTCTGGGCATACCCGTCCCACTCGGGGTGACAAATGCAAAAACAACAGTTGATGGACAGAATGCAGAACAATGTCATACATTCACCCCAGTACAGAGATCTGGGCCTAAATCCATCGTTTTTTTGCTCACCATGCCATTCCAGTTTGAACCCAGCCATATGCAAATCAGTCTTGACCCTGTGCCTCATGGGAACAGTCCAGCCCGAACTGCCAAGCCAGGTCCTCCCTGGACTGGAAACAAGCATCCTAGGACCGGTTTCGGGGTTTCACCCCTCTTCAGCAAGGATAGCTTGATTCCAGTGGCATGGAGAGCACGGGACCCACGTCTGGGCATACCCGTCCCACTCGGGGTGACAAATGCAAAAACAACAGTTGATGGACAGAATGCAGAACAATGTCATACATTCACCCCAGTACAGAGATCTGGGCCTAAATCCATCGTTTTTTTGCTCACCATGCCATTCCAGTTTGAACCCAGCCATATGCAAATCAGTCTTGACCCTCTGCCTCATGGGAACAGTCCAGCCCGAACTGCCAAGCCAGGTCCTCCCTGGACTGGAAACAAGCATCCTAGGACCGGTTTCAGGGTTTCACCCCTCTTCAGCCAGAATAGCTTGATTCCAGTGGCATGGAGAGCACGGGACCCACGTCTGGGCATACCCGTCCCACTCGGTGTGACAAATGCAAAAACAACAGTTGATGGACAGAATGCAGAACAATGTCATACATTCACCCCAGTACAGAGATCTGGGCCTAAATCCATCGTTTTTTTGCTCACCATGCCATTCCAGTTTGAACCCAGCCATATGCAAATCAGTCTTGACCCTGTGCCTCATGGGAACAGTCCAGCCAAACTGCCAAGCCAGGTCCTCCATGGACTGGAAACAAGCATCCTAGGACCGGTTTCGGGGTTTCACCCCTCTTCAGCCAGGATAGCTTGATTCCAGTGGCATGGAGAGCACGGGACCCACGTCTGGGCATACCCGTCCCACTCGGGGTGACAAATGCAAAAACAACAGTTGATGGACAGAATGCAGAACAATGTCATACATTCACCCCAGTACAGAGATCTAGGCCTAAATCCATCGTTTTTTTGCTCACCATGCCATTCCAGTTTGAACCCAGCCATATGCAAATCAGTCTTGACCCTGTGCCTCATGGGAACAGTCCAGCCCGAACTGCCAAGCCAGGTCCTCCCTGGACTGGAAACAAGCATCCTAGGACCGGTTTCGGGGTTTCACCCTCTTCAGCCAGGATAGCTTGATTCCAGTGGCATGGAGAGCACGGGACCCACGTCTGGGCATACCCGTCCCACTCGGGGTGACAAATGCAAAAACAACAGTTGATGGACAGAATGCAGAACAATGTCATACATTCACCCCAGTACAGAGATCTGGGCCTAAATCCATCGTTTTTTTGCTCACCATGCCATTCCAGTTTGAACCCAACCATATGCAAATCAGTCTTGACCCTGTGCCTCATGGGAACAGTCCAGCCCGAATTGTGGCACACAAGCAGTGACATTGAAAGCATGCATTGGATCTCATTTTACAGTTCAAATCAATATTCACCCAGATCATTAGCCATGCACACGTCTGCCTCTTGGTCCACTTACTGCTGGAATACTAAAGGTTGTGTACCCCTATTTATGGACTTGATTTATTGCCCAGGTTTCTTGGAAGGTACACCAATCAGGAGCTCCCACTTTCTGCGCAAGACCAGCAACATTCCAGCATCATAATTTTATATTTACCTGATCAGTGGAGCTCCCCCTCTTTCTTTATCCACCCCCCTCTCTCTGCTTAGTAATATTTTCTGCACAGTATGCAATCTTGAACCTGTCAAGACATCTCTCTTCTTTGACTTATTACAATGATCTGGAGCACTCCAGGTGGTTAGATGACATTTCTTCCTCAGAATTTTGCTAGGGGCATTGGATTGCAAAGTGCAACAAGGATTGCACTAGCCATACTCCTTCCATGTGGTCATCTCCATACTTGAGCACTAGTTTATTATCATTAAGTCAGTCATTATTTACTATCATGCTTAGGCATCAGCCACAACATCGGTGTCAGGACCATTTACATTGAACAACCTCCTGCTGAGTATCTCAACCTTTCTGCCTACAGTATTGGGGTTTGGTGCATCTTGGGTTTGCAGGCACCACAGCAAGAAGTGGTATTTTCCTTGCGATACTTTGAAACATGGATTCCCAAGTTTCCTAATCTCTTCTCATGGGCCAACATAGTCTACACTGCTCAGTAATCTCCCAGCAGAGCTTAGTTTTCTCCTTGTTACCTGTTCCAATGAATGCAAGAACCTCTGCACAAGACATTCTACTTGAAACAGCTTAATTGAGCCTGTCAAGGTGTTTCAAATAACAAAGCAAACTACCTCTGCTTAAGATGTTGAATGGACTCACTGAGACATAAGTATAAGGCTAACCTAATTCTTATAAAGCGTCCCCCCGTGGCCAACCCTTGCTCCAGACTTGGCTATGTTGTATTCTGTTAATCATATTCCCAGGTGTAGAGAGGATAGCTAATGAGTGTTGGAGAGTGAATGATCAGGAGTTCAAACTCAGACCTTGCCCTGGTGCCCATGCTTGTTATCTTGATGAATGCCCACTCTGATGCTCTCAAAACCCTTCCAATTGGCTGATCAAACTTTTTTAGTCATCTCATGGCTGCTTGCTTGCAATATTTGACTTGTGTTTGTTTATGATGTGCTTGTCCTAATTTTTTTAATTTACACAATTCTTTATCTTGTTTTTGTTACAGACAGTTACACATTCTTCATTAATATGTAACTGGCCGGTATCAGCCTCCTTCGACTGTGGCTCACCTTTCTTTTGGCGTGCCCGAGGTTGAATCCTCGGGTGTAGGTGGTGGGACATACATAATGTTGTATTGACTTCCTTCAACTACATAGGTCAGGGATCCTGAGGTTCAGCTATTGGATACAATTTCTCTTTGATCAAATACCTTCTCTTGAGATAATCTACATTTTGCTGAAGATTTAACAAATAAAACTGCACAATAAGTAAGTCCTGCACCCAGACTTCCTGGATAAATGCTCTTGTATCACTTTGATCTGCCAGTTCACCAGTTTAGTTGGTAGTATTCGCATCTCCTCAATGATGTCCTCAATACATAAATTTAAGGAGTCGATATTTTGCAAATATTGAAAGACAGATGCTGTATTAGGGCCAAACTCAGTAAGTCATGCGGTTATCCAATGTATCCCCAATCCTCCTCAGCTCCTTGAGCTGTATATGAGCCTTCTGTGACCAAATAACTATGGACAAAGAGATGGTGTGTGTTTTTTTCAGATAGCATTCACTGTCTTGAGGTTAGGGAAACAGACAGAGAGTCATCTTCAATTTGCGATTGCTTGTTTGCTTTTCCCTGAACAGGCATTTCTCCTCCACCACTCTTGAACATGACTGTTGACAAATCGTCCAGAGCCATCTAGCCCTCCAGGTTATCCTTTTAACTTTCAATGACTTCCAAACCCTGTGAAACCTCCAGAATCCAATCAATGATGGACATTTCGGTTGTGCCATTAATGAGGTTAGCCTTATTAGTGCTAAAGCTTTCCTCACTCTAATAGAATGAATCTGAACCATCATCAATCATGGAGATCTATACATTTATATTTCCCAGCAAAACAGCAGGACTCCTAGTTAGAAGTTTATATGGTGTACAGGGAGTGTCAGACACAAGGTAGATTCTTGAACAGCCGGAGGAGTAGCTAATGCCCTCCTTGAAACATGGCTTGAAAGAAGACTTCATATTTCTCTGGATTCATCTTCCTTTGAAAGCCTTGTTGTTATTGCTCATGCTTTCATTTCTGTTGGACACCTGGATAGTAATGGACATGGAAGTAGATGGTGAAAGATTTGTGTAGTCAATGCCAATTGCAGTTGCCATAATGGTGATGGCAGACATATTGTCACCAGTAATATATGCAAGTGCGGACAGGTATTAAGATTACGCTGTGTTCAAGTTGTCCATGTTAACACCATTCTTCAATTATGTGAGCATGATAAATATGTATTAATTTTTCCCCTTTCTCCAGTTTCCTCCTGTTATTTTGGAGTTTGTGTTACTATGTTTTTTATGCTTCTTAGGCTGCTAGAAGGTACTTTTTCAGGGTGCTCACTATACACGGTAGTGGTGTAAGGTAGTGTAGTTATATTGCTATAGCCAACGTATTCAGATAGGTAAAGTAAACAAATAAGCAAATGATGTAACCTGACAGTCTGAGCCTGAGTGTGAGGTACACGTTTGCCTTTGTCAATTAATTTAAGTTCTTTCCATTTCTTTAAATTTATCATTCAAGCAAAAACGATCAGCTTGAGGATTGGTTTGACTGCCTCAAATGGGTGAACAGATACACATTTTTTATCGATAGCTCAACTCACTGAGCTCAACTCACCAGATTCAGGTCAGCAGGGTGAAGAAGTACAGCCTATTGCACTTGTCTTTGTGATGCTTTTGAGACTAAGGCCTCCAAAGGCCCTGCAATCGCCAACAGCCTCCTTGCAGACTAAGACCTTGCATACTAAGAGCAAGAATCTGCCAGAGTCAGCCCCAAGACTCAAGGCTCTGCAAGCAGGCCAAAGCCTGGCAGGAGACCTCAAGGTGCACTGGACACTGCCTTCCTCCCTGCACTTTGGGCCATCACAAACCACCTGACAACTGGGCTACCCAAACACCAACCACCAATTGCTGTCCACACCCAGGGTGTCCCAAGCACTAGTCACCCTACCGAACCTACGGCTTCCTGTGAGTTGTCAGCAAGCTGGCAGGCCCTAACAAGGTGTTGCAGTGTTTCGCAGACTGAAGCAAGCAGCAGATATCGCAGTCTGGTGTTGCTTGCGCTCCAGTACAGAGGAGATCATACCTGACATTTTGGCTGGACTGATCTTAATTAAAGTAGACCACGACTGTTTTGCATATAGCTGGTTCATGTCTGAGGCGGTACAGTAGGGAAAAAAATAATGATACCCGAGTAATTACCAGTGACTGAAATTCATTCAAGCATTGCATCCATCACATTTTTGTATTCGTAAGTGAAATGCCCTGAGGATAGGCGTAGACGTGGGTCCTGTTCTCACTGTGCCACTATAACCAAGCTCCACCCTACTGAAGAAATCCTTATAGGCCAAAAGCAGTCTGGGTTGCTTGTGTTCACCACCAATGATTTTTTTGTGTTCCTCAGTGTGATCCCGCAGTAGGAGTGAGTGGCACAAGCACTCTTAGCTGCTTCTGCCGTGTGTAGCACACAGTAAATTTACTAAGTCATTTAAAAGTACATAAAGAGTACTGCAGGAGTACTACTTCACATAGTTATAAATGCCTTTGTGAATCAGCCACAAAATGTATTGGAAAATATTGTAACCCGAGCTTTGTTACTGCTAAAATTTCACCATAAGGAGTAAAACTGGGATACTTTTAGCATATAAACCTAGGATCCTCTATGCTAAATACCAGTGCAATTGCATGAGAAGCAACCCTACCTAGCACATTGATGTACAGTATCAGCAAAATCCATTTAAGAGAGATAAGAACGACAGTTCCCTTTTTATTATTGGGGTCTAATTTTTTGATTACCATCGCAGACACTGTTGGCCATAATAGTCTAACGTGCTCCACTATTTCAGAGGCATTTGATGGAAGATATAATATAATTTTATTCACGAAAAAGACCAAGAACATGTCTGTACACATATGACAAACTTGCCCATTTCCCTATTTTCCATGTAAAAAGCTATTTCAAGGAAAAACGAAAATAAAGGTATGAGCAGTTATCCTTGTACACATATCAATTTTAATAAGAACTGCTCTCCCACAAAGAAATCACTAGATTTGCACCACTGACTTCTCAGGGTAACATTTAAGTAAGCAGTAATTTCAGAGAGTACAAAGTCTCACCTCATACCTGACCTAGAGTTGCGAAGTCAAGATACCAATTAGGTGGCCATCTTAGCTTGCCGGGCCGCCATTATGACAAGCCCATTTTCCGATTGGTTTGGTGACCTTATTATCAGCTCCATTGAACATTATGAGGGCTGTAGAGTTACGTCAGACCTGTTGTGTTTTCTCCTGAGATTTCATATACTGAAAGGAGGGAGAAACTACATGGGCGCAGGAAGGCATTAACAGGAAAATTCGACCCAGAATTACTGATTCACCAGTTAATCCTAATTTCTAAGGGCATTCTCAAGAGCCATTCTGTAACTCTAAATAAATTTCACACCCCGCCAGGCAGCTAGGGATCTCCAAATATGGTGCCTGGTCCTCAGTCAGTGAGCAGAAGCACAGACCGCACTGACCCCGCAGTCTGATTTTGTCTCTGCCAGGTTCTAATGACCATAAGGGCTTCTAAAATCAGTGCAAGTTTCCATCAAGGTAATTCTTCACTCAGAAGCAGCAGCACATCTGTTGAAAAGATCAAATAAATCTGACCACAGGATGACCCCTCCAAGTAAGCTTCACTGGCTTCTTGCACAAGTCAGGATCAGCTATAAAATAAATTGCTACATTGTCTTCAAGGGCATTGGCCCTGAGGTGGCCATCATACCTAAAATAATAACTATCGCTAACAGGTGGCACCACTTAAGAAGCAAATCATGTCTCTTACCCACTATTCCACAGGTAAAAAAAACAAGGGCATTGAACTAAGAGCATTTGGACTTCTTGACACCATGCTGTGAGTGGGAGGGCAGAAAAAGAACAACTGTGGAAAGGAAGCAGGATTTCATACATAAGTAAGCAGATGAACTGACTTGAAACACAAACTATCCTGTGAAGATTACCATCAAAGCTTAAATAACCGTGGCAGAAGAGTTCCCTGTTAAACTGGAATTAAATATGATCAGAAGGATACATGCCCTGATGAAGACCTCAATGAGTGATCACCACCCACAAGATAATGCTGGTACATTTGATTGATCCACTTTCGTGAAGCCAAATGTGAAGCCAAATGTGAACTAAAAACTGATTAAATGCTGCCCTATGGATTCTCATTGTTATAGAAGCATTAGCTCAAACATCACCATCACATAATTGCTTCCCGCGTCTTCTTTTTGAAAAACAAGACGATTCCAGCTTTGTGTAAGGAAAGTGGAGTTTAAAATAGAGATACAAAGCATAGGAACCAGTGCATTTGTTCTGTCTTCACTTTATTGAAGCTACTGACATTACACATTATTTCCAAAAGTCTTTACCGTTCGTGTTTCTCGATAGACCTAATTGAGATGGCTTATCTCTATGTGTTATTGAATAACATGACTCCTGGCTATGCTGCAGAATAATTACCATTTAAGATGTTAACCTTTTAAGGGAGAATGTTTACCAACTAACCCCACTAAATGACAAAAAAGATCTTTATGAAGAGTGTTATAGAAAGTGACACTTCTACTTTGTTTGTCAAGAGACAAGCATTTAAAGAATAATGAACATTAATATAGCAAAGGCGTTTTGCCCTTTAGAAGCCTCGTGTGTTTAAAGAGCAGGGATTTTCCTCCATCAGTTATGGACCTATAACGTGTCAATGGTGACAAATAAAACAATACATTCTGAGAAAAGGGTCCTGCAATATTTTATGTCTAAATAAAATGTGTGCTTACAGTGCAACAGGTTTTGCTGGATAAAAGTTGGGGTTCCGGGGACTCCCAGCATCTGCATCATCAACCACCTCAGACAGAAATACCAGCCTGAAATCACTATTAGAGTAAAATAACTACAAGGAAATGAACAGCACAGCTCAGAAAAATGTCTAGTCACAGACGTTCTGCTGAAAATAGAAAAAACTTTAAAAGGCAGGCCTGCTGGAACAGAAATATAGGGCCTGATTCAGAGTTTGGTGGATGGGAGATACTCCTCACAAACGTGACGGATATTCCGTCCGCCCTATTACAAGTGCCATAAGATATAGAGGCTGTTTTAGAGTTTGTTGGATGGGAGCTACTCCGTCACAAACATGACAGATATACTGTCCACCCTATTACAAGTGCCATAAGATATAGAGGCTGATTTAGAATTTGGCGGATGCAAGATACTTCGTCACAAACGTGACAGATATTCCTTCTGCACTAATACAATTGCCATGATATATAGAGGCTGACTTAGAGTTTGGTGGATGGAATACTCCATGAGAAACATGACTGATATCTTGTCGCAGTATTACAAGTGCCATAGGATATAATGACCTTGTAATACGGCAACGGGATATCCGTCACGGTTGTGATGGATTATCCATTCCTCCAGACTCTAAATCAGGCCCATAGACTTGTCACATTATGAAGAACACAACAGAAAGTGAAAAAATGAAACAGAGAAAATGCCAGATGTTTAATTAAATAACGGCTGCATCATCAGAGGCCTGAGGGCAAAACATGGCTCTTCTCCAAGTGATGAGCATGTCATAGAATGAATCATATGCATATGAAAGCAAGTCTTGCTGAGGAAGGAAAGGCTGCCCGCAGAATGACAAACCAGACAGAATACAATGTGACATAATACAATTATCCTAATGAATGTACGCACTGCCACAGAAAGATGAATTAACTAATAAATACATCCTTGTAGCACATCTTTGTGAACTGAATTGCCCCAAGTCACTTCTTCACTTGAGGAATTGAGTGTAGGATGAATATAGAAATGACCAGGACAGAGAAGTGGTTAATCTCACTGTTGATGATTCCACAGGGATCTTTTAATAGCTCTGTCACTTGTATCCAACAGTGGCTATCTCATTATGTTACGGTGAATATTCATAGATTTGGTATAAATAGTGGTTAGATGAGTGCAGGGAGAGTCTAGGAACCTCTTTCACATGTACTAATTCCTATGTGTAGACCAGAATAGCGTAGCCAAATCACACATCGGTTAGCTTGCGAACAGTGATGCAGTTGCTGAGGTGACCTATATACAAATACAACACATTGCAAAATCATGATTCATAGAAGGTTGCGAATTAGCCTTCCTAATGAATATTTTATACCCGATTACGGGTCTGGCAGTCCATGGGCCAACAAACTCGTGGGGGCGTGGCAGTCTCCCGACCACCCTATTAAAATTTGGGCAGTCGGACCGCCACAGCTTGCTGCAGATACCGGGAAACCACTGTTCCCAGGCTGTGTTGTGGCAGTCAGGAGGCCGCAATATGCTTGGTGGGACCGCAGCAGTCCCGCCAAGCATATTACGAATTCCCTCTCCGCCGGCGGTGTCATGGAGGGCCCCTGTGCCTCCTCCGCATGTGGGTGCACACAGGGGGGTACAACATGTCCCCTGTGTGCATGCACATCGGCTCCTGCACGGCATGGACATTTCAGTCCATGCCGTGCAGCAACTGTTGTTGGCATTCCAATTGCGGTGCCCTGGGAACATTAAAAAAAGCCTGTCAGACAGGAGTAAACTCCTAATCTGGCGAGTGGTCTGGCCATGGCTATGGCGGTGCGGCGGCAGGGCAGACCTGGCGCTGCACCGCCAAAGTCATCATCAGGCCCTATATAGGGAGGTTGCTTTTAATGACCCCATGCATTAGTTATGAATGTGAGGGATAGTGACCTGAAACAGACAGTAGACTATCTTTTCTTCGTGTTTTAGCTCCATGTGGAACTCCTAAGGTTCCTACTCATCCAGCAAAATCGCTCTTTTCACCCAAACACTTGGGGGCATATTTTTCAAACACTTTGCATTGCCGTTGCACCGCGCAAGGGCACCTTGCATGGCCCTACATTCCTTGGTACATCTGGAGTAAGGCAAGGTAGTGCAAGTTACTGCCTTGCATTACTCAGCCACAGGGAGGTAATCCATGGGTGGAGCGTGGGTGGATTTTTGCGCATTCCCAAATTTACCATGAGTGGTACACCTGGCAATGTGTCAAAATGCTATACCTTCACAGGGGAGGTGGAAATTGGAGCAATATGTTTGTTTCTCCTATTTTGTTTCTCTTTCTATGTGTGCTGCATTCTGCAGCACACATAGAAAGAGTAAAAAGCCTCAGGGGGATTGTTTTCGTGCAGGAAGGTGTCCCTTCCCTCCCAAAAACAAGCCTGCCTGCAACGTAGGAACCCGTGCACCATGGTGCAACGGTGCCTGTGTTGGTGCTAGGCAGCATATAGTGTGTCAGCGTAAGGAGAGGACAAGAATGCACCATATAATGTTAAATATGGCACATTCCTGCCTTGTCACTAAATGCAGCACATCAAGGTGTCTTGCTGCTCTGTTTTTGCGTGACATTTTGGTAAATCTGCCAAGAGTTCATTAACAGAGAACTTACGCCTGTAGAGCAATCCCTGTGTTTCTCCCCATGGTTGTCT
Source organism: Calotriton arnoldi (assembly GCA_963921515.1). NCBI lineage: Eukaryota > Metazoa > Chordata > Amphibia > Caudata > Salamandridae > Calotriton > Calotriton arnoldi. Next base: position 874,059 of record CAWUFW010007030.1, read on the forward strand.
TGAACATATATTTCCCTCCATGTGGTGATCACAAGTTCCTGCGGCGTGAGCCTGATCTTACTTAGGATACAATTTTCAGGGATTTCCCTTTTCCAGCAATGCTAATTACACGTGACCACAATAATAAAATGACAGATAATTTGGCCCGTGATCCAACCAACAAAATAACTGAGAAAGATGGGGTACTTTCCAAATGTGCTTTCTCTAATGCAAAACTTGATGATTACGGCAATTATTCTACTTTTACACACCTATTCCATTGTCAGGGTGCTTAATGTGTGGCTTTATGAGCATTGACCCCGGACAATTCACCTGACCTACTGTCAAACATACTTTAAAGTTTGTGTGAGACCAGATCATTCAATATTTTGCTTCAGACCAATAGTGATAGTTCTCCACAAGTCATAGGTGTTGTAAGGATACCGTCCTGTCCAGGGAAAAGCAAGGGGAACCTGTTGATCCCTCAAGAGCCCTGAGACAGAAATATTCTCTCATTCTTGGGCATCATTGTTAATTCCAGTGAGGCCTTTGGTCTGATTGCTTAATCAATTTCTATAACGCCTTTTGCTTCAAGTGAGGTGATTGTTAGATATGATATCCCTATATCATATATATAGAAAGAACATCCTTTTGGCCATGGCAGATGGGCTAGTGTTAGTTGAAAAATAGTTATATCTCAAAAGATAAGCCCCCATGGTTTGGTAAAATATGAACAAAATGCGGAAACATAAGATGCACAATCAGGGCATTAGAATTAGCTTCAATTGTCTCCTTTGCCTAAAAAGACACAACGATCTAAAGCAAATCAAGCTTTACAAAAATGTTATAATTTATAAAAAAACAATGTTAAAAAAGGTAGTGGGTTTGGACAGATGACCCTTGTACGAGAAATATCTTTCAATGGTAAAATAAAACTATTCCAGAGAGTTTTTGAGAAATGGGTATATGGGAGCTACTGAAACCTATTGAGTGTTGGCCAAGCCATCTCAGTAATGTGCTAGTGAAAGTCCTCTATCTGCAAATATGAGGTTGGACAACAGAAAAGGAAATAATCCTCAAAATGTAAACATGATTTTGCAAATCTTGTTCAACGCTACCTAGTTTGCAGGTTTGTTCAAGTCAAACTGGGCTTGCTCCCTCCCCTCTATACAGATGTTTTATAGTCTTGGAACCCACTTTTCAATTCATCATCTGTGAACTACTCTAGCAAAAGTTGAGTTTGATAGGGATACCTAAGTGCCTATATAGGGGTATCAAGAGTCTATACTATACCAACCTCGTAGTGGTTGAAACAAAGTTGTAGTAACTTAATGACCAATGATGGCATGCTATGGTGTAAAGCATGTCTCTTCTTTCACACTCTTCCTATTTAATGTGTTCATAGCTGACCAATGTGCTAACCTAAAAGTAATGGACAATCATCCTCTTAGATGGGGAGTGGAGTGTGATGTTGCTACGCATCCCCTTTTACCTTGAAGATGACACTGTCTTAGTGAGATTCACTAACATTTGTCTTCACCGATCTGTGTCTGTGATAACAGAATATTGTGGTGCTAATGTGTTTGTCATTAATCAAGAGAAGTCAAATGTTATGGTTCTTGGTTAGCGGACTGCACCCAGAGAATTTTGGAAGGATGATGCTGCTCTCAAACAGGTAATTGTTTATTGCTATCTCAGCATTCTGGTAACTGTAAAGCTGACTTAGTGCCTCATTACGATGTCGGTCGAAAAGCAGTCCGACCGATTCCTTGTCGGAATCGGTCCTGACCGACTCGCGTCCGGCAAGTCCGACTGACCGATTACGATGGTTCCGAACAATGTTCGGAAAGTCTCCCATTGACATCAATGGGAGCCTGTGTTCAGACCGACAACACAGGCTCCCATTGAAAAAAGGGGTGGTTGCGGAAAACCTTGCACCCTGTCGCAGGCACCACATGGTGCCTGCCACACTGTGCATGGTTTTAAAGGGGTGTCCCTTGGGTACCCCCATGGGGCCCAACTGGGGGCCTCAGAGTGAAGGGGGACCTGCTACGGGCTCCCAAAGTCAGTTTTCAACAGCAGTTCAATGTCGGACAGACCGATTCGGAAAGGCTGTCCGAATCCGACATTGTAATACGTCGGTTGGAAACGCGGTCCGTAGATCTGTGCAATTCAGCTTCGACCGACTCGGAGTCTCCGAATTACAGTCAGAACCGATTCGGAATGACCAAACGGTTATCTTTTGATCGTAATCGGTCAGTCGGAAATGGAGTATATTGATAACCAAGACAAGCAAAATGCTGTCCTATCTGCCTCAGCAAAACTGGCTAAAAAGAAGGAGTCATCACACTTTTTGGTTAAGAACTCTCTGGTAGATGCAATAGCTAGCAACCTTTAACATCATCAATTACCTCGCTTTTCGATTGACAAACCCCTCTTATACATCTTATGTTGGTTTTGCCTACACCAACAAGGCTGACTCAAATGAATTTGACCAAGGTGATTATTTCTTCTTTACCAGCTTGGTCAGTTACTATTATTGATGGTTACATGTGCGGTATTGGACAAAATATCTAGTTTTAAATATTGTGATACAGAAATATTGTTAAGATATTTTGTTGCTACAAAAATATTGTGAAACAGAATATCATTATCAAGAATATTGTTGTCTTTGGTTAGTAATATCGCTTTCAAGAATATTGTTTTTATTATTATAGTTGTAAAATATATTGTTTTAATTAATTTAATGTGTATTCATTAATATACTAATTTAATGTGGTAATATGGTTAATATACATTTTTATTACATAGTTTGGAATTTTAAACGGTATAGTAATCCCTTTTTAAATGCAATTAGTTATTAATAGTGCAGTGGTGGTTTGTTGGGTTTGTAGGGAAATAGGATGGGAAGCGAATTAAATGGTAAATAAACTACTTTTAATGAAAATTACTTTTTTGTTCTAAATGAATTATTTACGTGATTAATAATTTAGTTACTTGTTTAATGGTTATATTATATAATATTATATATTAATAGCGGGTTGTTGGATTTGTGAGGAAATATGGTGGATAGTTATTTAAAATATAAATAATTTAAATTTAAATTTAATGGTAATTATTTTTGGAATAAATTATTTAATTGATTATTTATTATGTTAATTGCTTTTTACTTTCATTCTTTTATTTGAATTTGTTAATTTGAATTTGAATTTACATTTTATTGTTAGCAATATTAAGTTATATTATATTAGCAGGTTGTCAGGTTTGTAGGAGACTAGGCTAGGAAGTTCATAAAAATAAACATTATTAAAATTAAACGATCATTTACTTTTAATTTAACATTCAATTTAATATTTTTTATGTCAGTTGTTTCATGTTCTTTAATTTCTGAAGTGTTTTGATGTATATTTTAATGTTTCTATGTTCAATATAAATATATTTATTAGTGCTATGCTATTTGTTTGTAGTGGTATGGGTTGTTAAGATTTTCGAGATATAATATTTTGAGTAATAATTGCTTTTATATAATGGAATTATTGGTTGATGATTATGTCTACGCTTACTCTTTTTATACTAGTTATTTTTTTAAATGACTAAGTAAATTGTAAGTGTTCTTAAAATTTTGACTTTGGAATTATTTTTGTTTTTATATTTTATTTGTTTTATTAGCATTATTTTAATTTAAATAATTCCGTCTTTATTTTAAAATTTTATAGTTTAATTTGTAATTTGAGAAGTGAATTTTATTCTAAGTATTTTGTTAAATTTTTAAAGTTTTGTTATCACATTTTTAGTATATAATGAATTATTTTTTTCTCTATGTACTATAATTTATTAATATTTTATTCATTTTATACCTATTAAGTTATTAGTACTTGTATTATTATATATAACCCGTCTGAGTTCAATGTTTTCCCTGTTGTTGATTAGAGTGAAGTGGGAATTATTAATGTAACCATTCCGGTTTCCACTGCTTTCTCTACTGGTGCATAGACTGGAGTGAGAATAGTAAATCTAACCCCTCAAAATCCAATGCTTTCCCTGTTGTTGCTCAGACCAGTGTGGAAATAATAAATGTAACCCCTCCAAATTTCAATGCTTTCCCAACTGTTGCATAGGCTGGAGTGGGCATAATAAATCTAACCCCTCCAAAGTTCAACACTTTTCTTATTGTTGCTTTGACTAGAGTAGGAATAGTAACTCCTATCCTTCTAAAGTACAATGCTTTCCCTACTGTTGTTTGGACTTGAGTGGTAATAGTAAATCCAACCTGTCGGAAGTCCACCGCTTTCCCTACTGTTGCTTCGACTGGAGTGGGAATAGTAAATCCAACCTGTCGGAAGTCCACCGCTTTTTCTACCGTTGCTTAGACCGGAGTGGGAATATAAATCTACCCCCCTCTGAAATCCAATGCTTTTCCTACTGTTGTTTAGAGTGGATTTTTTATATTTTGTCTATTGAAGTTATTAGAGGCTGATTACGAGTCTGGCGGTCCATGGACCCCCAGACTTGCAGTGGCGGTGGTCTGATTGCCGGACTATGACTTTCTGCGTCGCTGTTCCCCGGCAGTGGCACGGCAGAGGGGCAATAAAATATGCTGAGTGGGACTGGCGCAGTCCCGCTGAGCATATTTTGAGTTCCTGCACCCCCAGCTTTTTCATGGCGGTGAGCCCTCCTCGAAAAGGCTGTTGCTGGGGAAACAGGCCTCCATGCCCCCCCACCATAGGGATGCATTCTGGTGGGCACAACATGTGCCCCCTGTTTGCTTGCACCTCCAGTTCCAGCACGGCATGTACTTCACAGTCCATGCCATGCTGGAACATTTTTGCCATTCACATTGTGGTGCCCTTATTCAGTCAACTCGTAATCAGGCGAGCGGTCTTTGCGTGGCTTTGGCGGTACTGTGCCAGCGCAAAACCGGGGCAGCACCCCCAAAGTTGTAATCAGGCCCTTAATTTTTTATTTACTTTAAAATATTTTAGGTTGAGCAATATTAACATTTTGTTAGATTAATGTTTTATAGTATAAAATATTTTTATATTTACTATATTAGTTTAATAATAATTGTTTTGTAAATATATCGTTTTTTAATTGATTTTTTCTCACATTTTCGTAAAAGTATTAAAATATTGTTAATGTATGATAAAATACTTAATAAATGTAGTGCATAATATAAATAAATGAAGCTAATTTTAATATGTTTATATTGCTATGTTAATTAGGTTAATTTTTGTTGTGCATATTTATGTTACTTTGTAATTTATATAACTAATACACATACACACACATATATGTATGTATGTATATATACATATACAAATACTAATAAACATGTATATTATTTAAATTATAATTATATTTATTAACTAAACATTATATTACTTTTAAATACTACTATAAATATATTACTTTGAAGTAAAAATGTATTAACAAATCAATAATTTAACCTGTATTTTGTCGATATTGTTGTCAATAATATTTTTGACACAATACTTTCGTTCCTTATGTTATAAATACAGGATCATTATATTTTGGTTAACAATATGTTTGACATGATATTTTTGTCTTTCAACAGCAGTGTTTACAATATTATGTCAGTGATCTACAGGTGCTTGGTTGGATGTCCCTTATGGGGCTTGGCAATGCCACCTTTGAAAGGTTGAACCAGAGTCTATTTCATATGTGAGACTGCAGTGTGCTCTACTTCAGACAGAAAGGCAAAAGAGTTTGATGGGCTTTAACACTGACGGGTGTAGTAATGTATGTATCATGCATGACTTTTGCTCTGAAATCTGTTAGAGTGCCACAAGCAATATTGCTCTGAATGCGGAGTCCCATACATATAGCAAAACAATGAAAACATAATCTAACTCAAAAATAAGCTTTAAACATATTTTTGTATTCAATATTAATATAAATCAATTGTATATATTTTTTTTAAATTGAGAGCATAAAAAAAGAATCTCTCAGCACTTTAAACCGAATTAAAAAAAAAATCTTTAATTAATGGACATATATTAAAGTAAATGTCACTTATTTTTCTGTAGTTATATATAAATAAAATAGTGTTACATTAATTTTTAAAAGCAAAATAAGGTATTACAATATTTTTATAAATAAGTAATAAATATGCACTATTTTAACATATTTTTTACATTTTATCTTTAACTATTTTAAATAACTTAACTTAGTTTAACATTATTTCTCGTGGGGTTTCATTTAATTCCCGACCTTCTTATTTTCTATGGGAGGGTGTTAAAGTACTAGTGGTTGGCCATGTGTGGTGCTGGACTTACTATAGCTTTATTTTATTAGTAACTAACACTCAGATTTTGTGAATAATCAATGGGGCATATTCTCAAGCCCTGGCGATAGTTATCGCTAAGGCCAGTTAGCGGCAGTATTTTTATCGCCGCCTAACCCTGAAAATTATCGCCATGTTAACGGCTTATTACCAAGCCGTCGCTACATGGCGATATTTCCAGGGAACGGCGGTGAAAACTGCCGCTAACATTAGGGCGATGGCGATAGGGAAACCAGCGTTAGCGTGCAAAAACCAGCGATAGGCCCATTAGCGATAAAAAAACTCACGTTAGTCAGCCCAACATGAGCTTTCTTGCCTCTAATGCAATAAATAGCCCATCAGTGTCCCCCTAATAGGAAATAGGCATTAAAAACAACAATATTCAGAATGGAGCAGCCAGGGCCAAGTGCAGCACACATCAACAACCCCTGCAAGCCAGCCAACAACCAGGATGACCAGGATGAGAGCCTGGTTGCCTCGCTGAACCTGCGTCTGGAGCCTGGATGCCTCTCTGGACCCGCGTCTGGAGCATGGATGCCTCGCTGGACCTGCGTCTGGAGCCTGGATGCCTTGCTGGACCAGCGTCTGGAGACTGGATTCCTCGCTGGACCTGCGTCTGGAGCCTGGATGCCTCGCTGGACCTGCGTCTGGAGCCTGGATGCCTCGCTGGACCTGCGTCTGGAGCCTGGATGCCTCGCTGGACCTGCGTCTGGAGCCTGGATGCCTCGCTGGACCTGCGTCTGGAGCCTGGATGCCTCGCTGGACCTGCATCTGGAGCCTGGATGCCTCGCTGGACCTGCCTCTGGAGCCTGGATGCCTCACTGGACCTGCCTCTGGAGCCTGGTGAGTGATGCAGAGGAGCTGTGGAGTAGCTGAGCCGTGGCGGTAGACATTGATGCGCGGCGATCGCCCGTACTTGGTGGTGAAGTCCGGCAGGTCGCATGGAGACACGTTGCTGACCTGTGTGAGAAGCCCGCCATGAGCCCCTTGGAGCTGTGAATGGCAGAGGTGCTCCTGTGCACCAACGTAGGGAGGTCTGCATCACATACTTTGATCCACCACTACACCGCGGTGCACGGAGGGGATTACCAACGCTGTGCAGCGCCTCTCTGCATCACAGTCTGGATGATCTTGGCCTGGCCGTACGCCGCGGAGGGTGAGGCCCCTGTTCCACGTCGAACTTGTGTGGCGTGAGCACTGCAACCTCACGCCTAAGGGGGCCCTGCTGCATCAACTGCATCGTGAGGTCCACCAGCGGACTAGGCAGTGACTGCTGTACCCAGCCTAGTGAAATCACACCTGGCTGAGGCTCCTGCTGGCTGAGTCACAGATTTGGAAAGAGTGCAGTGGATTGCGCCACACTGTCAATGTCCAGGTAAGGAGAAGGTGGGACGCGTAGCGCAGGAGGGCAGGGGGCGAGTCGCTCAGGACTATCACACGTAGATGACGCACCCCCAGTGGCAGCTCCACCACTATGGCGGATGAGCGTTGGCCCACTGCCTCAAGCAGTGCAGAGGAGGAACAATCATCACATGATGATGACTCAATCAATCAATTAATCAGGAGAATTGTAAGCGCGCTACTCACCCGTGAGGGTCTCAAGGCTCTGAGGGGTGTGGGGGTGTCCGCAGATCTGTTAGCTGAGGAGCCAGGTCTTGAGGGTCTTCCTGAAAGCGTACAGGGAAGGGGTGTGTCTGACGTCTGCCGGTAGCCCGTTCCAGGTCTTGGCTGCAATGTGGGAGAAGGATCTTCCACCTGCTCTGGCTCTGTGGATGCGCGGGGTTTTGGCCAGTGCAAGGTTGGAAGATCGGAGGTATCTGTTGGGGATGTGGAAGTTGATACTGTCGTTGAGGCATTTGGGGCCGTTGATGTGTAGGCATTTGTAGGCGTGAATGAGGATTTTGAAGCTGACTCTTGTTCCCACGGGGAGCCAGTGGAGTCTTCGTAGGTGTTTGTTGATGTGTTTGTGCCGGGGGATGCCGAGGACGAGTCTGGCGGTGGTGTACTGTAATGTCTGGAGTGTGCGGAGTATGGACTTGTAAATGCCGGCGTACAGTGTGTTTCCATAGTCCTGTCTGCTGGTGAATAGTGCATGGGTGACTGTCTCCCTTGACTCCAGGGGGATCCATTAGAAGGACTTGCGGAGGATGCGGAGGGTGTTGAAGCAGCTGGAGGTGACGGCCTAGACCTGTTGGTTCATGGTGCGGGATGAGTCGAGTACGATGCAGAGGTGTCTGGCGTGGTCCGAGGGGGTAGGTGGGCTTCCAAGGGCGGTTGGCCACCAGGTGTTGTCCCATGCTGAAGGGGTGGTTCCAAGGACTTCTGTCTTCTCGGCATTGAGCTTCAGGCAGCTGTTGGTCGTCCAGACTGCGACGTCTTGCATTCCTTTCTGGAAGTTGAGTCTGGCGGTGGTGGGGTCTTTGGTGAGTGAGAGGATGAGCTGGGTGTCATCAGAGTAGGATACGATGTTGAGGCTGTGTTGTCGGACGATGGCGGCGAGGGGGGCCATGTAGATGTTGAAGAGGGTCGGGCTCAGAGATGACCCCTGTGGGACTCTGCAGGTGATTCACGTGGGATAGGAGAGGAAGGGTGGCAGTCTGATCCTTCGGCTTCTTCCGGTGAGGATTGACCGAAACAAGTCTAGGTCTGTTCCTTGTATACCGGCGTCATGGAGTCTGGCGACTAGTGTGCCGTATGATACGGTGTCGATGGCCGCTGAAAGGTCGAGTAGGATGAGGGATGCAGAGTGGCCTTGTTCCAGGAGGGTGCGGATGTCGTCTGTGCCGGCAAGTAGGGCGGTCTCGGTGCTGTGGTTGCTTCGGAATCTGGATTGGGACGGGTCGAGGATGGCGTTGTCTTCAATGAATCGTGTCAGTTCCATGTTGACTGTTTACTCTGCAACTTTGGCCGTGAAGGGGAGGAGCGAGATGGGCCGGTAGTTCTTGAGGTTGGTGGGGTCAGCTGTGGGCTTTTTGAGCATGTGCCTGACTTCTGTGTGCTTCCAGTCATCTGGGTAGGTGCCTGTTTTGAAGGTGGTGTTGATGGTGCGTTGTAGTTCGGGTGCGATGGCGGGCGTGACTCTGTGGTAGATGTGAGGAGGGCAGGGGTCGGTGGTGGCCCCCAAGTGGATGCCTTTCATGGTCGAGGCGGTGTCTTCGGCTGTGACCGGCATCCAGGTGGAGATGGTGTGCTGGCTGGTGTGTCCAGGGGCCGGGGGGTCTGTAGACGAGGGTTCCTCGGAGTGTGGAGTTGTGGCTGGTCTGGATCTGGAAGTGCAGGTGTTCGGCAGAGGGGAATGTTTTGCAGGAGGTGGTGAGGCGGAGGGTGCTCTTATGGGCGATGTCGAGACCCACTCCCGGGTGGTTGGGGTGGTCCTTCCTCTGGATCTTGTATCCATCTGGGATGGCGGTGTTGATGTCGAGGGCGGAGGAGGCATAGGTCCAGGTCTCCGTGAAGAAGGCTTTGTCGGGCGAGAGAGAGTCGAGTAGGTTCAAGTTTCCAGGCCGTGTTTGTGCACGGAGTGCACATTGAGGAGGATGCATCTTAGGGTGTCGCCGGGGCTGGCGTCGGCTGGGTTGGAGTCCGGGGTGGTGGTTAAGGTCTGGCAGCAGTGGAGGCAGGAGAACTGGCCGTGGGTCGTGTTTGGCGAGGCCTGTTGGCAGTCTCTGATTTTTCCGGGGATGAGTGCATGGAGGGTGGCTGTGCTGTAGCAGTGGGTGGCTCGAGATCCAGAGTTCCTGGCGCTGGTCGCGGTCGGGTCACGGACAGGCGCAGATGGCCTTGCCTTAGGTGCGCCTTTGGGGCACCAGCCGCACATGTCCACTGCGCAACCCCGCAGCGGCCGCCATTAAGTGGGGTGGGGGGAGGGACGCTCATCTGGGAGGCAGGAACAGACGAGGACAGGGGTGCAGGGCCAAAGGGGCAGCAGCGGGGGGAAGCGGGAAGCACGGGCTCAGAGAAGCCAAATAATAATATTCAAAAGTGAAGAAAAAGGGATGACTAACTGATGTAATCATGCTGGGTATCCTCAGTGGGTGGGAGGGTGGGTAGGACTGCTCCAAACACAGAGCAGGGCATGGGCGGATTGGCATGCCCACTCACGTGTGCAATGACTGTTTGCTCGGCCCACTCAGGCCACCCAAAGCAGTCCTGTGCACCACCCTGTTCGCAATGCAGGCTGCCATTACAGCCTGCATGGAGAACATGCCCACCCCTCCGGCCCCGGTCTACATGACTTGTCCCGTTGCCATTTACCATTCCCACCGCCGCATCGCAGCGTTGGGATTGACTCTGGGGAGGGAGCCTGGCTGCCTACTTCCTTTTCCTGGATGCAGACGCAGGAGAGCAGGAGCTACGAAGACACGGGACCCGGCTTCGTGGTAAGACTTCCCCCATTTGAATTGTTACCACATCCGCTCACACACACATCCCCGCGTCCACGTCCCATCCAGTGTTCTTACCGGCGTTTACCACCTCACAGCTGTCCAGCCCCCCCCAGCACTTCTCAATGGCGGACGCTGTGCGCCCATGCACAGTGGGCGTACCACTCGTGTGCCAAAGGCACATACGTAGTAGCAACACATGCCATAACATCGCATTCCATTCCAATGCATACTGATACTAGGCACATTGCAACAGTAGAGTAGCTGTTGCATAGCGGAGACATGAAGATCATTATTCACACTTCAGTGAGTGCAACCCAAAACTAACCTTTGCACCCCAAACCCAAAGGTGAACCCTGGAATTCCTTTTTGAGCACCCAAAACACACCCAAAAATCAGATTTTGAGCCAAATGCACACCCCAATTATTATATTTTACCCCACAACACACCCCAATTTTCATATTTTACCCCCAACACACCCCAATTTTCATATTTTACCCCACAACACACCCCAATTGTCACACCCCAATTTTCATATTTTACCCCACAACACACCCCAATTTTCATATATTACATCCGAAACCTATACCCACCCGTAAACTTAAAATTACCCTATTACTGACATCTCAATGCGTTGTCATCAAAAGCGATGTAAATTCACCTGCGTTGTGGGAGTTGCGTTGTTCACGATGTACTGCCTGCGTTGTTATGGTCGTCTCCCATGCCAAAGGCAACCCATAGGCTACACCGTTTGCATCCGTCTGCCCCGGGACCGCGCTCAGCACCAAGGAGCATTCCTCTTGGACACTCCACCGCTACGGCGCCAGCACCCTCCTCGCCATCAACCCTGAACGCCACCTCGCCTGCCAGGACCAACCTCTGCTCCGGACCGGTCATCGCCATCGCCATCACTGATGGCTGCAGCATCACCCGCAAGGAGCACCCCGACTGTCAAGGAGGAGGCATTGCCATCACCTACAGAAGCACACTCCGACTGACCACGCACTCTAATGACCCAAGGGTGACCATGGACCACCTCAACTCCCAGATCCGGAACAAGTCCAAGAACATCCTCTGCGGCACCTTCATGTGCAGGCCCTACGGGCCATGGCCCCCCCATTCTCCAATACCATTGTAGGCCTCATTGCACCCTTTGGTCTCCCATCCACCGACGACATCCTACTCAGTGAACTCAAGTTCCACCTGGACTACCCCAGTGACCAGGACACCAACCCCTCCTGGGGAAGGTCCCCTACATCAGACGCAAGCAGCAAGTCACCGCAACAAGCCACTTAGCAGGACACACGGTCGAGCGCGTCACCTCCGCCAGCGGGTACTTCTACTGCAGCCACGATACCGGACTCTCCTGGACTGACCATCATTCATCACGTCACGTCTTCACCTTGCCCACCCGACGCCACTGCCATCATCGCACCCCCTTGCAGCTTGATCAAGGCCACCGAAGGACGTCTCGTCAACTCCCTCCGCACCAACACTCCGCCAATGCTTCCAGACTATGACACCGCAGCGCGCAACCATCACCAATGGATCTCCAACAGCGCCCACATTCGGGCACCCCTCATGAACGGCACTGCGTCAGTACCTTCCGCCTGCCTGATGGCAGGCGTGAGGGTGACGCAGTGCCACAGGGATAGGCTGGCCCCATGCATTGATGGAGTTGCGTCATGGTTGTGACACGACTGCACCAATGCATGACTTTAGCACAGATAGATACATCAGGATTCCTGACGTATCTGTCATTACTTGCATCATGGAGTGCTGTCCAGTGAATACTGCGCATCCATGCTGTCGCAAGGAGGGCGTAGTGTGAAGTGTTGCAACGCTGTCTTGTCGCAGCGCAGCAGCACTTTTCATGACTGGGGCCCTGGAATGTGCACTATCTTATTGATGGTGCGCATTCCTGCACTGTAGTTTTGTCGCTGGGCAGCGCGGCAACGTTACTTGCAGCGCTGCCTGCTGTGATGTGGCCACAAGTGTCATCACCATTTTTAAGACCAGCTTTTTTGCTGGTCTTAAGTTCCAGCAGCTAACGGGCCTTAGCGTGTGTTTTTTAATCGCATCGCCGGTCCGGGCGATCATTGAGAATATCGCGAAGTGGGGTTAGCGTGCGTTTTAGCACGGGAACGCCTACACTGCATATGATTAGCGTTAGTTGTCGCTAACATCGCTGGCGATGTTAATAGCGGCCGCTTTCGTCTGAAAGCTGTCGCTAATGGCTGTTAGCAACAGCTTGAGAATAGGGCGATAAGAATATCGCTGCATTAGCGTCAGAAAAGTGCCGCTAACGCGGCGATAACTGCTTGAAAATATGCCCCAATGAGTAGTAAATGTACTCAAAAGTGTAAATTACTCGAAACTGTAAGTTTCCTTTGTGAATCGGGCACTATGTAAGGGTTTGAAGAACGATTTATGCTAAAGAACTACTGCTTTCATTGTCATGAATTTTAAATCTGGGGACATTCATATTCAAAGCATGATGTAACTCAACATAAAAGGCATCATGTCTGCCTGGGACATGTGAAGTGCCTTGACCTGCTTGAAATATCCAAAATCTGGAACAAATGTTGATAGAGGTTTTCCAGAAAGTAAATCCAGCCACTTGGAGCATCTGCACATTCCACTTTTGACTTTGTCCTACTGGAGAATTTCTAAACTGCAGGGAAAGTTTATGAATTAATCATTAAGGAAGACAGCATTTTATGCAGCCCACATGCACTCATGTGTCAGACTTGTTTGCCACCTTACAGATGCATTCATCTTTCAAAGACATCTGGCCAATTTTTCTCACTGAAGATTTTTAAGGAAAAAAGCCTTTTAATTCTGAGTATGGAAATTTTAACCAGGGGGACCCACAACATTCAACCGAGATGCAAGCATTTATGGGTCATTCTTAGTATGTACTTTTATTACGCACAGAGCTTTACAACTTGATTTCTGAATTTTGCTATGGATTTCTGTAAAATTTATGAAACCTCCAACAACCCTGTTCAGGTATATAGCATATGCATTTTTCCATCTTTCTTTATGTGTGAAAGAAGATTTCCGCACTGAACTAATCCACTCAGCTTATATATGATAATGTACACCCAGAAGTCAGCTGCAAATTTCAATACATTCTTTTTTCTCTTTCAACTCTCTGGAGGTGGCTTAAAACGTTTCTCATCATTTTAACATTTCCATTGATTGTTCATATAATCTCTCCAATTTGTCCCCCATATTTTTTAGATTTAGCTTATTAAACTTTCACAGGTTTGCTTATAATTGGTGTGGTCATTTGAGTTCTTCATCGCCAACTCTAAAAGCTGTTTTTTTTAATAATTAATGGTTGTGTACACCATTTTCTTTGATGTTTTTCTACTCAGGCTAAGCTACCAAAGGAGAGCCAAAACTACCCCTATTGAAGTATGTTTTCCTTTGTAGAACCCTCTATTGGTGCAGTTGTGTTGTTGAGATTCAGTTCAGGTGAAGAATGATTCAGAGTGATGTAGTAATAAAAAAAATCTTATGATTTCTGCAATTTCCGACATCAAAGGGATTACATGCTTCACAAAATTCTGTTGGTGAATTTTTCACAGGAATTAGTACTTCCAGAAACTGGAGGATTTTCTATTAAAGTCTAATGCAAAATCAAGCCCTTTGACCTCTCTGCCACATAGCCTCCCAAGTGGATTCCCTGCACCATCATATATTTCACATTCCTTCTAACCATGACAGAGTTATTTTTCATCCGTGGTCTCACACTTCAATCACAGATGTAGGTGAGGCCGACTAATATGAACAATGAATTCTTATCGCTATACAATTCCTTGGCTTTTACATAGACTTCAGCCTGACCATCATAGGGCATGTGAAGTAGAAAACCAAAATGTCTTGGCACTAATTGAGTCTCCTTCGTATAATCCAACCCTTCGCTGCTTCCAGCTAATTTTGCCCCATTCTACTCCTTTCTCAAATTGATCACCAGCCATCTAGACACCACTTCGGCTCCTCTGAAAGCCACCCTGCCGGTTGTTGCCATCCTTATCACTAACCAAAGGAAATGTGACCCCATGATCCAACGTTCCTACAACTCCATTGGGCTGACCCTTCAACACTTATAAAATAGAAACCATACTGCATGGGGCTCCACTTCAAAATATGTACCATATTCCAGACAAGTTTGATATCCCAGGAGTCCCTTCATGATCTGTACCTCTTCCCTAGGGAGCGTGGAGATACAAAAGTAGAATGCAATGAACAAGCACAATTACCCTCAACCTACTCCAGTACAACTATATTCTTCTTCTTCTTCTTCTTCTTATTATTATTATTATTATTATTATTAATAATATTAATATTAATATTGTTGGTGTTGTTGTTATTATTATTAAACATTGGTATTGTTGTTGTTATTATTATTGTTATTATTAGTCATAATAATAATAATATTTGCAGAAACACTTAGTTATCTCATTATGTGTGGATGTGAACATTTCAGTTGTAGTACTAATTACATAAACAACTTTTCTTTTTTTCTGTTAGATCCTATGATTTATCATCCTTTTCTGGATGTTCATAACATTCCATCACATGACGTCATTACATTCCTGCCTTGATTAAGATGGAAAGGATTTAAGGGGCGTCGTCAGTGAAAGGTGACAGTGAGTGACGCCTGCAGTACTGACATCTTAGCCATTTCATGATTATCATCGCCTACTTCCTAATCTGCAGGCTGCTGTCTCCCAAACAGCACTTACATTTGCAGTGACTAATGGTGCTTGTACTGTTAATTCCAATTCCTTCCAAATGGTAAAACGATGGCAGTTAGATTTATTACAGCATTCTTTTGCAATTATCACTTACTGGACTACACTCATTATGCTCCAACCAGTAAACCATGTAAATTCATATATTCATGGGCACATTGAACAGAGGGTCATAGTTAATGAAGGACAAAGTCCAGGAATCATACCTGCCTCCGCTCATGGAGCAAAGGAATTCATTTACAATTATTATGGTCACTCGTGCAAGTATTATTTGGGTTAGATATTTCCAAAAAGTACAACATGTTACTGGTCAGATTTGCTATCAAACTGTATATGAATAATCATACTTGTTGCAGTACATTTTTTTTCTCAACGAAACATCATGTCTGTATTAAGATTCTAACTGGACAAGAAAGGAAAGGACAAAAGGAAGCCAAAATACCCACCGAGAAGTAAATCACCAATATCATGTATACAGAATACACCACAGGCATAAATGCTACAAACAATGAGCTCTGTTCACTAACAAAAATAACCAAACATATATTTCCATATGCAACAATTTACGACTACGCCAATGTATACATGGCTGACTTCACCGGTTTCACAAAGAATCAGGGTGGCAGGGTAGACAGCCGTACTAGTACAATGCCCCACCCTATATATGCACATGCAAAATCTAGTGTGTCAACGTATGCTTATATTTATGCCTAAATGTAGTTTTCACACAAGTCCTTTCATTTTAAATGCAAAAAATCCAGAAGTGAAAATCTGCTGAGTGTCTTGCATCTCCTCTTTACCAAATGTCACCTGTTCTCCTTTCTCTCTGCCTAGTATTTTTACTGTTAGCCTGGCTCTCTGTCCCCTTTCTTCCCTGTCCTTTAAGGCACCAATTGTCCCAGTCACAGTGTCTGCCTTTTGTATGGCACATTGTGAGATAATGGGTTCTGTCCGCTTAAACCCCTGTAGATTTGTTTTTATTATGAACCACATTTAGGGACCTACACTTATAGTTCAAGGCCATGTAGTCCAGCTTTAACTGAAGCCACAACCTCTCCACTTGGCATCATGCCATCAATCAGTCTACTGGGCATGGTTTGGTGCTCCACTTCATCTCCCTGTGCCACTTGTACCAGTGGCTTCTGCATCACTACAATACCCTACTGGGCTTGGAGGGCTTAGTTAATAAGCATGGTGGTCTGGTTACGGGCATGCAGGCATGCAGGGATGGTCATAAAAGCCATTTTGTTCAGCAGCATAGTCTGGAAGGCATACAGAAATCCTGGGTACAGGGGTTGACAAACTACAGGAGAATTTTAGAGCAATAGCACCATGTCACCATGGAACACAGGGGAAACATGGGCAAGAAACACCTGGACTCGACGGCCTTAAAAGTGACTCTTGCACTAGGTAGATAAAAAGCACATAATGAGGTAGCAACCCATTGCCACAGTCTGTAGACTGCTGTCAGCAACCATCCCCTCAATGCTACCCACCTGGAGATAAGCGATGATGAGGCCCACATCCCTGCCGGGGGCTTGCGTTTTAATGGCCGACACTGTGAATGGCTACTACCTAACCAAAGACCACTCTTCACTTTGCATATCCCTTTTTCACATCACTCACCTGCTCTTTTCATGTGCTAATTATTCACCACAATAACACTCTTCCAAGCTGTTTTTCAATAGGCAATTTTTGTTGCTACAATTTCGGACTACTTATCATATGACAATGCACAGAAGCCTACTCATGTATTTCTGTGCTGGAGACTGTGGAAGTAAAAGGTCATGTAGAGAGCAACTCTGTATTAAATCATGTACCAATGTTCACCTGTGACCTACCAAAGCAATTGCTCACCATTGCATTCAATACTTAAAAGGTGTTTTTGTGTCTACAGTCATCCTCTTCTGGTTAATGACTGCTGTTCCTGATATGAGGTGAGTCGCAATTCTGATATAATGCTCTGCTTGAAGCTTCATTTTGTGACTAAGCTGAAACAAACCACATAGTTGTGTAGGACCTATGTGACCTCTGATGGGCATCAGAAATCTGTTTTTATACTTTGTTTTATACTACTATTTAAAATTGTTGTCTAGATTACACTTGCTGCATGTGATTTAACTGAATTCCTCTAGTAATGGACTTGTTATGGTTGTGCCATTGTGTATCTTCCACATTATTACACAAAGTAGGAGTGGCACACCCACCTCTTTTTTACATTTACATTATAAAAAGGCTTTATAGTCCACGATTCGAAAAAGCAGGTCCAGATAAATGAACTGGTGTACTTGAATCATTCAAAGGCATAAAGGCAGTTATTCGGTAATAGATAATCTTTATTTCATCCTCGTAGCATTAGAATTCTAATGCTTTACCAGTGTGCCATCATGCCGTGACACATCCTGCCACAACCCTTAGTGCAGGGGATTATGTTACTATTCATGGACTCTGCTTATGCATGAAAACAATGAATAAAGAATTCAATATTTTTCAGTCTATACATAAAATGTTACTCGACATCTTGAAAGGGTGCGTTACACTTTAGTAAAGATTAAGGGCCGAACCCTCGGTGGCAGTCTGTGGACCACCAGACTGGTGGTCTACCTTCCGTATGACAAGTACGGCAGTTGGACCGCAACTACCGCTGGGATCCTTGATCCTGCGGCAGTGGTGCAGTGGTTTGAGGCAGCAATATGCTGGTGGTGCTGCTGCGGCACCGCCGAGCATATTACGAGTTGCCTCAGTACGACCGATTCCACGGCAGTGAGCCCCGCCATGGAAAGGGTGGCGGTGAGGCAACTCAGGGGGCAAATGAAGGGCTCCCTGGTGCCTCTGTGCAAGGTGGTGCATGCAGGGGGGCACATGGTGTGCCCCCCTGTATATTTGCACCCCCTGCTCCTGCACTGAAAGAAATGGACAACATTGTGCATTTCTGTCCATGCAGTAATGGGCTGTGGCACTTCTACGGTGGTGCCATTCTAAGGCTCTCCTATGAGCCTTAGAAAGGCACCGCCATGGGACCGCTGCCTCAGGACCTCCCACCAGGATTATACTCGTAACCCAGCAGGTGGTCAGACTGCGAGACCACCAAACTCATGATCAGGCCCTAAGATCTGATCGGGAACTAGTACCCAGAGTAAGTCTCATTGTATGAAGGATGAAAAACATTGCCTGTAAATCATATTGATGCTACAAGCGTGACATAAAGATTATCTTTTATACTTTCTTAAATGCCTACATGAAGTGTCCAATGCATTTTGGATGGGTAGTCCTTCATCGGGGCAATATATTTAATTCTCAAATGCAAAATCTGAAACCAAACATAACCCAAGTAAAACATCAAGAATTCATCAGAACTTTGGAATAACAATATCCAGTTAAAGGTTCGATCACAAAATCCAAGTGACAGGAAAGATTCACCATATACAACATACTATCTCCTCAGAGTGTTTTTATCTATAAGTGGTTACTAATAGAGTGCGGTCAAAATTAGAAGTTTGAACTAGGAATGAGATGTAGAGAACACCACACATATACAGGGTGAGAGTCATCTGAACATAACATAGATGATAGGTGCTGTATTTTCAAATGGGGGTGCACGGCTCAAAAAAGAGTCCAATTCAGCAGTTATAGATTTATAAATGACTTCTTTATTCAATTTCAGATATAGGTCATCTGACATAAAAACTCCAGCCAACGCGTTTCATTCCCTTACTAGGAACTTCATCAGGGCTGAAAGAATCATAATAAAAAACATATATATTACACTCAAATAACATAGCACAGGACTAGAAACAAGACATAAGTAAATAACAAGAACTAACAAATATAAATATACACATATAAACACAAGACTAAAACAAAAGAGCACAAAACGATATCATTACTGAAAATCAGCAATCACACAAGTAACACATAATCTAAAAACATCATAAAAATTGACATAGTGCAACTCAATAGTTGGATTTACACCAAACAAAACAAATTGCAATATTACATAGTTTAATCTCTGGTTGAGACTCATCAAAATAAAGAGTCATAAACAACACAATGACAGTAATGCTGGCAAAAAAGGAAAAGGTCCAAGCACCTGTCATTTACTTGACATTGAACCCTTAGGGTGTCTCAATACAAATAGAATAAAGGTGTCATAAAATAATAAAAGAAATCTCTACTCAGTCGTTCCTAAATACTACTACAATTATAACAAAAAGGGCAGAAACCAAAAAGGAAATGTAGTACCTTACCAATAAAACACCTGTATATGCCAAAAAGTCTTAAAGAACACGATCAATGTAGAATGTTTGGAAAGTTCCAATGAACAAAAAGAATTCCTATTGAGATCTACGAATAGAGGGGAAAGTTAATTAACAACAGAAAAGAAGAAAGGATCCATAAAATATAAATAAAAAGAATAAAGAGAAAAGGGAAACACAGAAATAGACAAAAGTCCTATGTTACCCAATTGTATACACCAACCCACATAAACTAATAAAGACCGAGTTAATGTGCAAGGGGAAGCAGAGTAATTGGCCAAATGTTATCACAGACCACTAAGATGACAAACACCTTATAGTCATACAAACGATAATTTAGAATACCCCAACAGTTATAGCTTGTGCATCAATTGTGATAAAGTAGTTTCTGCAGGCATAGGTTCACCATAAAACACTCAAATTCAACTGTATGAATGTAAAGAATCAGGAGTATCTGAAACAAGAATCAGAAGCCAAGGATAGCAGACTAAAAACAGACTTGTAGGTAAAATAATGCTCACAAAGTGCCTCACCATACTCATTGCACTATTTCATTGCTAATTAACATAAAATTAACAAAGAAAAATATCCAAGAATATCCTACCTCAGATTGACATGAAGTCACCTAAATAGATGAATAATTTGTAGAAGTCCCGTGTAATTCACTGGGACCGTGGCGCACCAGTTGCAGATAGAACTGCTTATATCTGTCAAGGACAAGAGGAAATGAAAGCATAAATATGACTAATTACCTAAAACTCATAAAACAACGAGGAATAGAGAACTCCTAACCAAAATGTCATTACATCACAAATACAATGTTGTGGTAACCCCTGAATTCGGAATTTTCGTTCAAAAGCCACATTCACGGAGAGAGTCCCCACATGAACAATGAGCGTATAATGTTCCAACCCCTACGCTACCCGGACTACAACTCCCAGTCGTCACCAGCCCAAGATTTAACGGTGAATTGAAACAATATATGAGAGAGATTCTGAAAAAATGTTCCCCAAGTTGAAATAGGAAAGTGCATCACATCCACGGGTCCGTACCGCTAATCAAAAAATCGTAACCGGTCAAAATAACAACATACGCTCAGACCCGTACGGTCATCCGAATGAGAGTCCCAACCACCCTATTCAAAAGAGTAAAAATGTTAAGTAAGTTACTTCCAAACATAATGGTTGCATATAAAAGCGGCCCAAACCATCTGAGCGCCCAAGACTGACTAGACCTCGCCCAAAACGTAATGATAGTCTTTCGTAATGATACTCCCACCAGAGACATCTTACCGCAGCGTTGGACAGAACTTCCTCTCTACTCGTATTGCAATCGGGTAAGCCAGCCATCTGTATTCATACACGAGACTCCTCCCCTCGCTAATCGGAGGTAGCCAATCAATGCAACCCGTGCACTGAAGTGGAAAAAATGTAACCATACAGATCTCGGCTCCAATTGATGTGAACTTGGCCGCCATTTTTAAACGGAGTGTATAACAATCAAAGCGCATAGGAAAGCCAGACCTATAAATTTTCAACTAACCAAAATTACATAAAGCGATATAACAGCAAGTATGCATAATAATTAATTAAATGAAACCTAAACCACAATTTATGCAATTTTTTTTAATTTTTTCATTTTTTAAAAACAGTTATTGGAAAGGGCGAGCCGACACGATCGCCTCCATCTTGAAGTAGTAGTCTCACCTAACCACTCCTCATTGTTTGTGCGAACAAAAGATGGAATACTCAAACTAAGAAAATCAACCATAACCGCCCCAATACAGAAATTCACGGCCCCAAAGCGATAGAAATAAAAATAAAAAAGAAATAAGAAAAATGTAAAAGAGAAATAGAAAAAAATATATAGAAAAGGACAAGAAAAATCAACATAATATCCGTAGATTGAACAATCAAAAAAATATATATAAAAAGATTGAAAACAATTTCGAAAGACTCATAGACAGAGTGCCAATGTGCCTAAAGTAATAATATATTAATTGGTAATTCATCATAAACGGACAACTAAGGAGCAGCGAGCAGCATCCAATATGATAAAAATCGTACCGGTATGTTGTTCTATAAAATGAATGGAAAGGAAAACGATATAAAACAAACATCTATGGATAGAGGGGCTCGACAACATGCAGAAACTATTAAGTCTAGAAGGCAAAAGAGCCCCAAACAAGCGATATACAAAATATCTAAAGACATGCATAGGGCTAATGCTTCTAACTTGTTGCAATGAGATATGTAATCCTCATATCTACTATGACATAATATTAATGCATGAGCAACCATGATGGTACTAAACTCTAAGACAGATCAAATTCATACAACACTATAGTGAAAAAGCTCATTCCTCACTGTAGTTAACTACACACATTTTGAGAGTCCAGATTTAATAGGCCAATCATAAGTACAACAAACAATGTGTATCTAGGTTGATTCCACCCCAATAAATAACCTGTATAGTAAACATCAATAATGCATTTTACCAATAACCATAACCTCTCAAGGGGGATAGGATGAACAGGCAGGACATTCATATTAGCCATCTTCCAAGAAGTAATGCATTTCGTGATCAGTGTTGAAGCCAAAAACAATACTTCGGAGCTTGCAGATCCATTTGGATTCACATCTCCTAAGAAGGAGCTCGCGATCACCACCCCTGGTATTCAACTCCAACTGTTCAATAGCATGAAACCAAAATTGACTTCACCTTTATGGTTCTTGACAAAATGCTCTGTCAAGGGATACTTCAGATCCCGTTTCAGGATGGCCCTTCTGTGCTCCTGAATACGTGTTTTAAGACTACGTTTGGTGCTTCCCACGTAGATAAGCCCACATGGGCAGCCCATTAGATAAACTACATAGGTGGTATTGCAGTTAATAAAGTTGTGGATGAAATATTCCACTGAGCCATTATAACTGAAACTTTTAGTCTTATTCATACCCAGATCACAGATGTTACAGCAACCGCATATATAGAATCCCTTGGGTTTAGTCGGTAACCATGTTGCCCCCTTCCTGGGATCAATCGCTACATAACTGGGACAAAGTTCATTCTTCAATGTCTTCCCTCTTCTATACGAAACTGAAGGGTTATTATTCCGGATAACACCTCTTAAACTAGGGATTTCCTCCAATAGATGCCAATTTTTCTTCAATAGTTTGAAGATTGCATCATTGTATATAGTATATTGCGTGGTAAATCGAATATCAGCAATCCCCTTCTTGTTCTTAATCCTTCCACCTTTCATCAGAGTGGAATCCCTAGTTAGTGTACGTGCCCTGTTCTCAGCCGAGTCCAGGGTATCTCTATTGTATCCTCTTGCCAAGAATCTTTTTTTAACCTGTCCAATGTTATTGCTAAAATTGGCGTCTTCACTACAATTCCGTCTCATACGAACCATTTCTCCATAAGGGATATTTTTAATGGTTGAACGGGCATGTGCACTGGTTGCGTGTAACAACGCATTACAAGCAGTTTGTTTGCGGTACACCGTGCTCTGTATTTGACCATCCTTCACATAGAAGTTCAAATCCAGAAAATTGATGTTTTCAGTGTGATATTCAATTGTGAGCTTAACATTATAGGGGTTATTGTTTAAATACTGAAAGTATTCCAGCAGTTGAGTTTCAGAACCTGACCAGAGGCAGATGATATCATCGATGTACCTCCCCCAGAACACAATGTGTTCTGTCCAGGGGGAGCCACATCTGTTCCAGGCATGCACCCCCTCATACCAACCCATGAAGAGGCAAGCATAAGAGGGCGCAAACCTGGATCCCATGGCCGTGCCCCTCTTCTGATGGTACCATGTGCCATTATGTAGAAAATAATTTCTGGTAAGAACCAATTTAATCATTTCCAGCACCATCTGATTCTGTTCCAAGTGATCTGCCCCCTCTTTATCCAAATAGAACTCTGCCGCTTTCAATCCAAAGTCATGCTGGATGCAAGTGTATAAGCTTGCCACATCTAGTGTTACGAAAAGTAACTCATCTGACCAATCAAAGTCACAGAACTTCGTCAAAATATCCTTACTGTCCTGGATAAACGATGGCAAATCCCGGACATGTTTACTGAGCTTGATATCTATAAATTCAGAGAGCCTTTCCATAGCTGAGCCCACCCCGGAAATAGTTGGTCTACCCGGGGGGAAGTCCCCTTGTTTGTGGACTTTGGGGAGAATATAGATACACGGGAATCTGGGGTTATCTACCCTGAGGTATCTATATTCTTGATCACTAAGTAGGCCCATATCTCGCCACTCAGTTAGTTTAAGATTGATCTCAATAGTCAGGTCAGGCACAGGGTTGGTACCTACTTTTTCATAGCAGAGAGAGTCAACCAGTTGCCGTTCGATTTCACTCATATAGTCATTCACATTCATTACAACGACGTTACCGCCCTTGTCTGCCTCCCTTATGACTATTCCTTTGTCATTTTTTAGCCTTGTCATTGCTTTCCTCTCCCCCAGTGTTAGGTTACGCTGTAACATATGTGTGATCCTACTATTCCTTTCGAGTTCATACAAGCCCTCACTCATGCGTTCAGTGAATATGTCTATATTACGATGGTATATAGTTGGTGTAAATTTAGATTTAGGACGCAAACCACTGTCCTCTGTAATATTTTCACTGATGTTTAATTCCTCAAGAATTGTTTGTACATCAAATTCTTCCCCTTCACTGAGAGACAACAAGCATTGTAAATTCTTAACTTCAGCTAAAGTGACATCGGTCTGTTCTGCAATCACCCCAGACACACCACTACAAGGTATTTTATCACTGAAAAAATCTTTTAATTTTAATGATCTCGAAAATTTGAAAAGATCCAGATGTACATTGGAAATGTCACCCTCCTGGGCAGGGCAAAAGCCCAAACCTTTGCACAGTAAACTCATTTCATCCATATCCAATGGTCTACATGACAGATTGATGATATCAAGATTCAAATTAGACTCATCCCCCACCTGTACACCATATGTGTCTATTATCCCTCCTACTTCTGCTTGGTCTTCGCCCTCTCTGATCTCCTGGGTGCATCCTCGACTGACTCTACCGTACCTCCCTTGCCCCCTTCGGCCCCCTCTCCTTGTCTTTTTTGTTGCACTTTTCTTGCCTGGTTTCCACTTATCCTGAATCTGGCCAATTCCCTTTGAAAGGTAGTTGTTCCCTCTCCTAAAGGGCCTTCACCTGGGGTAGTATTCGAAGATACACTGCCCATGGAAGACAGTGAGGTGCTGCTCGTTGATCTTACTTCCTCACTCTCCTCTCTTGATCTTTTCCTATCCTCACTCATGGCTAGTGTGTCAAATTTTTTCGCAAACGTATAAATTCGCCCCTCTTTATAATCCCTATCATCACGCTTGATTTTACGTAGTTTCTTTTCTTTGAGATAATTTTGGTGCCCTTCAATTACTTTCTTTAAAATGTCATCGTTTTTATCAACTAAGTCCTTATTATCACAAATCTCAATCTCCTTTTCAATTGTCTCAATTTTTGATAAAAGCTTTGCCCCCTTCTCTATTGCATGCCGTATTAGTATTTGCATCATTATCAGAGATGCACCTTCTAGATTTGCCTCCCACTCCTTGAGGAACTCCTCACTGAGGTCCTCAAAGGTGGGAAAGATCAAAATACGTAGCCCTCTTGGTACCTTCTTGTGGTCAATATATTGTTGGAGGGTTACCCCATCCCACCATCGTGACAACTCTTGCTTTTTTAAGCGTTCCAATTTAACAAATTGGGCACGTAACCCAGAAGTGCTCTGTACATTTTGTCCCACTTGCGGCATATTAGCATCTTTTCCGAAAAGGTCCTGTGCCATTTCTTCTCTCTTATCATCAAACCGTGGCATCTTCTCTCCCGGAGGATTGTGAGTGCTGGCTGGTCCAAATAAGTACAGTCAAAAAAAGAACCAACGGCGGACCTTCTGCACCGCACCTCACACCTGTTCTGATGTGTAAAATCGCCATGCAAACAACCCCAACACCAGCCGTTGCTTGGCGTAACTGTGCTCCAGATCAACAGAATACTGTATTTTCAAATGGGGGTGCACGGCTCAAAAAAGAGTCCAATTCAGCAGTTATAGCTTTATAAATGACTTCTTTATTCAATTTCAGATATAGGTCATCTGACATAAAAACTCCAGCCAACGCGTTTCATTCCCTTACTAGGAACTTCATCAGGGCTGAAAGAATCATAATAAAAAACATATATATTACACTCAAATAACATAGCACAGGACTAGAAACAAGACATAAGTAAATAACAAGAACTAACAAATATAAATATACACATATAAACACAAGACTAAAACAAAAGAGCACAAAACGATATCATTACTGAAAATCAGCAATCACACAAGTAACACATAATCTAAAAACATCATAAAAATTGACATAGTGCAACTCAATAGTTGGATTTACACCAAACAAAACAAATTGCAATATTACATAGTTTAATCTCTGGTTGAGACTCATCAAAATAAAGAGTCATAAACAACACAATGACAGTAATGCTGGCAAAAAAGGAAAAGGTCCAAGCACCTGTCATTTACTTGACATTGAACCCTTAGGGTGTCTCAATACGAATAGAATAAAGGCGTCATAAAATAATAAAAGAAATCTCTACTCAGTTGTTCCTAAATACTACTACAATTATAACAAAAAAAGGGCAGAAACCAAAAAGGAAATGTAGTACCTTACCAAATTATCAAATGTTGACGCATTGGCCAAGTTTACAAACAGACTGCATGTCAATGTACATTGTGACTGTTTGTGTGGAGATGCCTATTTAATGCTGGACAGTTGACATTTCGCCACCATCACGGATGTGAGGTTGTATTTGTCCATTATCATTCTTGTTTCAGATACTCCTGATTCTTTACATTCATACAGTTGAATTTGAGTGTTTTATGGTGAACCTATGCCTGCAGAAACTACTTTATCACAATTGATGCACAAGCTATAACTGTTGGGGTATTCTAAATTATCGTTTGTATGACTATAAGGTGTTTGTCATCTTAGTGGTCTGTGATAACATTTGGCCAATTACTCTGCTTCCCCTTGCACATTAACTCGGTCTTTATTAGTTTATGTGGGTTGGTGTATACAATTGGGTAACATAGGACTTTTGTCTATTTCTGTGTTTCCCTTTTCTCTTTATTTTTTTATTTATATTTTATGGATCCTTTCTTCTTTTCTGTTGTTAATTAACTTTCCCCTCTATTCGTAGATCTCAATAGGAATTCTTTTTGTTCATTGGAACTTTCCAAACATTCTACATTGATCGTGTTCTTTAAGACTTTTTGGCATATACAGGTGTTTTTTTGGTAAGGTAACACATTTCCTTTTTGGTTTCTGCCCTTTTTGTTATAATTGTAGTAGTATTTAGGAACGACTGAGTAGAGATTTCTTTTATTATTTTATGACGCCTTTATTCTATTCGTATTGAGACACCCTAAGGGTTCAATGTCACGTAAATGACAGGTGCTTGGACCTTTTCCTTTTTTGCCTGCATTACTGTCATTGTGTTGTTTATGACTCTTTATTTTGATGAGTCTCAACCAGAGATTAAACTATGTAATATTGCAATTTGTTTTGTTTGGTGTAAGTCCAACTATTGAGTTGCACTATGTCAATTTTTATGATGTTTTTAGATTATGTGTTACTTGTGTGATTGCTGATTTTCAGTAATGATATCGTTTTGTGCTCTTTTGTTTTAGTCTTGTATTTATATTTGTTAGTTCTTGTTATTTACTTATGTCTTGTTTCTAGTCCTGTGCTATGTTATTTGAGTGTAATATATATGTTTTTTATTATGATTCTTTCAGCCCTGATGAAGTCCTAGTAAGGGAATGAAATGCGTTGGCTGGAGTTTTTATGTCAGATGACCTATATCTGAAATTGAATAAAGAAGTCATTTATAAATCTATAACTGCTGAATTGGACTCTTTTTTTAGCCGTGCACCCCCATTTGAAAATACAGTATTCTGTTGATCTGGAGCACAGTTACGCCAAGCAACGGCTGGTGTTGGGGTTGTTTGCACGGCGATTTTACACATCGGAACAGGTGTGAGGTGCGGTGCAGAAGGTCCGCCGTTGGTTCTTTTTTTGACTATAGATGATAGGTGCCTTGAATGAATATCCTGATAAGAGAAACCAGTCAAGTGTGGAAAAGGGTAAATATTAAACATGAAACCAGGTAGAAACTTCAGAAATGAGTTTGCCAAGCATCCATTTAGCCTGAAAGCTCACACTTGAACTATGCGTTCTCTCATACTTTCAACTACAAGTGAGCATTCAGTAACCGTTCGCATCCAAATAGGGGGGAGGTGTATGTATGTGTTAGTATGTGCCTGACATTGTTAGCAATTATGAGTGAAGAAAAGCGATGAAAACTAAAGCAGCCATATTAAAAGGGAATGAAGCATTCTATGAGAATGTGTAACACCCTTTGTTGTAAAATCCGGGTGATGAAGTGTCATTGTAAACAAGCTTTGTCATTTATCTGGCAATCAAAAACCATAGCCTTAAATCAATATGGGGGACGGAAGAGCAAGTTATTTAAAGAGGTCCTACTCCTGAGCTCCTCCGCGGACTAGCATCAGGTATATCACAGAAAGGAAGTAGTTGCTCTGTCAGGAACTACCTCCTTTCTGTGATAAATCAAAAACCATAGCCTGTTAAAAGGTGGTGTTGGCAAGTGTGTGCAAAATAGTGTCGAGGCTTGTTCATGAAAAACATGGATCCACTGCCTAATCCTAAAAGGCTTTGTTTAACTATTCTTTTTTTTTAAACGCATCCCATTTTACTTTCAGGAAAATGGGCTACATTAAAAAAAATGATTGCTTTCTTTAAAAGCAATCACAGACATGGGGGTCTGCTGACCCATGCCTGTGACTCTAGCCAATTGTAGTGGGTCACAATTTATGACCTGCCTAATGCATATTAATGAGGCAGTTCGAATTCCAGTTCAGAATTTTGGGAACCGACATATTAGTACACAGGTCAGTTCGCAACAATGTTTTAATTCGCAACAATTCTTTCATTCGCAAAAAGGCGGTGTGCAATTTGCGACCACATTTTGCTAAAGGAAAATTTGTAAATTCGGCCCTAGGTGCTCTTTCTATAAAATGGGTCAATTAATAATGTGTTGAGTTTGGATTTTTTAAAAATCACTATTGAGTCAGCTGCTTTATTTTTTCTTATTTACCTCCCTTTGTAATTTGACTGCAAAGCACTTGCCAACTTGAACAAATACATCAATCAGTTTATGTAAAAGAATCTTCTCTGTGCATTCAATTCATATAGTTTTCTTAATGGGTAGGCAAGAGATGTTATTTGAAAGTCATGAGTAAATCAGAAGTAATGCTTGCAAAGACATTCCTTGACTTGGACCCTAAAATATCACTCCAGGACTGTGAAGTGATTCCAGATGTTCTATATTCTTTCTTTTGTTCACTTCCAAGATTTTCTTCCTTCTATGGTATCCAGGATCAAGTCTTATGAACAACCTTTCAAAGCACCCAATCATAGTTTAAGACTCTATCCTTGAAATGTCACCATCATCATGATGGTTGACTAATAGGTTTCACTAATATAAACAAAAAAAAACTGACTGATTCATTAACTGTCCATTCTTCCCAGCTTGTTGACTTTGAAACATATACATCTATGAAGCCATATGGACATCATGTTCTGGACTAAATTCATTATTTCAGCAAAATGATCAATCCACATCAGCCCTTAGACAGTCCTTCTGGGAGCTCCCTGGAATATTCTTATTGCTACACCAGCTCAATCCATTTTTTTCTTTTATCTTTTTAGTGGTAAATAAAAACAGGCCATAATAAAGTATAGGTAGTGTAGTAATGTCTAGGAAATCGACCTTCCCTGAATTGACACCTTGCCAATCTGCCTTTATCTGGGTCCTATTTGTGCCTGGTATTAGATCTCATTACAATGTGACACTGCTATTCAGGGCCACAGTGTGTGTGCTCTGACCCCATGATGATATTGGTAAAATTGGTTTCACCCAATTGGCCAATTTAAGTTTTCTGTAAGGCCATGCTAAATGCTATAGTAAAATGGCTTATGTTGACTGCACTATGTATTCACATCAATTAAAAATTTGCGAACATACGTGACAAGAATTTTCAATTCTATTAAGGACAACGGAGGCGAGGATTATGCTTCTCATTTCTTTGCTTTATTTTCAGCAGACAATCAAAAAACTTCTTTATTTAAAACTACAAATCACATGAGCACTCAGTGCCCACCACAACCATAGAGTATAGCATATAAAAGGCACAACTGAGGTAACCACTTCCTCTTTCTTTGCCTAAACTCGGTACACACAAAACCAACTCAGTCCGAAAAACTTCATCTTGAAACTGTAACCCTGGAGGAAGAGTCCTTAACGACGAACATATTCTTGCAACTTCAGAACGTGAAGACGAATCCTTGATACCTGAATAACCGGCTGGTACCCGCAATGTAGCTCCGGAGAAAAATAACACTCCATTTTGACCAACGTGAATGCGGTATAGACTTCATTTGCCATCTGTACCTGAAACAGAAATAGGAATCCGTAATACCGGTAAAAACCCACCGAGATCATAATTATGACATATAGCCACAAGGGGGGGGGGGAAAGAAAAAATCTTATACAGTATAATGATTTTAACATGCATAATATTATCAACAATAGTGCATGACAGTAATACTATAACTCTGGGTGGGATAATCCTCGCCTCCGTTGTCCTTAATAGAATTGAAAATTCTTGTCACGTATGTTCGCAAATTTTTAATTTTATGTCAGGACCGGAGGCTCTGATTATGCTTGTTCAAAGCTGAACCACCACTATTGACGCTACATCCAAAATAGGTTTATAATAAAACGTCTTAAACGTAGACTCAGCTGACCAATCAGCTGCATTCATTATGTCAGAAAGACTTATTCCCATGGAGAAAGATTTGGAGGCCATCGCCCCTCGCACAGAATGGGCGCCAAATTTTGAAACATCAATGCCAGCTTTTTCCATGAGCCAACGCACCCATCTAGATAAGGTGGCCGGGGTCACTGGTCGAAAAGGCTTTTGTAAAGCAATGAACAATTGACCATTCATCTCAGATCTGAATTCAGCAGTACTTACCTCGTACGCTTTCAAACATTGAACTACACACAGTTTAGGATTATCCGGAAACGCCGGATAAGACACTGAAGTAGAATTACTTTTGGTCCGTCTAGATATGGTAAAGGTTACTCCTTCAGGAGAGAATCGACCGCCCGCGAGATCGAGGGCGCGGATATCTGAAACCCTCTTGCAGGAAACCAGGCATAATAGCATGGCTAATTTCGCTGAAAGCTGCTTTCGAGATAAGTATTTGTTGGAAGGCCAGGACTCTAAAAACCGTAAAACCACTGAGACGTCTCAAAGGACTGAATATTTAGGGCACGGGGGTTTCACCATCCTAATACCCCTAAGTAATTTACAGACCAAGGGATGCTCCCCAATTGATTTACCATCTATTTGAACGTGCCCTGCCGAGATGGCGGATCAAAAGTTGTTAATAGTTCTGTAAGCTAAACCAGATGACGCTAAAGAGGCCAGGAAATTCACTACCATGGAGACAGTCGCTGTAGTGGGATCGGCGTTCCGTTGAGAACACCAGCTACACCATCTGTTCCATGCAGATGAATATCGCTTATGTGTGTTGGAAGACCATGCCTCACTAATGAACTTGTGAGCGTCTCTCAAAAGGCCTGGGATCTCCCAGCGATCCCTGAAACTCGCCAAGCTACCAGAGGAAGCCGTCCTGACTCTATCAATGGATGAGGAGCCTTCTGAGGATCTAACAACAGATTCCATCTCTGTGGAAGAAGAAAGGGTACAGCGCAGGACAGTCCCAGAACCGTCGGGAACCAAGCCTGAGCCCTCCACAACGGGGTGATAAGAACTAGCTCCGCCTGTTGACGCCTGGTTTGGGCCAAGACTCTGGGTATCATCATGAATGGCGGGAATGCGTAATTCAGAGTCTGGGGCCATATCTGGAGGAATGCATCCAAGGCTATCGCCTCCGGGTCCGGACGCCAACTATAAAACCCTGGTAATTGCTGGTTGAGGCGTGAGGCAAAGAGGTCTAGATGACATGGACCCCATAGGAGGTTCAGAGCTCGAAAAACTCGAGGATGGAGCCTCCAATCGCTGAAGTCCCGAAGGTAGCGTGAGTGCCAATCGGCCACCTCGTTGTTTCGACCTGGGAGATACTCTGCCACTACTGAGACTCTGTGGAGTAGGCAATAATGCCAAAAATCCTTGGCTATTTCTGCCAGAATCCTGGATTTCGTTCCTCCCAGTTTGTTGACATAGCGGACCGCTGAAATATTGTCCATTCGTAAGAGAATGCAACAATCTGTCTTCTGGGGTGAGAGACTGCGGATCGCGAAAGAGCCTGCCAGCAGCTCCAAGCAATTGATGTGCAAGGAGAGTTCGTGTTGGGACCAACGGCCCCCAGTGGATATTGAGCCACAACGCGCTCCCCAGCCCCAGCGGCTGGTGTCTGATTCGATCACAATCTCAGGACTGGACCCGAATATGGCTCTGCCGTTCCACGACTCCATGTGTTCGAGCCACCACAGCATTTCCCACCTCGCTTCCTCGGAAAGAGGAATCTTTTCTGCGTATCCGAGGCCTTTGCGGAGATGCTGAATTTTCAATCGCTGGAGTGCCCGATAGTGAAGAGGGCCTGGGAAAATGGCTCGTATCGAGGAGGCCAGCAGCCCCTCTATTTGCGCTACTGACCTCAACGACACAAGCTGTCTGTTCAGTACTAACCGCAACTCCTTCTTGATGGTTCAGATCTTTTGGGACGGGAGTAGAAGCTGGCAGCTCCGCTAATCGATCTGAAAACCTAGAAATTCTATCAACTGTGTGGGAGACATAATGGATTTCTGAGGATTCACCACAAAGCCTAGGCTCTGAAGAAGAGTGACCGACCATTCCAGATGTGTGACTGCCAACCGAGGACAACTCGCCATGATAATGATGTCGTCTAAGTAGATGATCAACCGAACCCCGCGCGCTCTCAAGGATTCCACAACCGGGCGGAGAAGCTTCGTGAAGCACCATGGTGCTGACGATAGCCCAAAGGGAAGGACCTTGTACTCGTAACACACGTCTTTCCAGATGAATTGGAGGAAACGACGATGTGGGGCGTAAATTGGTACGGATAGGTACGCGTCTTTGAGATCTAGACGCACCATCCAGTCTCCTTCCTGAAGTAGATCGCGCAACAGATGGATGCCCTCCATCTTGAAGTGACGATATATGATCCAGCCGTTGAACTCTTTCAAGTTGAGGACCAGTCTGGACCCGCCACCTTTTTTCTGGACTATGAAAACATTGCTGATAAAACCCCGAGGGTGAGGTTGAGAGGGCACAATGGCTCCCTTCTTCAGTAGAGAGTTTATCTCCTCCATGATAAAATTCTGATCTTGTTGGGAAAAATATATTGGAGGGGGTAAAGGGCCCTGAATGGGGGTCTCGTACAATTCCAGCCTGTAACCCTGTACTGTCTCCAAAATCCAAGCATCTTGTGAGATCGTTTGCCAAACCTGCAGAAAAGATTGAATGCATCCCCCCAACATTACTTCGGAACACCGGACCAGTCTCACCTGTAGTTCCGGTGTCCTGCTGGTTATTCTGGTTACCGCCGAATCTGCCCCTGCGGAACCTGTTCCGTGATCTTCGGGTGGGGTAGAAGGAGGAGTTGGTGTACTGATGTCCCCCGCGCTGTTGTTGGTATTGTTGTTGATAGTGGCCGCGTGGGGCGCCTTGTTGACCTCGGCCGAACGACCGCCCTCTATATCGTCCGGCCTTGTTGAAAACCGGACTAAAAGCGCGTTTCAGGGATTCTTGCGCTTTGTCCAGGCCACTGAAAGTTGCCACGAATTTAGTGAGTTCCTTCAGAAACGGCTGACCGAAGAGGAGGCCTTGAGCTACAGGTCCTGCCTCTGAGGTAGAGAGTTCCGCTAGCTTAGGGTCTAGTTTGAGGAGAATGGAGCGCCTCCTCTCGCTCGACATGGCACAATTGGCGTTGCCCAACTGGCATACGGCTCTTTGTGCCCATCCTATAAGTTCATCGGGATCGATGGAAGATCCAGTTTCTTTAGCTCTATAACCCATTTCCAATACCTTGGTGATGGGTCCTGACAAGTCTAGAAGCTTGTCTTGGCATAACCGCCAAGCTCGGTCAATGTCTTTTTTTGGATCCTTCGAGTACTTTCGCAGGTATGTCATCATGGTGGGATCCACTTCAGGGGTATCAGCTTCCTTTGCCGCCAAGTCCGGTCTAGGGCATTCAGACCGCAGTCGAGCCCTGACGTCCTTTTCGTAGGGCCGACGGAGATGCGACTGCACATAGTCTGCCACCTCCTGCGATGGGAGCCAGGCCGTAGAATTGGGGTGGATGATATCCGCTGGTTCAAATGTCAGGAGTTTCGGCTGAGAAGGGGGCTCTACATGATGCTCCTTTCTCTTTTTCTTAGCTGGCCAAGCCGCCTCGCTTTTATCAGACTCTTGGCCAGAGGACGTGTCGCCCGCCTCCCCGTAGAGGGAGTCATCAGGGTCTTCATGCGCGGGTGAAGACTGACCCTTCGCCAAGGAATTAGCAAGCCGTGCAAAATCGTCTTTATGAGTATTGACCCCCAGTGTAGCGCTAGGTTTAGGGGGATTAGTCGCGGCGGGAATCCATCCCTGCTGCATAGTGTATTTGTTGAGGTGCCTTTTCAAGGGGCAATAGCCTTTACCAAGGCCGTGTTCACTGACTTCTGGACCCCCGCGTCCAAGGCCTCTACAAGGTCTTGCTCCAAAGAACCAGCAGGTTCAGCCTCATAGTAGTACTGTTCTTCGTACGTGAATTCTGCCATTTCAGAATATGTGACAGTTAAGGCTAATAGGGATAAGCCACCTGAGAGAGGAGTAACCTCAAATCAAGGTCCAGCACCTGGACAATCACGGGGGAGAGGTATAACCCCAAGCAAGCCAATGTATATATATATATATAGCCTTGATATATGTGGAGGGAGGGCTTGCCAGAACCTCTCTAGGCAAAGCCTATGCACAAAATTATATGGCCCCCTGCACTCTACAGCAACGGGCGTAAAGCGGAGGCTGCAAACGGGCACTTTTACATTAAAAAACGGAGCATTTTCCCGCTTTGTAGGCTCCGATCGGTAATACGGGGAAAATGCGGGACAAAAATGGCCACCGCGCTTGCGCGGATACGGCCGCCCGTTGCCACAGAAAGAGGACTGCGTGATCGCTCGACGCGCGGCCTCGCCTCCTCACTCCCTCTCCACTGGCAGCTGCTACGGGCGCATCGCGCCCGGCAGGGGAGGCAGGAGCGCTCCCAGACGCGCATGAATCGTCGATCGCCAGCCACTACAAGCGCAGAAACGCGCCGCCACTCTAGCTTGAAAAAACCCCACAGGCAAGTAAACGTTACATAAAACAAGTTTCACACAGCGGTAAAGTCACCATTTAGAGGAAGGAAAAAATGCCAGATAAACAGTCTCAATATCGCGCTAACAATGGCGGCAAGAAAAACTATCTGAATAATTATGCCAGTACAATATACAAATAGGAAAAGGTAAAAGGCACTTAACTGGCTGCGGAGCAGCAAAGAAAGAGGAAGTGGTTAACTCAGTTGTGCCTTTTATATGCTATACTCTATGGTTGTGGTGGGCACTGAGTGCTCATGGGATTTGTAGTTTTAAATAAAGAAGTTTTTTGATTGGCTGCTGAAAATAAAGCAAAGAAATGAGAAGCATAATCGGAGCCTCCAGTCCTGACATAGAATTTACATCATCCAAGTACAAACTCCCAGGTTTAAAAAAGCGAGTTGGGGTGGAAGAAGTTTCCTGGTAGGTACGGTTAAAACTTGGAACATGCTTCCATTTGGCATAAAGAACAGCCAAACACTGCTATCCTTCAGGAAGGCATTAAAAACCTGGCTCTTTAGCAACTAACTTTGCATACACATTTCTTTTGCCAACCTTGCTGAACCCCATGTTACTAGTGCCTAGACGCCCACGGGCAATTGTGCGCTTTATAAATGTTCAATCAATCAATAAATCATATGACAAAATGCAGTTTGAAAGAACCACTGAGACAGATGGAAGGGAAAAGTTCCTTTGCTATGCATGGAAATCTATTTTATATATATTAATTATTGTCACCCCATAGTGTGCTTTGTAAGCCCACAAGGCAGGTTTTCAGATATATAAAAAGTGGGCTACTACATATTTGTAGATGATGCGTATTTTGAAAAGGCATCCAATTGAAGAGGAAAATGGTGATGAAACTAACTATAACTGTTAAATAGGGCTGGAAATGACAAGGTCAATCACCTGTTGAGCATTATTGCATAACAATAGACTTTTAAGGTAAGTCTTTTCACCACAGGCAATCAAGGGAATACAGGAACATTGTTATTGACAGAATCTGTATGAAAGTAGCCAAGAGACAGCCTGCAACAGCATTCTGGGTGATGTTCAGCTGGGCTAGCGTTTGGTCAAGCCCTGGTACCCTGCGTTCCCACAGTGAAAACAAGGTGACACTACTGCATGATGACAGATTTGTGGCAGTTGAGTGGGAGCAAGGATTGGACTGTCCTTACAGTTTTCAGGCTTGGCTTACTGATCTTGAAAAAAATATTACTATCAACCATAATGCCAAGGTTGTCTAGAGCATCCAAAGGATCATTTGGAGAACCTGTTAAACAAGGCCATCTAGTGTTTGAAAAAAACACGGAGGAGCCAACCAAGTCTAGAAATTGAAGTTTCTCATTGTTGGGCATCATGGAATTCAGGCAGCCCATCCATTTAGTAATGGAAGTGAGACATTCATGAAAACACTCTCAGGTGGATGACATATCTAAGCCACGTTGAATCTGTAACTGTGTTTCATCACCATTGCATACAAAGTGAGCCTAAAAGATTAAATATGTGATATCTATTAGAGAACATGCATGTTAATAGAGAATGGAACATAAAGAGGATCCTTAAAACTCTGAAAGGGGGAAGTATAGAGGCAGATTGATAGGGAGAGCAAGGATGCAGTCATGAAGGAATACAACTAGCCCATTCATTGCAGAGGGTACCGTTGGAAACACAGTTGAAGGTGGTGGAACAATCAAGCAAAAACTGAACCACACTTATATCTAAAATCATCTAAAGATCAGCAGTTGCGTCCACTAGTATGGCTTCTCTACCATGTGAAGGTAAAAAACCTGCTTGTGTAGGGGAACTAATATACCATTCTGGTGCAAATACAGGTGCTGTATTAACAACAGTCTCAGGTCTCTGAGATGTCATGTGGAGCAGAAAAATTTGACTATAGTTGAGTAAGGTAGAAGGCTCAGTATAAGGTTTATTAATTAATGAGTGAACAATGGTTTATTTTTAGGTCTGAGGAACAGTGGCAGCAGCCATGGAAGAATTGTGTAGTTCTTTCAGAATACGACTATTATGTGCATGCTTGCTTAATCACCAGGAGGGAAGTTGCTGATGCAGACCTACTGTCTCATTTCCCATACCTTTTAAGGATCTGCTAACAATTTGTCAGGTGTCTCTCTATTTGCTAGCTGGGAGCAGAGTTTAGAGCTAGGATTAAGGAAATGCCATTTACAATGCTGTCATCCAAGGAAGGCGTCAGAGCAAAGGCAGTTTGAAAAGTGCCAGCACTACTTGACTTCCTCCCACACCTCCCTTTGTCTTCTCACAATTCTTTGCTTTACTGAAAGAGCACCTTAAACATTGAATGGGTGCTGGTCTGAAATGCTTTAATTGTATCATCCTTGAATATATTTTTGCATTTCATAATGACTTTGATTGACAAACTACTGTCCAGTGTTTAATATGACATGTCCTAGACCTTGTCCGCCCAATTTTCAATACTTTCAAGATGGAATGAAGATAATATAGGCACTCAAGCAAGAGAGCTCTTGCTCTCTTGTAACAAGAGCCTTGTTTTTCACTTGCTCTTCCACAACAGGATCATCAAGACCCTTCTGTAGCTTTTCCCCTCTTTTCTCCATGTGCCCTTTGCTGTTCCTAGCCCAGATGTCTGATAGCACTTCCTCAACATATAAACATGCACCTCAGAACAATTAGTGTTGACAATACTTTTTAGACTTTGCTTTATAAATGCTGTGGAGGAATAATCAAATCTGAAATTATTTTGAAGCTAGTAGAAAAAAGGACAACTGTTTGTTATTAGTTGAGCTGATGGAATCATGTTAAAAAATTGATTGTAGTTTCTAGATAATCTTCAAATAGAATTTGTTGTTTTTATTGGTCTGGTGCTGAATTTTGTCTGAGATCACATCAATGCACTTGCACTGAAATGACCAAGGGAGAAAGGCATTCTTTTCAAAGAAGACTCACCCCTTCCTCTTGTGGCTCATTACAAAGATGTTTTAATAAGGGCATTTCTCTGCAAACACAAATACCATAAAATGTTTGACTGATGACACTGTTGCACAACATTTTTGATATTCCTCTGAAATGCCCATATGTACAGTCCATGACTTAGTAATTCCCAGTGACTATTGAATCTGACACATCTCACTTAGTAAATCTCAGGACATGTTAGCCTTTGGCACCAATCACATACTTCTCCTCAGATCATGTTCAAACTTGTCACTTATCGTTTAGAAATTCTAAGTGCACTAGATGCATTTCTACACTTGAATTTCATTTTCCGATTTGAAGTAAAGATTGTCTTGTGATATAGCCTATTGCGTATGTATTTTTATTATCAACTTGAAAAAAGAAATTCTCAGAGTCTGTTCATATTTATCACCAAGCACTTGGCAATCCAATCACTTGGCATGAGAAATTGGGTTGTTCTTTGAGTGGCGTGTTAACCGTGCCCAGGCAACAGCCACAATCCCCATCAGGGTGAACCACTAAAGTCACTCAATTAACCTGTGCTTAACCCTCTGGTAGGTTGGCATGAAAACAGTCAGGCTTAACTTAGATGCAATGTGTAAAGTATTTATGCAGGACACAAAGAGTAATAAAGAGAAAACACAACTCAAATAAAATTCCACACCAATTTAGAAAAATTGAGGTAAAAAATTAGTGCCTAAAAGACCAAAGCGACAACCGAGTCCTGGCCTAAATACTGCAGCTACCCACATTGTCAGAATTGGTCAATTTGCAAGTCGAAATATTGATCTTTCCTAGTATCTTAGGTGCCTTAGGGAGCCTTTCATTTCATGGATGATAGCTCAGTCACACAACTGGGCTCCTACTATTATCGGTGAGAAGTGTAGGAAAACTGGGTGGTCTGACAATTGTGGATCCCCGCAGATTCCCTTAGCGTGAGATGCTTTTACTTTAGTTTTGCTGTGTAACATCAGTGCGCACAGTGTGCTGCGCAATATAGCAAAAGAAAAATCAAACTTGGGACTCGAGGGAAGCATTTCCCTTGAGCAAATGGTTTGATTTTGGAAAAGAAAATGTTTCTGCTGTTTTTTCCAGAAACATTTTCTTTTCATTACTGTGGGTGACCCATTTAAGTCCATCACACTGTTAAAGTAGTGTGGTGGATATCAATTAGTTGTCTGCCCTAAAGCAGGTAAAACACACCAAATTCATGCAGCCTGATGTCCTGTCCAACAAGAACTAACAACAAGCTCTGGGGATATGTTGGACACAATGCATTAACTTCATTGTTCTCTGACAGTAGGGAACATTTCCAGTTCCAGGAGGCCCTCAGGATGGTAGGCTTCAAGGACTGGGGAACAGTGGAAAGCACATTGGTCAAAAAAGGTGGCAGATGCTCTTAATAGGCATGCACAGCCAAGAGAAAGTCTCAGTTGCCATACATGGTCTATGGAGAAGAGGGATAGAGAGAGAATTAATAATATTAAGAAGAACAAATGAAATTGAAGAGAAGATAGAGAGGAGACATTCTAGAAGAGGAGAGAAGATTAAGAGAAATAAAGGAGAGTAAATAGAAAAGGCAAGAGAGAGCAAGAGAGACAGGAATGGGAAGATAGATGAAGCAGCAACCAGAAAATGATAGCGGGGAAACGGTTGAGAGAGGCAACTGAGGTAGAGATTGATAGATTGGGTGTAAATAGAGAAAGTAAGAGAGAGCTTAAAGGAGCAAAATGATAGCTAGGTACATGTAGACAAATTGTGATTGGGGATTTAAGTGGGATGTATAAGCTTATCATGTTTTGGCAAATACACCTGGCCCAATGTGATTTCAAAGCATGATTTTGCACTTTATTTTCTAAAAGTGATCTTAGTGTAAGATACACAAATCACCTTGCATAGTGGTCTTTAAAATCCGAATAAATTCCAACCATTGTTACTTGATCCACATTGCTTTATCCAAATTGCTTAACAATGGCACTCTCTTCATATTTGTTATTATGTGCTCTTTGTGAGAAGTGCGGACACCTTCTCCTTTAATGCATATGAGCCATGTCTACATTTGCTGGTATAATCCCTGTAAAGTACAACCTACTTGTGAAAGGTTAAAGTTCTGTTAAGGAAGTGATTTGGCTTTCTAGTGTACATAAAATATGGCAGTTAAAATATGTCATTAAATATGGCAGTCTCTTAAGTGTTTCATAACATGAAGCTTGACTTTTAGCAGCACCTGTGGTGATGGCAAACAATCCCTTTGCAAGTAAATATTTCCCATTTCTAGTACACATGGCAGGCTTCTATGCTTCAAATACACAAAGCTCCAGTCAGCCAACGTACTACTTTACATCCTTCTACTTTAAATCCCATCTAATTGACAGGATTAAATGTAGGATTGTGAAAAACAGATTGAGTGTGCTTTAATATGTACCTCCAACAATCCACGTATTCCGTCACATAGAATCACACTGTATGTACCCTGAATATCAAAACCAGAAAATCGATGATAGAATATTGAATCCAACATATTGACAGGTAAGTAATTATAGTTGTTCCATTCCTTACACCAGATATATATTTACCTAAGCAATATATACATACAGATATATGTATATATTTCCCACGAGGAAGCACAATCCGGGACCTCCCAAATAACTTCCAGCGGCACACCAACGGACGAGCACAATAAAGATTTTATTGTGTCACAAAACAGAACAACGCGTTTCGGCGAAGCCTTTGTCAAGTTAGTGACCTGTGCCCAACTGATCGTAAAAATACAGGTCAGCGTTAGTAAACAGTGAAGAAACATTACAACTTAGATCATATTGAAAGAAATTCGTATCAAAATGCAGTAACACAAATACTTGGCAATATTAAGTTACATTTCATACTTGATCCAACTCAACATGATAATTGATTTTAACTCAAGAACATTATATAGGGGCGATATCTGACTTAAAAATACGTCAGGTACGGGCTTTTTCACTGCTGAGACTCCATCTAAGCGCAAACTATGTCAGTTATGTCTCTTAGGTAATGTACCTAATTAATATACAT
Source organism: Calotriton arnoldi (assembly GCA_963921515.1). Taxonomy (NCBI): domain Eukaryota; kingdom Metazoa; phylum Chordata; class Amphibia; order Caudata; family Salamandridae; genus Calotriton; species Calotriton arnoldi. The sequence goes on from CAWUFW010007030.1 coordinate 915,268, forward strand.
AAAATAAAAAATAAAATAAATTTAAGTGACAAATGCTGTGCAACGTTATTTTCCATTTCATTCACTTGAAAAATAAATTCATACAGTAACATGCAGAACATCAGCAAGTAACCCATGACTATAGTTACGGTCGGATAGAGGCATTATACGATAAAGGAAACATTAGAAATGCCAAGTATGTAACTAATATGTACCAAATCAACACATTGTACACTCTGGTACTACTCGATGAATTCAGGGTAATGTACCTCTTAAGTTAGCACATGATCTTACTCAATCGAAACCAGATACTCCATCATGAAATAGAATTTTGTTATTGCTCCATTATCTGTCTGTTTCATGGCTATACTATAGGCACAATGCATTCCGGATAGGTTCTCTAGCACCATTACAAAAGTGGAAATAATATCAAGTGCCACTGCATATACAAACTATCATATAATTCCTTAAAATAGAATGTTCTTCCTGAATCAATTTCCAAATGGATACAGGTCATCAGCTGTTTGTGATTTCATGAATATTGTGAATAAAGAAAAAGAGATTTGAAGAAAAATTGAGAAAGAAAAGAGTTAAGGTGGGTTAGTCACTTAATATTGATACCCTATCTGCGAGTATCTGATTCAATACACTAAGGGGCCGATTCCGATTCGGGCCGGAAAACGTACCGACCGACTCGGTACGGGAATAAAGTCCGACCGACACGTACCTGCGCAGCCCGACATGGGTAGTACGATGAAATGCATGTGAATCACGACCGACTCGTACGGAACACAAGCCGAACGACCGAACCGGACGGAAACAAGCTATCCGGCCGGGAAACCACGCGAATCGAACCGACCGACACGCACCAGGAATGAACCCGAACGAAACGTACCCGCGAACTCCGACCCGCGCAGTACGATGCAATGCGTGGAAAACCAGACCGAGTCGCACGGAGACCAAGCCGCACGACCGACACGCATACAAAACCCAGCCGAAAAAACCCAATGCACCGCGACAGACGCGTACGTCGCACAATAAACCTAGCAGAAACACAGCGTGAACGACTCGGAGAAGCTGGCACGAGACAACTGCAGCGTCCTACTCGGTCAGAAGAACGTCTCCTACATGCACAAAAAATACAAAGGGAAAAATACAAAAAAAAGGGCCAAACAAGCAATTACAAACCAATAAATACAGGGGGAAAAAACAGGGAACAAGGACACACCCCCAACTCCACCTATATAAAGGCCACAAATCCCTACCATGATCCTTTGCAAATTCAACTGACCTGCCAGCACAGAACACCAACACACAGCAACCACAGACACACCCACAGCTCAACCATCACACAAGCCACACACCATCAGCACCTCAACAAATAGCACCCTCACATACACCCAGCAAAACCTACACACACACACACCCTCACGTGCACACACACACACATCAATCACCACCACCACCCATCACCATGCCCCCAAAGAAGAATCATAAGTTCCTAGACAGTGAATTGGAAGTCCTGGTAGATGAGATCCTCAGGGTAGAGCCACACTTGTTTGGTACATTGGTCCAACAGACCCCCATGTCGCAGAAAACCAAGATGTGGGAGAGGATCGTCGACAGGGTCAACGCACAATCACCATGTTTGCGCACAAAGGAAGACATCCAGGAGGGGTATGACGTGCGCAGGAGGGTCAGGGACCTACTAAAGAAGGATTACATCGTGAGTCAGCGCACCGGCAGTGGCCCTCCTGCCAAACCACTATACCTCAGGCCCTGGGAGGAGAAGGTGTGGGCCATCGTACCACCAGTGAGCGTATATGGACTAACAAACATCCCAGAGCCTGGTGAGTACACAACTAATATACCCAATATTGTGTGGCAATACACACACATCACTGTCAAGGGGATAGTCAAACCATGCACCCTTAGCAAACCCACAGCAACCAAAAGATAATCATACTAAGATGACTATGTTAGTCAGAGAAACACAATACCTGCCATCTCATAGTGATATGTAACAGTGTCATGACAGATACAAACCTAACAATAAATAGAGCAAGCCAGTGGCACAAATATAACAAACTACCAGTCACATTTGTTGCCACCACCAGAACACCACCTCACAGGGAAACTCACTGAAAGGAAGGAATTCTGGGTATGCTGGTGAAGTCAGTGTAGGCAATAGCATGATGGGAGTTGTAGTCACAGATAATGGTCAGCCTCACAATTGGCCCATCAACACCACTCTCAACCATGCACACATCACAGGGAGTTGAAAAGGACTGACAAGATGGCTGACACTGGGTACTGCTGTGGGGAGCACAAGGCCCTGCTGGGAACTGGGCACCAACAAACAACAGGAACACACTGTCAGCCATCTTGCCATTGCTGTCACACTCACACACAGTGAAGTCCACCCAAAAGGAAGGAAGTATGGGCATGCTGGGAAGGGGGTGTAGGCAATAGCATGATGGGAGTTGTAGTCACAGATATTGGTCACCCTCACAATTGGCCCATCAACACCACTGTGAACCATGCTCACATCACAGGGAGTGGAAAACAACTGACAAGATGGCGGACACTGGGGACTGCTGTGGGGAGCACAAGGCCCTGCTGGGAACTGTGCACCAACCAACAGCAGGACACCACTGACTGACATCCTGAAAGCCAAATTGAACTCCCTGCAATGGAAGCACGTTCCATGGTGGGATATCTGGCTGGGTGGGAAGGAGGACTGACAGCTCTGACCATAGTTACAAGCAGCTTATCCCACACACCCCCTTAACACAAACTCCACACAACTCACCTGGGAGAATGCAATGCCTCACACTTTAATTTAATATCCCACAAAGAACCACCACACTGGGTTATGCTGTGTGAAGCACAGGGACACTTTTGGGACTTGTAGCCAAACAAACACCAGGACAACACCGTCAGCCATCCTGGCAGCACAGGCACACTACCCCACAGGGAAGCAGAGTCAAAAGGAAGGAAGTATGGGCATGCTGGGAAGGGGGTTGTAGGCAATAGCATGATGGGAGTGGTAGTCACAGCTAAACATCCCCCACCCACATGGCCCAGCAAGCTAGCACTGAAGCATGCACACCTCACAGGCAGTGAAAAGCCACTTCAAAGATGTCTGACACTGGCCTCAGCTGTGGTTAGCTCAAGGCCATGCTGGGAACTGTGCACCAACAAACAACAGTACCACACTGTCAGCCATCTTGCCATTGCTGTCACACTCACACACAGTGAAGTCCACTCAAAAGGAAGGAAGAATGGGCATGCTGGGAAGGGGGGTGTAGGCAATAGCATGATGGGAGTTGTAGTCACAGACATTGGTCACCCTCACAATTGGCCATCAACACCACTATGAACCATGCTCACATCACAGGGAGTGGAAAACAACTGACAAGATGGCTGAAACTGGGTACTGCTGTAGGGAGCACAAGGCCCTGCTGGGAACTGTGCACCAACAAACAACAGGACCACACTGTCAGCCATCTTGCCATTGCTGTCACACTCACACACACTGAAGTCCACTCAAAAGGAAGGAAGTATGGGCATGCTGGGAAGGGGGTCGTAGGCAAAAGCATGATGGGAGTGGTAGTCACAACTCAACATCCCCCACCCACATGGCCCAGCAAGCTAGCACTGAAGCATCCACACCTCACAGGGAGTGAAAAGCCACTTCAAAGATGTCTGACACTGGCCTCAGCTGTGGGGAGCCCAAGGCCATGCTGGGAACTGTGCACCAACAAACAACAGGACCACACTGTCAGCCATCTTGCCATTGCTGTCACACTCACACACAGTGAAGTCCACTCAAAAGGAAGGAAGTATGAGCATGCTGGGAAGGGGGGTGTAGGCAATAGCATGATGGGAGTTGTAGTCACAGACATTGGTCACCCTCACAATTGGCCCATCAACACCACTCTGAACCATGCTCACATCACAGGGAGTGGAAAACATCTGACAAGATGGCGGACACTGGGGACTGCTGTGGGGAGCACAAGGCCCTGCTGGGAACTGTGCACCAACCAACAGCAGGACACCACTGACTGACATCCTGAAAGCCAAATTGCACTCCCTGCAATGGAAGCACGTTCCATGGTGGGATATCTGGCTGGGTGGGAAGGAGGACTGACAGCTCTGACCATAGTTACAAGCAGCTTTTCCCACACACCCCCTTAACACAAACTCCACACAACTCACCTGGGAGAATGCAATGCCTCACACATTAATTTAATATCCCACAAAGAACCACCACACTGGGTTATGCTGTGTGAAGCACAGGGACACTTTTGGGACTTGTAGCCAAACAAACGCCAGGACAACACCGTCAGCCATCCTGGCAGCACAGGCACACTACCCCACAGGGAAGCAGAGTCAAAAGGAAGGAAGTATGGGCATGCTGGGAAGGGGGGTGTAGGTAATAGCATGATGGGAGTTGTAGTCACAGATATTGCTCACCCTCACAATTGGCCCATCAACACCACTCTGAACAATGCTCACATCACAGGGAGTGGAAAACAACTGACAAGATGGCTGACAATGGTGCTCTGTTGTGGGGAGTACCAGGCCCTGCTGGGACCTGGGCACCAACCAACAGCAGGACACCACTGACTGACATCCTGAGAGTCAACCTGAACCCACTGCAAGGGTGGCATGCTTCATGGTGGGATAACTTGGCTGGGTGGAGAAGGAGGGCCAGATGTCCACCAAATACAACCAATGCTGGCCATGCACACACCTCAACATTCACATTTAAATGCCTCAGGTTTGCAGGACAATGTGCTACACCAATATCAACCTCTTACTGTGACAACTTAGGTCAATGCAATGTACAGGGCCGCATCCAGAGGTACAGTCACAACTGTCAGGTGTGTGAACCATTGATGCCTGTAGAAACATAACATACATTGTGTGTCTCTTCCAAAAACAGGTGATGATGGGGACACAGCAGCAGACGATGAGGAGTCCCAGTCCCAGGCTCCGGGGGACACTGAGCTCACTGGTGTGGAACAGCCTCTGCCCACCTTGGATGGCGAAGACCTACCTGGCACCTCCAGTGTGAGTCATCATGCAGCACCAGCAGGACCAACATCTGCACCCCCTGCACCCACTACTCCAACAACTGCCAAAACACAGACCACCCCCGCCGACACGGACAGACCAAGGACCACCAATGACAACAGCACAGGGACCCTGGCCCAACGTCGAGCTACGGACAACGACCCCAGTAACAACCCCCAAGGGGGCCTAGGGACACCTGTGCGTGCCACCGCAGGTCCCGCACGTGTCGCCAGGGGTGGTGGGAGGGTGGTAGACATAGGTCGCTGTTTGCAGAGGGGTCTGGACTGCATGATGACCCACAACTGGCACGCATTGCTGATGCGTACCAGAATAGCACCGGAGAGGTCACCCAGGTAGTGGGGATCCTCAAGGACATTCAACAGCAGCAGGCTGCCCATCATGCCCGCTTGGACTCACACATGTCCCGTGTGGAGACACACATGGCCCGTGTGGAGACACACATGTCTGGTATGGAGTCCAAGTGGGACACATTGCAAGAACTGACAGCGGTGCATAGGGACATATTGACATGCCTCCGCCAGATTAGCACCAACATGGCCACACCTCCCTGTGTGCCCACAACATCTGGTGCTGCAACACCTGCAACTGCCACAGGGAGGGAGGAGGACTCTGGTGGAGAGTCCCCTGCACCACAGCAGCCTGCACGTGAGGGTCCCCCCCCAAAGAAGAGGGGTCGTCCGAGGAAGGAAAACTGAGAGGTCGATGGCCATGTACATCCCCCAGGAAGCCAACACATGTTCTGGAAATTCTCCTTTGTGTGCAAACTGTTCACCCTGTCGAATGCAACACAACTCACCCACATGACACGGGGAGTTCAAGTTGGACCAATGTATCAGATCACTGTTGACTTTACCCTGGACATTTCTGCTACCAAGACTTCCAACTCACCTGGGAACTTTGGATCACAATCCCAATGTACAGCACCCACCATCCTGTGCACTAACCTCACACATGTATGTAATAAACTCACCAATACACCATACTTGCCTCTGTTGTGATTCCAACGTTGTTATTGTCACGGAGATGATGATCTGCTAAATGACACTGTGCATGCTAACTACCACAGCAAGTTCAACACCGTCATGTGAGTCATGGCGACGTGACACATATGAGGGAGACACACCACTAGGGCTACACAACACATAGACACCAGGGTCATCGGACTCATCGCCTACACTGATGTTGCCAGGAAATATTGTGGAATGCACAGACACCACACCTATTCAGAGTCTGTGTTAACTAGCCCACAGGTGCAGTAAGCAAATGTCAGTCAGAAGTGTGACCACAGACAACGCACATCCCAAAGTGAAGCACAGGTTTATTACACATTTGCAACATGTTGTTTCCACTACAGATGCAAGGTAATCCCACGTGGCAGTGGCCACACAGTCAACAAGTGTAGAAGAAAGAAAGTCCAGGGGTGTGGGGCACATCACCTGTAGGGAAACGACTGCTTCCACCCTGGAAGTTGAATCATGGTGTCTGGGGATCCGAGTTGACCAAACAACTCTGAAAGCACCCTGTGAAGGACAGACATGACACACAGTCAAAAGCACTGAAGAACAGGACAGAAATGCAATACTCATGCCCAATACATGTCACAAGATAACTACACAAAACCAAGTTAGCACGTCAACACTGTTGGGGAGTACAGACTACCTGTAAGGACACATCGCTGCACGCATCCAGTCAAGTAGCACATGGCCACACTCAAACAGCAACAGAGCACCACCAACACATATCATGCAAACTCAAATCATTGACATGACATCTCTGGATACTCACATTCAGCTGAAGAAGCTGGTGATGAGCTGTGTGCGGACATCACCATCATCATCATCATCATCATCACTGGCCTCGTGACCCAGGCCAGGATCCTCCACAGGTGGCGGATGTTGGTCATCGTCATCCAGGATGAGAGGCAATTCCTTCCGCACTGCCAGGTTGTGTAGCATGCAGCAGACGATGACAATCTTGCACACCTTTGCTGGGGCATATGGGAGGGCCCCTCCTGTCTTGTCCAGGCAGCGGAAGTGGCTCTTCAGGAGACCAAATGTCCGCTCGATCACTCTCCTGGTCCGACCATGTGCCTCATTGTAGTGCATCTGGGCTGGTGTCACAGGGTTGCTGAGGGGTGTCAGCAACCACGGCATGTTGGGGTATCCGGAGTCACCTACAGACAGACAATTGCACATTAGCTGAGTTGGAAAAGAGTGCGGAATACAACATAGCAGAACACACACAATGGTACAAAGTCAGTACACACCGACAAGCCAGGCACGCTGGTTCCGCATCTGTGACATCATCCTCGGGATGCGACTACTCCTCATCACGAAGGCATCGTGTGCCAAACCAGGGAAACGTGCACACACATGTGAGATGCTCATATCTGCAAGACATACCACCAGAGCATTGATCGAGTGATAATGTTTACGGTTCCTGTATGCCTGCTCATGTGCCTGTGGTGGTACCAAAGCCACATGTGTCCCATCAATGGAGCCAATGACATGTGGCATCCTCCCCAGGGCATAGAAGTCACTCTTGACGTCAGTGAGTTGTTGACGTTTAGGGAAATAGATGTACTGGTTCAGGCATCTCAACATTGCCTCCAAAATATCGCGTAGCACACGGCTGAACATAGTCTGTGACATCCCACCAGCAGACGCCACAGTGTGTTGAAAGGTACCGGTGGCAAAGAAGTGTAGGGCTGCCATCACCTTCACCTTGGGGGTCAGCGCTGTAGGGTACGGCCGGCCAGGTTGCAAATGTGGGGCCAAGCGCACTGCCAAATCCTCAATCAGCTGCCTGGTGAAGCAGTACCGTCGGATGCAGTCACGTTCCACCATCGTTGCAAGGTCAGGGAATGGTCTATGGACAGCTGGTGCCCTGCAGTGCATAGGTGAAGAAAGAAAGATTGTCAGTCACCCCACATATGTGGCATAGACCAGACTCAATATCACATGATACATCATTACGAGACACAAGTACATGATGTGTGTTCCGGTCCGTAAGGACATGTATGGCACCGAAATGGACAACATCTAACATCACAGTTCAACATGTGTCCTCAACAAGTCCCAGGTTGTGCTATGGGATATCATTAGGCTGTGTCACAGTACCCATGTACTGCTGTCACATTCCAAACACACACCACAGTGACATGTGAGGACAGATGTGCCCCAGGCATCACAGCTCATTGACAGGTAGATTCCCAGGGACCCTGTATTGCCACATGGACACTGGCATGACATGGTGCATCATGAATACACCACAGCAAAACAACCATGACCCCCACAGGTAGTGCTCCCTGTTGCCTCGGCAGGACAGACATGGACGTCTGTGACACACACACGCACAACATCAAAGTCCATGCACAAACAACGTGGATGTGGAGACTGTCTCCCATTGTGCACATGGAATCAGAGACATTGTAAACACAACATGCACACAGACTGTGGAGGGCCATCACTATTGTGGCAATGGGTCACCCTGTGACGTACATACCGTCCCACATGGGACTCAGGGGGTATGTGACATGACATACACTTACACAACCGTGAAATGTGACCATGCCACATGCTCTGAAATGAACAGTTGCACATCACAGTGGTCATGTGCACAACACACAAAGGAACCTGTCCCCATGAACACGTGCACAGCCTGGGAGTGGCTGCCCCCAAGTGCCACCCCAAAAACCACATGTTGACCCCCATACACAGAATAGGTAATGCAGCCTTACATGCCTTAGGATACAGTGTGGACAGGCTGTGGTGTTGTAGGTGTGCCCCTGAGTCCCTGGCAAGTATATGTTACTGGCATACGTTCACCAGTGACAAGCATGGTGACATATGCGAGTGACCTGTACAGGGAAGCGTCGTACAGCAATGGACCGATCGGTGTGCACGCACTGGCCATTGAATCTGTTGTGTGCGGGTACGCGTTGTACCCGGAATACGCGTTGTACAGCAATGGACCGATCGGTGTGCACGCACTGGCCATTGAATCTGTTGTGTGCGGGTACGCGTTGTACAGCAATGGACCGATCGGTGTGCACACACTGGCCATTGAATCTGTTGTGTGCGGATACGCGTTGTACCCGGAATACGCGTTGTACAGCAATGGACCGATCGGTGTGCACGCACTGGCCATTGAGTCTGTTGTGTGCGGGTACGCGTTGTACAGAAATGGACCGATCGGTGTGCACGCACTGGCCACTGAATCTGTTGTGTGCAGGTACGTGTTGTACCCGGAATACGCGTTGTACAGCAATGGACCGATCGGTGTGCACGCACTGGCCATTGAATCTGTTATGTGCGGGTACGCGTTGTACAGCAATGGACCGATCGGTGTGCACGCACTGGCCACTGAATCTGTTGTGTGCGGGTACGCGTTGTACCCGGAATACACGTTGTACAGCAATGGACCGCTCGGTGTACACGCACGGGCCATTGAATCTGTTGTGTGCCAGTACGTGTTGTACAGCAATGGACCGATCGGTGTGCACGCACTGGCCATTGAATCTGTTGTGTGTGGGTACGTGTTGTACCCGGAATATGCGTTGTACAGCAATGGACCGATCGGTGTGCACGCACTGGCCATTGAATCGGTTATGTGCGGGTACGCGTTGTACAGCAATGGACCGATCGGTGTGCACGCACTGGCCATTGAATCTGTTGTGTGCGGGTACGCGTCGTACCCGGAATATGCGTTGTACAGCAATGGACCGATCGGTGTGCAAGCACTAGCCATTGAATCTGTTATGTGCGGGTACGCGTTGTACAGCAATGGACCGATCAGTGTGCACGCACTGGCCATTGAATCTGTTGTGTGCGGGTACGCGTTGTACAGCAATGGACCGATCGGTGTGCACGCACTGGCCATTGAATCTGTTGTGTGCGGGTACGCGTTGTACCCGGAATACGCGTTGTACAGCAATGGACCGATCGGTGTGCACGCACTGGCCATTGAATCTGTTGTGAGCGGGTACGCGTTGTACCCGGAATACGCGTTGTACAGCAATGGACCAATCGGTGCGCACGCATTGGCTATGGCCTGGCATGGCAACGGACGCGTTTTCGAAAGTTTAACGAGTCTGATGCTGTGAATTCAGTTGGCCACCCACAACAATGTTGCAAATGCATGGGTGTCATGAAGTTGAACTTTTGAAGGATGCTGTGGGCGTGTGTAAGTGGTGCAATTCCATGGATTGGCCAGATTCAGAAGATGCAAACGACTTGGACCTATCACTTTGGACACATGGGACAGTATCTGCCTCAGCAGCACACATATAATGCTGGCTGTTCCCCTGAGAGCTCACTTGCCTGCACTACATGCTCCAGGACGACATATGCCACCACCACTGCTGCTGTCTCTGCATCCTCTGGATCCTGCAATGGCACGTACTGTGGAGAGAGCCCCAGCCTTCAGCACTGAAGAGAACCAGGCCCTGCTGGACAGCCTCCTTCCACAGTACAGCAAGCTGTATGGGAAACCAGGGGAGCAGGTGAGTGTGCTGTCCACTGCCTTACAAATGTGCATGTTGTCTGACTAGCCAGACTTACAGTCTGCACGCCACTGGCTGGCAGGCTCACTGAGTAGTTGTCACCCCCCATAGTGTGTAGTTACATGCACTGAACAGGTATAGTGCAGTAATAGTGCATTCAAACAAGGTTTGACTTCCCAGGCAATGATACCATGTAGTAACTGCTGGCAAACTGTTCATAGCCATCCTTGCACTGCCCGTGTACAACATGTGCCCCTGTGATTGAGACATGTATATCCAAATGTGTGATGCACGGATTTGTTGCATGTGTAGTAATGGCCTTTACACTTTGTCATCCTCACAGGTTGATGCCCACCAGAAGCAGGAAATATGGCTGGACATTACCCGGGCAGTAAGGTCTGTGGGGGTCTACAAGTGCTGGATCCGCAACTGCCAGAAGAGGTGGCAGGACCTTCGGGGCTGGACCCGGAGGATCACAAGGGTCCAGCTGAACCTGTCGCCTCCTCGCAGGAGGGGCGGACACCGGACCCTGACCCCCCACATGCTCAGGATACTGGCGGTGGTCTTCCCTGATCTGGATGGGCAGCTGAAGGGCAGACAGCAGCAAGGAGGGGGTGAGTCCATGACTGCACTGTGAGCTTTGTCTGACATGCTATGTGCCCTCCTCTGGCCTGGTTAAACTTCAACAGTACATCAGTTATGTGGTCCAGGACCCATGTCCCTCAATTGTGCACTGCCCACTCCTCATCTGATACCCAGGTGTGGCCCTTACAGTCAGGAAATGGTGTCACTTGGGTACTGTGTCCTTGCATTTTGCTTAGCTCAAGGTGGGGGACAGCATTTGTACCCGTAACTCTGTGGTGGGCTTCATGGGTGGGTCCATTGCTTACACAATGCCTGGGTTCTGACATGTAATCTGCGTGTTACTTTGATATGTGGTCCACTTGCTGATCTGATTCACCACATGTGCCTGGGGTATTTGGCACACCCCCATGCTGCGGTTGGGAACAATGTTTGGGCCTCAGGAGTATGTATATCAAGTGTGTCACACATGCTTAGCCACCTGCCTACTGTCCAGGGCTCATCCCTCTTTCACGTGGAGCAGGACAGTCATGCCTACTCCGGGCCATACAATACACTCTGTACTCCCACTCCCGTGTATCAGCTGACATGTTGTGCTCAGTGAAATGTTCCCTCAGGTGTTTGCCTCTGTGTCATTGTGCTGTGGCTTTGTTGTCAGGACTACTGGGGTGTTTATCGGTTAGGGCTCAGCATGCCACCGGAGATGTGACCATAGGAGACGATACTTGTGTGACATATAGGTGTTTGATCACTTGACCGTGCATACTGGGGTATGCGACTGTGAAGTTCAGGCAGCTGTTTCCCATTCACAGCAGATTGTGAGGTGCTCAGGTTCCGAGGGTTGTGTTTCATGTCTCCCATATGTCAAATTGGTATGACGTGAACAAATGAGAGTTCAGATGATGTGGTTTGTGGGGGATGGACATGTGCACTTGTCAGCTACAGGACTTGCATTCCCCATGACCTAGGATTGTGACACAGTGCAGACTGTTGTTGTCTGGCTGCCCTGCCCATGTGACTGGAGACAGTGATGTATGACTTTGCAGGCATGCCTGTGCCATGGCGTTAAACTTCCTAAGAGTGATCCTGCAGGGGAGTGACATGTGCTACATGCACCCCATTGTGGCATTGACAATCAGGACATGGGTGCATCATGGTGTCTGGTGCTGGTATGCATCACATGCATTTCAAAATAGACTCTGGCCATCCCTTTATCCGGACACCTGTACTGACTCAGTGGCAAGAGTTGTGATGTGTGCATGTTCACATACTTCACCGTGTTCTCTGCACTGTCCAACTACTGTGTAGGTGTTGCATGTGTCCACACTGGGGTATTGCCATCCGACAGACACCAGACCGATGGGTGCAAGGCCAGGAGGGATGTGAGTGCCATGGTTGACCATCAGACTGACAATTGGCTTCTCCTACTCTGTTTGGGCACTTTTGGCAATGTTCAACTAAGGTTGCCAGGGCTTGCTCTGTAATGTGCTGTACTTACTGTGGTTTTGTGCGGTCAGTGCAGGTGACTGATATCTGTCTGTTTCCCTAATTGTTTGCAGATACATCAACGGCCACAGGAGGGGACAGCTCCACGGACCAGGAAGAGCCGCAGATGAGTGGTCGGAGGGACCCAGTGGCACGGAGGGCGAGGGGAGCCAAACCGAGGAGTCCTCAGCACCATCCACCTCAGCTGAGGGCCACAGCAGCTCGGAGGATGACTCCCTTGTGGAGGCGGGTGTCAGCAGCCACCACACCCCAGCTACTATTTCTGTCCCCGCCACCACCACCACCACCGCCCTCCCATCGGCTCCCATTCCAGAGGTTCGGGAGCGTGTCTCCTTCGTGGAAGGCACCGCATCCCCTGCCCCTGTGTCCCCTGCTGCCCTGAGTGAGGAGTCTGTGTACCTACTTCGCCAGCTCCATGTAGGGCAGACAGCAATGCTGAGTGTCCTCCATGCCCACACCACTCTGTTGACTCAGCTGGTGTCATTTATGGAGGGCATCTCATCGGGCATGTCTGCCCTACAGAGGAGCAATAGGTCCATGGACTCCTCCCTGACGGCAGCAGTGTCCCTACTCCAACAGTCCCTCACCCCTCCTACCTCTGCCGCATCCACACTTCCTGGCACCCTACCTGTCCCAAGCACATGCACACCTGCACATTCCAAACACACAGACACAAGCAGCACAGACACACCCACTACAAAAACAAGACGTGCACGCAGGCATCCTCAGGGGACTGATACCACACCCACAGGGGATGGGGTACATACACACACACAGGCATCCACAGTCACTCCGCAGTCCTCCGATACCTCTCCCTCCAAGGCCCCTTCCCTTGCCTCACCTGCAACCCCACCTACACAGCAGCTCTTCCTCTGTGACCTCGGCCTCTTCCCCTCCAATCCAGCTGATCCAGCATACAGGGGGAAGAGGAAGTCCAACCACACAGAGGGGAGTGCCCCTCACCCCCGGACACCCTCCCCCAGGCGCAGACAGACTGAGGCCCCCATCCGCAAGTCCCCCGGACCCGGAAGAGCAAGACCCCGCCGCCACCCTGCAGCTCAACCACCAAGTCTCCTTCCTCCATCCCTCAGGCCCCCACTCCACAGGTTCCCCCACCACACCCTGCCCCAGGTTCCCCCACCCACAGATACACCATCCCCAAAATGATCCAGCCTTCTCCCCCTACCACTTGCTCTTCCAGCACCACACCCCCGCTGCGCTTGTTTGTGCCACTGGTGTGGAGAGCGTGTCCTCCCCTCTGTCCTGCCCACCTTACCTGAACCCCATTCTACTCCCCTGGAGATAGGCACTGCAGTGGAGTCCACTACCACCCTGTCTGACTTGGGCACTGAGGTGGGGAACCTGTCCACTCCATCTGCACGGCCCACTGCAGTCGTGCCGGCACCCACACCATCTGACTCAAGCCCCCCAGTTGTGCCGGCACACACCATGTCAGACACCTCCACTGCAGTTGTCAGTGACTCTCCAGCACCCACCACCCCTTCACTGCCTCCTTCTGGTGAGCCCTGATCCTGTCCCTGCTGTGCCTGGCCTGCCCCACCGTATGCCCCTCCGAGGGGAATGTCCCTGATGTGTAGCTGTGCAGGCATGCAAAGGGTGACATTTGGCACTGTCACCCTGTTTGGACTCTTGTTATGGACTGGCCATTGGCCTTTGTTATATTTCTGGACTTTCACTTCTTCACACACAAATGCTGAATAAAGCTACTTTCTGTTCTCTAGTGGTTTTGCTTCTGATGTACATGATGTTGATGATGCTAACCGTGCCCTTGCTGCACTGATGGTGATTTTTGATATCAGGGAAATGAAGTGTTACTGTGCAGGACCCCATGTGGTCCAGGGGGAATGTGTCCTATCCTGGTGTGTATCCATGTCATCCTTTGCAGCAATATGAGGGTGTCATGTTTTCAATATTTGGCAATGGGATTTCCTACTTTTATTTGCAATATCACATCTGTGGCTTACACCCCTGCACATCTGTTGTGCTTGCCATTGTTCAATTTGTCTATTTCCCTGACCGTGTGACCATCTCCACTGGACATGCAAGTTTGGGCATCAATGGGGGAGGACTCATCTGTGTGATCAGTGCAACTTGCTATACATGTGTGTTGGATCTGTGCAGATGGTGTCGGTGACACTCCCATGACCAGGCTGATGTGACGAGAGCCTTCATTTTGTGCTAATTGTTGACTGAGTGACCAAGTGTACTGCTGATATGATAGAGCCCTGCAGAGACAACGTATGGCACAGCTTTCCTTACACAGGAGTGGAGTGCCCTCATGGCAGGGTGTAATTCCGTGACATTGCCTGAGCCCAAGGTGTGTGTTGTGTGAGCATGTCTGTGTGTGTTCACTTCCGTTTTGCAACACAGGCTGGGATCCCTAGTGATGTTCCTGTTTGTGATGCTTGCTGAGTTGACCTATGTACCACCCAAATCTTCGCACTGGGTTCTCTGGGATGTGGGTGCATGGCACATTACTGGTCATCAGGGTGTCATCCATAGGTGTGTTTGCTGTCAGGGCAGAGTTTGTGGGCAAACGCAGATGAGACACAGTCAGGATTCCCCTTGGCACTTGTTGGTTACACAAGTCATGTAATTTACAGTTTGTGTTAGCTTTCAGTGATTGTGACACGTTGTGTGTGTGACTGCTGCCACTCCTCTGGGTCAGAGCTGCAATGTTGGAAGTTGTCTATGTGTGTTCTTTGTGGGTGACCTTGACTTCTTCATTGGTGTGTGACTATGTCCGGGATCACATTGATTGTGGTGGATTTCACGTCATGCCCATGTACAGCGTACTGTGCAGTGTGTCAGACATTCACGAGTCTTGTTGACTGGCCAGGTGTGATGGGTTTCTGCACCTTAGTTCCCACAACCACCCCTGGGACTGTCATGGGTGCATGTGCAATGTCACCAGTCCATGTGAGCTTCACTGCTGCACATTGGTGGAGATCAAGGTGTGTGTGCAAATGAGAGTTGTTGCACGGCTAGACCCCTACCTCCATGTTGGCCTTGGCTGACAGGCCGTGCTGATTGATTTGTGCTTGTGTAGGTGTGATGGTAGTTTTTTGCTCAGGACACATGACTGTGGTTCACAGTGTGAACGACATCTAGCTTTGTCATCACAGTGGGATTATCATGCAGGCCACGGTCTTCACGATGTGGGGTCCCTGGGTGTAGTGCTGTGGTGGGTCTGTCTCTTGAGTGTTATTTGCTGTTCCGACAAGCTTGTGTGACATGTGTAATTTGGGCTCCCTCTCATCTAACAATGCCTGTTTGCCCACATAGGGGAATCCGATCCATGAGTTACTTTTGTGTGGCACTGTATACATATCTGTGTAATTATGATTCAGGCCTCCTCATGTGTTGTGTGGTTGCCTGGGGACACTGGCACACCCCCCCATCACCTGTTGTGTTTGATCTGCAGTGTGAGGCTGCCTGTTTGTGCTTGTGCATCTGCACCACTGCATTGGCATATCTTTAGTGTGCCATTGGCTGTATGTTGTTTGTTGGCTTTCCCCTGCTGTCCCTGGGACTCCTAGGTCATCAGTCAGCACAATGATCATGGTTTGTATGTCCCTTTGCTGCCATGGTATGGTATTTGTTCACCTGACATCTACAGTCTCCAAAGGATATCTACATTTGTGTGTCCATTGGTGCAGATATGTGGGGCTGCATTATGATGGTCACTTCTGTCATTGTGTTATTGAGGAATGTTGCCAATGTCAGCCCCCATGGGTGATGTTTGTCTGCACATGGCCAAAGGTATATCTTATTTGCACTGCACTGTTTGCCTCACCCAATGTATGTTGCTATGGGACACAAGCACTACTATGCCACAGATGTGTTTGTTGTTCTGTGACCATGAATCATCCATGCTGTTTGGCATTTGCAGCTTTTCCCATGACAACACTTACATTTTGGTCACTGTGATGATGGGGGTTTAGACCCCATTGCCACAGTGTTCAAAATGTGCCTCAGGTATGGACCCCACACTTACCTTTTGGTCACTGTGATGATGGGGGTTTAGACCCCATTGCCACAATGTTCAAAATGTGCTTCAGCTATGGACCCCACACTTACCTTTTGGTCACTGTGATGATGGGGGTTTAGACCCCATTGCCACAGTGTTCAAAATGTGCTTCAGCTATGGACCCCACACTTACATTTTGGTCACTGTGATGATGGGCGTTTAGACCCCATTGCCACAGTGTTCAAAATGTGCTTCAGCTATGGACCCCACACTTACCTTTTGGTCACTGTGGTGATGGGGGTTTAGACCCCATTGCCACAATGTTCAAAATGTGCCTCAGGTATGGACCCCACACTTACATTTTGGTCACTGTGATGATGGGGGTTTAGACCCCATTGCCACAATGTTCAAAATGTGCTTCAGCTATGGACCCCACACTTACCTTTTGGTCACTGTGATGATGGGGTGTTATACCCCATTGCCACAGTGGTCATGGTCTGCTTGCATTGTGGAGGCCACACACATTTATGTGTGACACATGTGATAGGGGGTCAGATTGTATGCTCAATCACATGTTCAGTGTTGTGGGCATTTGACACAGACTACACACGCTTGTCATGGTGTTGGTGGGATGTATTTTCAGACATTCCTTATGTTGGAGTATGCTGGTTGTGTCATGCATTTCCCGTCCTATGTTTAGGGGTGGTGTGGGTGGTAGGCATTCATCCCCCTATGAGTGGGGTTGGTAGTAGTGACAGGCATCCAGCCCCCCCTGAGTAGGGGTGGTGGTAGTGGGAGGCATCCAGGCCCCCCTGAGTAGGGGTGGTGGTGGTGGTAGGCATCCAGGCCCCCCTGAGTAGGGGTGGTGGTAGTGGTAGGCATCCAGCCCCCCATGAGTAGGGGTGGTGTTGGTGGTAGGCATCCATCCCCCTATGAGTGGGGTTGGTAGTAGTGACAGGCATCCAGCCCCCCCTGAGTAGGGGTGGTGGTAGTGGTAGGCATCCATCCCCCTATGAGTGGGGTTGGTAGTAGTGACAGGCATCCAGCCCCCCCTGAGTAGGGGTGGTGGTGGTGGTAGGTATCCAGGCCCCCCTGAGTAGGAGTAGTGGTAGTGACAGGCATCCAGCCCCCCCTGAGTAGGGGTGGTGGTAGTGGTAGGCATCCATCCCCCTATTAGTGGGGATGGTAGTAGTGACAGGCATCCAGGCCCCCCTGAGTAGGGGTGGTGGTAGTGGTAGGCATCCAGGCCCCCCTGAGTAGGGGTGGTGGTAGTGACAGGCATCCAGCCCCCCTGAGTAGGGGTGGTGGTAGTGGTAGGCATCCATCCCCCATGAGTAGGGGTGGTGGTAGTGGTAGGCATCCATCCCCCTATGAGTGGGGATGGTAGTAGTGACAGGCATCGAGCCCCCCCTGAGTAGGGGTGGTGGTAGTGGTAGGCATCCAGCCCCCCATGAGTAGGGGTGGTGTTGGTGGTAGGCATCCAGGCCCCCCTGAGTAGGGGTGGTGGTAGTGGTAGGCATCCATCCCCCTATGGGTGTGTATGGCATTGGTGGTAGCCATCACACCCCTATGGTTCTGCTGTTGCTGGTGTACGTCATTTCTGCATCCCTATGTGTGTGTGACATATGTTGGGTACGTGTGGTTTGTTTGTGTAGTGGGTGTTTGACTTACCGTCTTCGCCGTACGGGTCCGTACCGGTCCCGGTAATAGATGTAGAGTATTGGTAGGACCTGCGCGATGGGATTCATGGTTTGTTTGTCTCGTTCGGGTTTCTCGTGGCTTCGACTCGTACTCGTCGCTGGCTTGTTCGTCTCGTAGCCGTGGATCGTCTTGTGGCGCGAATCGGAGCTTATGTACAGGTCTCCCGGATGCTCTGACGTGCCGGACATAGCGACGGGTTCAGCGCGTACGGAGTGCGCATCGTACTAGTCCGGCCGGAAGGTGCTGTGTATTTGGTTCCGTGCGACTCGATTCGGCGTTTACGGATCCGGCTCGGGCGGGGAAGAGGAGCTGAAACGGGTAAGTACGGCTCGCTCGGAATCTGGGCTGTTATGCGCATCGTACTTGCTCGTTGGGACGACTGTTCGACTCGGTCGGGAAACACGCATTCGGCTGGGTTTTTTTCCGGACGAATGCTGTTAGGTGCGCTTCCGGCCGAGATCGGAATCGACCCCTAAGCCTAGCAGTATAGAGGGAGTATGAGAATTTTACAAATGCAGATATACTATCGCACTGCTCCCACTTCTCAAGGCCATGTCTTATTGATAATGTTCAACAACTTACCCCACCGTCTAAAAAAGTGAATAAATTAAAACAGCTATGCTGAACAACAATAGTTTTGGAGACACAGTGGTATGCTAATTAACAGCCATATCATTGATAGCCTATGTGGGTGGCCAGCTCCTCACCATAATTCATCCCATTCAGGATTTTTGTGTTCAACTCGATAATATATTTCGATTCTGTGATCCGTAGGAGTTTCTCTCGATCCCCTCCCCTGGGATGTGGCAAAATTCTGTCAATGCCAAAGAATTTAATCAAGTTTGCGTTGCTTTGATGTTTTTCTTGATAATGCCTAGCAACTGGATAGTTATGATCTGCGTTAGTTACTGCTCTCATATGTTGCAATATGCGAGTTTTTAACTGTAACTTCGTACTGCCCACATAGTTTAATCCACATGGGCATTCTAGGACATAAATAGTGTAATCACTTGTGCATGTTATGAATTTTTTAATCTCCTTTTTCCTCTTTTTGTCCTGTCCTACAAAGTAGCTATCCCGACTGCTACTGTGTCTGCAAGCTTTACAGGACTTACATTTCCTGAATCCCTTGGCAGTTCCTAACCATGTTGTGGTGTTCGGCATGTTGTGGTAGCTATGAACTAGATGATCTTTTAGTGACTTGGACTTACGATAGGTTATGGACGGTGGTGGGAAATTACCTCTCTTACTAACTATATTGAGGTAAATAGAGCACCGAGAGGACTTAGAATTTCGATCATTCCCACTTATGAAAATCCCAACCCGGAATTACTAAAGGAGTGGTCGTTGTTTATGGCAAAAACATGCAAGGGCATGTTGGAGATGTTGGTCAAGTATGCGCAAATTGACTTGGACACTACTAGAAAAGAATTGACAGAAATAAAACAAGAATTGGAGAAATCCAAGAGCGAGAAAGCAGTAATTGATTTTGAAAAACAACTGGAAATAAAATTAAAGAATTACGAGGATACCATCAAGGCAAAGAAACAACGTAAATTCTTAAGGGACAAAAAAGATTATGCGGAAGGTCGCATTTTGACATATGCCAAAAGATTTGACTGGGCACAGAGGAACCTGCATGTCATTCAAAAATAAAAACAACAGAAAATATTATCAACTGACTCGAGCTCAGATCTCAGATCAGATACAGAGGCCCGAAGTGTCCCATTAGGTGTACGTCCCCTCACCTTTCTCCACGAATTTCAAATCTTGAAACAAAAGAAGGAACAGAAGGAGAAGCTACAAGCAAAGAGGGGAAGAGGAAGAGGGCCAAAAGAGGAAAAGGTGCAGGAACAAAAAAAGACTCAGAATAAAAAACAGATGGGGCGGCAGAACTGCTCCTATCCTTAACTCTGTGGATCCTATACCTGTTATCAACAAATCAGTAATCAATCTATCTTCCAGAAATATCACAGCGGAGGAGGAATCATTTTTGCAATTGGGATTATCTTTTTGCCCCACAAATGATATGGACTTTGTGAGTACCCGCATTGATCTGTTTTTGTATATACAGAAACTCAAGTTAATGAAAATATATAAAATGGCCACCAAATCAAAAACACCTAGAATTGGCTGCCATATCTCTGAGGATGCTCCGAACCTTAACATAGAGGATGCCAATTTCATTCTAGACTTGCACCAAATGGAGGAGGATATGACAAATCTATCCACAAAAGAAAAAAGCAAGATGTTAATCGATTTAGGTTTCCAACCAGATGCTACTTACCACACAGGATTAAGATCTAAATCTACTTTCAATCCGAATGTCCCATATGCCAACATTGAGGCATTCAATATGATTATGATACGTGAAATAAATAAGTTGAGAGAACAGCATCAAAGACCCTGCTTTGACAATCTGACAAAACCACTTTGTGAGGATATGAGTATAGATTTTATGATCGCTATTTAAAAGTGAGATGGGTCTATATGATTCACAATACTGTGGATTTTTATTTTGGCTTTAAAATTATTGTAATTGTTGCCTCATTCCAAGATGCCGGTACCGCCTGTGCACCTGAGTACACTGATTTAAAAAGTTGGAGTAGAAATGGTACCATTATACAATCTGATCAAAAGGGTTTTATGAAGGGAAGACAGTTGAAAGAATTAATGCATGATCTTATCGGGGCTATAGACTTGGCAAGTTTATATCAAACTCCATTGGCAGTCTTAACATTCGATGCTGCCAAAGCTTTTGACAAGGTTAACTGGATCTTTTTAATAGAGGCAATTAATCGCTTCAATCTGGGAGAAACATTCGTGGCGGCAGTAAAGGCTCTTTATAAGAACCCCTCAGCTAGCATTCTTGTTAATGGACATCTGACTAAACAACTGAAAATCTTGCGAGGGACCCGACAGGGGTGCCCCCTTTCCCCTCTTCTCTTCAATCTTTATATTGAGCCTTTGGCATGTAAATTAAGATCAAGTCATATTATTTCCCCCTTTAGGTGTGCGGGCTGGGAAAAAAAAATAGGTCTGTATGCAGACGATCTCATGATCCTGACAGGAAACATAGAACAGTCGTTTCCAGAGATCTGCAATCAGTTGGAGAATTTTGGGAAGATTGCTGGATACTCTGTAAATCAGCAGAAGACCGAGCTGATGTTATGGAACTCTCCTTATAAAAACATGCTTGAAAAACAACAAATAAGATACCTTGGGATTCAAATTACCAAGAACATAGATAAAATAGCTCAATTAAATTTTGATAAGACTATGGTTAGTGTACGACAACAGTTACAGGTATGGGAGCTTTTACCTCTTTCTATCATAGGGAGATCTAACTTGTTAAAAATGTCTATCTTGCCTAAGTTTACTTTTCTCTTTGATACCATTCCCTTAGAATTTTCCAAAAATTGGTTTAAGAAAGCGCAAGGGCTATTCTCCTCATTCATATGGGGTAGGAAAAACCCCAGAATCTCTCAGAAAAAACTAAGGAGGAAAAAACCCAACGGCGGTATAGCTACACCTGACCTATATTTTTACTATTGCGCTTTCCATTTTAAAAACTCACGACAACTCTTAAATGATGGTCAGGTTTATCAACCTCTCTTTAAAGCCCTAACAAAGGCATATAACACACATGCTGACTTTTTTCTTTTAAAGTTTGGCCACCCCAAATTTTTCAAGAAAGTTAGATTGAAGATTTTGAGAGCCGCTATTAGAGTTTGGATTCAACTGAGGGCATTATTTGACATACCCTACTATAATCAAGAAACACCAATCTGGGATTCCCCGGGCACACCGAGTTGTTTGCAAGATGCCCTGGCTCTCCCGTTACGTAGAGCAGGGATAGCAAGATGGGGAGAACTAATAGTGGAAAAATAATTAATTCCATGGCAATGTCTATCTGCTTTAACAAATAATGCAGTATCAAGATTCAAATATCTGCAACTTCTTGGTTGGACAAAATCACTAAGTAAAGAACTAGCCGGGGATGGGGACTTAATAAAAACAATCCGTGCAAGATCAACACATAAGGAAGTAGCAGTATGGTATTGGAAAATGATCGAGACTGGAGATAAAAACTCGAACGTCTTTACAGAGAGCTGGAAGAAGGACATGCCGGATGAAGACATCGAGATTCTCGGGCAAGTATCTATGTCTACCCTTTGGTTATATGTGAAAGCTGCCCCGTTAAAAAGAAATCATCTTTTCACTCTTCATAAAGCTTATTGGACACCTCTGAAGCTGTCTAAGTTGGGGAATCGAGCGACACGGAAGTGCCCGAAATGTGACGACATCAATGTAAACAAGGTGCATATGTTCTGGCAATGTCCTTCGATCGAGCTCTTCTGGGTCCACGTGAGTAACATCATCTCTGAAATTCTGGGGAGAAAGGTTGGGTTAACAGCATCGACAGTTATCTTTGGGGTAATTTCAAGTGAGATAGATAATACTGTTTTCTCAAGAAACCAGAGGGCATTACTTTTTGTCTTGATCCTTTTGGCACGTAGGAGATCTGCATTAAGTGGATCTCATCTGTTTCACCTACTAAACTAGAATGGATAAGCTCGGTACAACATATTTCAACCCTTGATCGAGCAAGTAGCAGGGCCAAAAAAACAAAATTCTGGGATCTTTGGGAAAGCTGGTTCACACTTTTTGCTCTTACTTAGTTTGGTTAAAATTGTTGTTTTATTATAGTGGGTTAACTCAGTTGGAGTTACCCCTTATGGGAATATGTTTTTTCATCTTCCTTTTAAATTAATTCTGGGTGCGGATATACCCGGCTTTTGCTAGTTTTATACTTTTCCTGGTGGTCCAATGATTATGAACTTGCTCGTGTGGCCGAGTTGTTGGGAAACTAGCTAAGGCTAGGGGAATGGCCCATTAAAGAAGAAGAGGTGCCTTGGTTACTGCCGATAAGCCTTGTTGAAAAGGGGAAAAGGGGAAGTGCCCGGGGTTAAACTTTCCCATCCTTCAATGAGAAGTGACCGGGCCTCCTATTTTCCTATTTTTTCATGGTTACACTGGGCTGTGATATATCGGACTGACCAGCTTCACATTCTTGAATTTCGAGCATGTTTTGCAGAATGAGGACAAAAAAAAATAAAAAATCTGACAAAACCACAAAGGAATGCCCTGAAGGCTCTAACAGATGATGAGACTATAATCATAAAACCCTCAGATAAGGGCGGAAATGTAATCATTATGGATATTTCACAGTATAATCAAGAGGCATTAAGACAATTAAGGGACACATCCTGTTATGAGGAGATTAGTTGGGATGTATATAGAACGTCTATTACCCAATATCATGAATTATTGCGAGGATGGTGGGAGGAGGGCATGTTGGATACAGCAGAGTATGCATTTCTGAAAACAGAAAATCCCTGTGTCCCCTGCTTTTATTTACTCCCAAAAATTCATAAACATCCCACTAGACCACCAGGAAGACCGATAGTATCCTCCAATGGAGGTTTACTAGAAAATACCTCGATCTTCTTAGATCTATTTCTTTCACCTTTCGTGACTAAACTGAGATCATACTGTAGGGATAGTACCGACTTCCTGCGTCGTATACATGGTATCACGTGGGAAGAGAACTACCATATGATAGCATTAGATGTGTGCTCTTTGTACACCTGCATCAACCAACAGATGGGTGTGGAGGCTTGTATGTATTTTCTAAGAGAAAGAAATATTTCTCTCTGGGATCACACACAAATGCTGAAGACAATGATGCTTTTCTGTTTGAATGAAAACATTTTTATATTTGGTACTTGTTTTGCCCCCAGCCTGGCTAACCTTTTCCTAGGTTGGTGGGAGGAACGTATTGTGTGGGTGGAGGCCAATGAGAGATTCACTGAACACATCCCTATCTGGATCAGGTACATTGACGACCTGTTCCTGATATGGGATGGTCCGGTGGATCTAGCACAGGAGTTCATTAAAGAATTGGGCAGGAATGACTTAAATCTGACCTTCACCCACTCTATCAGCCCCTCCTATTGTGAGTTTCTGGATGTGGATATTCAGATAGAAGATGGCAAACTAATAACCAGCCTCTTTCGTAAGGATACTGCAGGGAATACGTTGCTTCACGCAAACAGCAATCATCCTGCTCCCCTACGTAACAGTATTCCCTTTGGCGAATTTCTTCGGGCGCGAAGAAATTGCAGCACTGAGAGTAGCTTTGTCAAAGAGGAAAAAATCATGACAAAAAGATTTAGAGAACGAGGCTACAAACATACAATCATTACGGCTGCCAGTAAAAAAGCCAGAAATATTACACGGGATGATGCACTTTTCTCAACAAGAAAGAAAATACAGAGTGGTACTGAGGCCCCAAGATTGATCACAACTTTCAATACAAGGTCAAACAAATTTAGAAGTATCATGAGATGACATTGGGGGCTACTGGAATCTGATCCCATAATTGGATCGTGTATAGGGAAAACACCGTCCATAACCTATCGTAAGTCCAAGTCACTAAAAGATCATCTAGTTCATAGCTACCACAACATGCCGAACACCACGACATGGTTAGGAACTGCCAAGGGATTCAGGAAATGTAATTCCTGTAAAGCTTGCAGGCACAGTAGCAGTCGGGATAGCTACTTTGTAGGACAGGACAAAAGAGGAAAAAGGAGATTAAAAAATTCATAACATGCACAAGTGATTACACTATTTATGTCCTAGAATGCCCATGTGGGTTAAACTATGTGGGCAGTACAGAGTTACAGTTAAAAACTCGCATATTGCAACATATGAGAGCAGTAACTAACGCAGATCATAACTATCCAGTTGCTAGGCATTATCAAGAAAAACATCAAAGCAACGCAAACTTGATTAAATTCTTTGGCATTGACAGAATTTTGCCACATCCCATGGGAGGGGATCGAGAGAAACTCCTACGGGTCACAGAATCGAAATATATTATCGAGTTGAACACAAAAATCCCGAATGGGATGAATTATGGTGAGGAGCTGGCCACCCACATAGGCTATCAATGATATGGCTGTTAATTAGCATACCTCTGTGTCTCCAAATCTATTGTTGTTCAGCATAGCTGTTTTAATTTATTCACTTTTTTAGACGGTGGGGTAAGTTGTTGAACATTATCAATAAGACATGGCCTTGAGAAGTGGGAGCAGTGCGATAGTATATCTGCATTTGCAAAATTCTCATACTCCCTCTATACTGCTAGGCTTAGTGTATTGAATCAGATACTCGCAGATAGGGTATCAATATTAAGTGACTAACCCACCTTAACTCTTTTCTTTCTCAATTTTTCTTCAAATCTCTTTTTCTTTATTCACAATATTCATGAAATCACAAACAGCTGATGACCTGTATCCATTTGGAAATTGATTCAGGAAGAACATTCTATATTAAGGAATCATATGATAGTTTGTATATGCAATGGCACTTGATATTATTTCCACTTTTGTAATGGTGATAGAGAACCTATCCGGAATGCATTGTGCCTATAGTATAGCCATGACAGACAGATAATGGAGCAATAACGAAATTGTATTTCATGATGGAGTATCTGGTTTCGATTGAGTAAGATCATGTGCTAACTTAAGAGGTACATTACTCTGAATTCATCGAGTAGTACCAGAGTATACAATGTGTGGATTTGATACATATTAGTTACATACTTGGCATTTCTAATGTTTCCTTTATCGTATAATGCCTCTATCCGACCTTAACTATAGTCATGGGTTACTTGCTAATTTTCTGCATGTTACTGTATGAATTTATTTTTCAAGTGAATGAAATGTAAAATAACGTTGCACAGCATTTATGTCACTTGAATTTATTTTATTTTTTATTTTATTTATATTAATTAGGTACATTACCTAAGATACATAACTGACATAGTTTGCGCTTAGATGGAGTCTCAGCAGTGAACAAGCATGTACCTGATGTATTTTTAAGTCAGATATCGCCCGTATATAATGTTCTTGAGTTAAAATAAATTATCATGTTGAGTTGGATCAAGTAGGAAATGTAACTTAATATTGCCAAGTATTTGTGTTACTGCACTTTGATACGAATTTCTTTCAATATGATCTAAGTTGTAATGTTTCTTCACTGTTTACTAACGCTGACCTGTATTTTTACGATCAGTTGGGCACAGGTCACTAACTTGACAAAGGCTTCGCCGAAACGCGTTGTTCTGTTTTGTGACACAATAAAATCTTTATTGTGCTCGTCCGTTGGTGTGCTGCTGGAAGTTATTTGGGAGGTCCCGGATTGTGCTTCCCCGTGGGAAATATATTTAGCGCTGTTGTGACCGCTGCTGGCACCGGCGTCGATAGGAGGGTGAGCGGCTGCTCACAACGAGCTTTTTTAGATATATATATATATATACATATATATATATATTACCTACAGGCGGTCGCCAGTAGGTAGTTATAGTTAGGACCTCGTTTCTATTCAAATAGCGTTTTTTCTTTTGCCAATATCTTTGGCGCCGTTTGACAAATCTTCGCGACATTTTCAAAACTAGTGGGGCGATCCGGTCAGCTCCTGTCTTGCAAGTTTCAGGGTGATTCGTGAAGCGAGGGCCGAGAAAAAAGGGGGGTCCCAAAACACGTTTTCTCCATGTTAATTTAAAAAAAGGGGTCAGGCCCTGGGGGATGGGGTCCCCAGGGCCCCAAAAATAGTAAAAGAAGGGGGGCCACACAGCCCCCCTTGTAAAATAAAAAAAAAAATTAAAGCGGCATCTCGCCAGAGGCCACGCCCCCTTTCTCCAACACTCTGCAAACGCGCCCCCTGGCGCGTTGTTAGATGGGGAATTAATTCCCTTTGAATACTGAGTGTCCCTGGGGGCCAACCAGTCCACCAGGTACCTCCAATATGCGCCAGGGAGCTGCGTTGCAGAGAGGTGGTCCGAGCCCACGTCCCTTTTTACACCACTCTGCAAACACGCCTCTTGGCGCACTGCTGGTGGGACGATGAGGTCCTCTTGTGTCCTGAGGCGCGTTTGCAGAGTGGTGAAGAAAGGGGGTGTGCCCTCTTTCTACATCTCAGCAATCCCACTGCCTGGGGCTTAGTGGAGGTAAGAGGTAGGCTAGTTGGCCCCTAAAGGACCCCAGCAGCAATGGGGACTTCAATCCCCATCCAAGAGCGCGCCAGGGAGCGCGTTTGTAGAGTGGTGGGCAAAGGGGGCGTGGCCTGCTATGAGTACTTACCAATGCTGCTGTGTGGGACTTACTGGAGGTAATATGAGGGTAGTTGGCCCCCAAGGATGTCCTTGAGGGCCAACTACCCTCTTGTTAGCTCCAGTAAGTCCCACACAGTGGGATTGCTAAGACGTCTTCGGAGGCCATGCCCCCCTTTCTCCACCACTCTGCAAACGCATCTCCTGGCAGACTACGGGATGGGGGATGAAGTCCAATTTACTTGAGGGAGTTTGGGGGCCAAGAATCTCTCCTGGTACCTCCTGTAAGTCCTACGCAGCGGAATTCCTGAGCACTGGTCGGAGGCACAGCACCCTTTCTCCACCACTTTGCAAACGTGACTACTACTTAAAGAAGCATCTTTCTGCACCTCTGACTTAGAGGTAGTTTTAATCCCCCTGCCCTATTATGTACTAGGGCCTTACAGAGGAGGTCATGCCAATCACAGCGGTACCCGAACGCATAGTGTTCCCTAGTGTATGTTGGTGTTTTCACTGTATTCTAAGTGTCTTTTAGTATAGCACTGGCTCTAGGCCTGGTTAGTCAGAGTCAGTTACCACCAGTACCCGTCAGCAAAAAGTTGGGGGCACAGGATGATTTTGCATCAAGGCCTCTTTCTGTTCCTCTGTTGGTTGTTTCTGCACATCTCTTGCTTCTTCCTGCACTTATCTTCGTCTTTCTGGACTTCTGTTGCCTCTTTCTGCATTTCTCTTGCTTCTTTCTGTGCGTTTGTTCCTCTTTCTTCACATGTCCTACCTCTGTAGGTATAGTTAGAAATTAGCATTTAAAAAACCTTTGAAATTCACTGAAAAACCCATAGGTTTCAGGCACGTTATAGTTAGAAATTAGCATTTAAAAAACCTTAGAAATTCACTGAAAAAACCACATGTTTCAGGGACGTTATAGTTAGAAATTAGCATTTAAAAAACCTTAGAAATTTACTGAAAAAACCACAGGTTTCAGGAACGTTAGAGTTAGTTGGACATTTTACTCGTACAAAACCTGTGAAATTCGGCTGTTATGGTTAGTTGAGCTAACTATAACTCGCGCCCCCGCAATGCACTGCTGATGACTTCACATATTACATCATTCATGACATGGTCAGTGACATCACTGATAACATCACTGATTATATCTCAAATGATATCACTGATGACATCATCCACGTGATAATCTGATGCACCTCCTCGCACTCTAATATAACCTTTGATACACCTAGTCTAAAATACAGACTACCATTTTCGAAACCATAGACACACCAATACCAGTTACTACATACCCAGTCACTGATTCCTAGGTCTACACACACATCCACTCATTCACCCATACAGTCACTCACACATGCAGTCACTCATCAATACAGCACTATCATTTGCACTCATACACCTATACAGACTTTCACACAATGCCACTCATCCATAGAGTTACTCACACACCTAGTCAGTAATGCAGAGAATCAATCACACTCCCATTTACTCACCTCTACAGTTATACACACACCACCTCACTTATTCATACAGATAATAACCCATACTTACTCTCTTATACAATGAATGATACAAGCACACACTCATCCATACAGCCACTCTCACAATCACTCACTCTCACGTATCGTCATTTATATACTCCAACACTCACATATACTGCCTTTCACATATGCAGTTACTCACACATCTACCACTGAGACATCCATTCACTCACCAACACACCCATACACACACTCACCCATACATCCCTTCACAGATGCACTCTTGAACCCATACACCCAGTGAATCACCCACTCACACATCTATGCACAGAGTCACACACCCCCCACCCACCCACACAGGCACTCAGGCACCCATACAGATACACAGACAACCAATCAATAACCCATATAGACACTCATGTAGCTACTCACCAACCCATGCAGCCGCTTACCCACCAACAGACAGACTGATAGAGACATTCACACAGTTTAGTCACTAACCAATGCATTCAGTAAGTCACGTTTAATCACTCACTTATACAGTCAGTCACGCACCTACTAAATCATCCATTCTGACTCGTATACACCCACTCATTCTTCAATACACCGTGGCATATATATTACCTACTGGCGCTCGCCAGTAGGTAGTTATAATTAGGACCTCGTTTCTATTCAAATAGCGTTTTTTCTTTTGCCTATATCTTTGGCACCGTTTGACGAATCTTCGCGAAATTTTCAAAAGTAGTGGGGCGCTCCGGTCAGCTCCTGTCTTGAAAGTTTCGGGGTGATTCGTGAAGCGGGGGCTGAGATAAAAGTAGGGTCTCTAAATGCATTTTCCCCATGTTAATTTCCATAGGAAACTTTAGACAAAGCTACAGCCCAAACTGCTGAACGGAATTACACCAAATTTGGCAAAAATGTAGCCCTTGGTTCAGAAAGAGCCCTTTTTTTAAAATGGTGTAAATCCGTTCAGTAGTTCCTGAGAAATTAAAAAAAGAAAAATATCGATATCTGAGCACCGAGGAGGGTTCTCGACTCCTCCCGGGCACGAGCTTCACTCTGATTGGCTGCCAAAACTCCAAACCAGGAAGTGTTGGCAGCCATCTTGTGACTCAAAATAAAAAATAAAAAGCGTGGGCTCCCCCGCTTCATTGAATTTAAGCCC
This sequence comes from Calotriton arnoldi, assembly GCA_963921515.1. Lineage (NCBI taxonomy): Eukaryota > Metazoa > Chordata > Amphibia > Caudata > Salamandridae > Calotriton > Calotriton arnoldi. Next base: position 945,466 of record CAWUFW010007030.1, read on the forward strand.
CGGGGGTGGGCCAGGTCCTGGGGGCATGCTAAATTATGTTGCGGGGACCCGTGGGGGCCCCCACAGCCCCGGGGACCGCCACCTCCCTGGGGCTTTATTTACGAAGTGCGGGGGCATGCGGCCCCCCCGCAGCCCCGGGGACCGCCACCTCCCGGGGGCTTTTTTATAATTAGGGTGGAGGGGCCTCGCAGGCCCCCCAAGCCCCGGGGACTGCCACCTCCCCGGGGCTTTCTTATAGTTAGGGTGGGGGTCTCGAGCCCCCCCACATGCCCCGGGGACCACCACCTCTCCGGGGCACTAAATATTGAAATTGGGGGGTCCGTTACGGACCCCCAAGCCCTGGGGACCACCACCTCCCCGGGGCTTTGAAAATGAAGGGAGGGGGGCCGCGTGGCCCCCCTTCTGGAGCCCTTGAAAGGTCCTGGGGACCGCCACCCCCCAGGGCCGGCTCCTGCAATGTCCCGGGGTGCCCACCCCTGGGACATTACTGTTTGCTATGGCAGGTGCTCCCGCCCTACCATAGCAAACTCTGCTTTGCTTCATTGAAGCGAGAGCAGGGAAACCTGCTCTCGCTTCAATGAAGCAAAGCAGGATTGCTTTGAGCAAGGGGAGCTGCATGTCAGCAGCTCCCTTGCTCAGCAATGCCGGCTCCCGCAGGAGGCGGGGAGCCGGCGGGACCGTGGGGGCATTGGGGCTCCCCCCATGGTCCCCAATGGAGAGGCCAGGCCCCGGGGGATGGGGTCCCCAGGGCCAGAAGTGGCCCGGGAGGGGGGCCACGCGTCCCCCCTCCCACGATTTAAAAAAATATTTTTAAAAGAAAAAGAGGCAATGCCCCGGGGGATGGGGTCCCCGGGGCAGATAAAAGCCTCAGGAGGAAGGCCACGCGGCCCCCCTCCATTAAAAAAAAAATGTTTTTCTGGGCATGCCCCAGGAGATGGGGTCCCCGGGGACGAAACTGGCCTCAAGAGGGGGGCCGCGCGGCCCCTTCCCGTTTTTTTATTTTTTGTTATTTTTTTAAAAAAGGGGTCAAGCCCCGGGGGATGGGGTCCCCAGGGCCCAAAAAATAGTAAAAGAAGGGGGGCCACACAGCCCCCCTTGTAAAAAATAAATAAAAAAATAAAACGGCTTCTCACCGGAGGCCACGCCCCCTTTCTCCACCACTCTGCAAACGCGCCCCCCTGGCGCGTTGTTAGATGGGGAATTAATTCCATTTGAATACTGAGGGTCCCTGGGGGCCAACTAGCCCACCAGGTACCGCCAATATGCGCAAGGGAGCTGCGTTGCAGAGAGGTGGTCCGAGGCCATGCCCCTTTTTACACCACTCTGCAAACACGCCTCTTGGCGCACTGCTGGTGGGGTGATGAGGTCCTCTTATGTCCTGAGGCGCGTTTGCAGATTGGTGAAGAAAGGGGGTGTGCCCTATTTCTACATCTCAGCAATCCCACTGCCTGGGGCTTAGTGGAGGTAAGAGGTAGGCTAGTTGGCCGCTAAAGGACCCCCAGCAGCGAAGGGGACTTCAATCCCCATCCAAGAGTGCGCCAGGGAGCGCGTTTGTAGAGTGGTGAGCAAAGGGGGCGTGGCCTGCTACGAGTACTTACCAATGTTGCTTTGTGGGACTTACTGGAGGTAATATGAGGGGTAGTTGGCCCCCAAGGATGTCCTTGGGGGCCAACTACCCCTCTTGTTAGCTCCAGTAAGTCCCACACAGTGGGATTGCTAAGACGTCTTCGGAGGCCATGCCCCCCTTTCTCCACCACTCTGCAAACGCATCTCCTGGCAGACTACGGGATGGGGGATGAAGTCCAATTTACTCCTGAGGGAGTTTGGGGGCCAAGAAGCCCTCCTGGTACCTCCTGTAAGTCCTACGCAGCGGAATTCCTGAGCACTGGTTGGAGGCACAGCACCCTTTCTCCACCACTTTGCAAACGTGATTACTACTTAAAGAAGCATCTTTCTGCACCTCTGACTTAGAGGTAGTTTTAATCCCCCTGCCCTATTATGTACTAGGGCCTTACAGAGGAGGTCATGCCAATCACAGGGGTACCCGAATGCATAGTGTTCCCTAGTGTATGTTGGTGTTTTCACTGTATTCTAAGTGTCTTTTAGTATAGCACTGGCTCTAGACCTGGTTAGTCAGAGTCAGTTACCACCAGTACCCGTCAGCAAAAAGTTGGGGGCACAGGATGATTTTGCAACAAGGCCTCTTTCTGCTCCTCTGTTGGTTGTTTCTGCACATCTCTTGCTTCTTCCTGCACTTTTCTTTGTCTTTCTGGACTTCTGTTGCCTCTTTCTGCATTTCTCTTGCTTCTTTCTGTGCATTTGTTCCTCTTTCTTCACATGTCCTACCTCTGTAGGTATAGTTAGAAATTAGCATTTAAAAAACCTTTGAAATGCACTGAAAAAACCATAGATTTCAGGCACATTATAGTTAGAAATTAGCATTTAAAAAACCTTAGAAATTCACTGAAAAAACCACATGTTTCCGGGACTTTATAGTTAGAAATTAGCATTTAAAAAACCTTAGAAATTTACTGAAAAAACCATAGGTTTCAGGAACGTTATAGCTAGTTGGACATTTCACTCATACAAAACCTGTGAAATTCGGCCATTATATTTAGTTGAGCTAACTATAATTCGCGCCCCCGCAATGCACTGCTGATGACGTCACATATTACATTGTTATTGTTATTGTTATCAGTACTTATAAAGCGCACTGTAACCCTACGGGCATCCTGGTGCTGAGATACATGTGCACTACCACCATAAGTGCTGAAAGGAGAGCCATGCTACGGAAGAAATGCTTATGCTCTGGGATAGAGCCAGGTCTTTATTTTCTTTCGGAACTGCAACGGGTCTTGCATCTGCCTAAGATCAGTGGGAAGACCATTCCAAAGCTGCGCCGCTGCAATGCTGAAAGCTCTTCCCCCCAATTTTGTTTTTTTAATCCTCTTTACTTTTATCAGATTGGCCGAGGAAGAGCGAAGACTACGGATGGGGGCATACCATCCAAATTTGCTCTGCAATGGTTTAGGCCCAAGCCGGTGCAGCGCCTTAAAAACAATGCAGAGCGATTTAAATTGTATCCTCTGTAATACCGGGAGCCATTGAAGCTCCGCCAGAGCCTGAGATGCTGATGACCATCGTGGTCTCATTAAAGCAAGCTTTGCCGCCACAATCTGAATTCTCTGGAGTCTCCCGATCATGTACTTTGGAGACTCCAGCAGCAAAGCGTTGCAATAATCCAAACGACTCAAGATAACACTCCTTACTACTTGTGCTCGGGCCTGGGTTGGTAACATCGGAAGAATCTTCCGAAGTACTCTAATGAGAGAGAAGCTGCTCCCCACAATCTTATTAACTTGAGTTTCTAGGCTCAGCTTGTCATTGAAGCTAATTCCTAGGTTGCGTACCGTCTCAGAGGGTACCAATGGTGTACCCGTGGGAATAGGCCAGAAGCCCGTTGGAAGTGAGAATGGCACTTTCCCAGTGGCACAGCATAAGATCTCCGTTTTGTCTCCGTTCAATTGCAGGGAGTTATTTCTCAGCCAGTGTACCATATCTTGCATACAGGCGTGAAATTTCCTATTGAGACGGAATGATCCCCCTCCAGCGACAGAATAAGCTGTGTGTCATCAACATAATTCACAAGGCTGACATTATGTGACTTAATGACAGCGATCAAAGGGCTCATGTAGGCATTAAATAATATCGGGCTGATCGCAGACCCCTGAGGGACACCGTGCCTAATATCAACAAAATCTGATTGATAAGGGGGGAGAGCCACTGCCTGTCGTCTATTGGCCAGATAAGATTGAAACCATTTCAGAGCCACGCCCACCACCCCTGCTCACTCCAGCCTTGCCAAAAGGACCGCGTGGTTAACCGTATCAAATGCGGCAGACAGGTCCAGCAAGATCAATATAGCTGATTGTCCCCTGTCTGCTCGCATTCGAAGATCATCCAGAACGGTTACCAAAGCAGTCTCTGTCCCATGTCCTGGGCGGAAACCAAATTGCACATCCTCCAGCTTGTTATTAACCTCCAAGAACTGGGAGAGTGCCTTGCTCACCAGGCGCTCTGTGATCTTCATTGGATAAGGTAAAAGAGAGATGGGCCTATAACTCTTAGGGCAAGCTGGGTCGTGCGTGGGTTTTTTCAAAAGTGGTGTTATTATTGCTTGTTTCCAGCATGTCGGTACCAGCCCGCTACTCAAAGATTGACTACACTTCTGTCGGAGTATTGGGACGAGTTCGGATCCTAGCTCTTTCCATATTTTATGAGGGTGGGGGCCCATAGGGGAGCCTGAGGAGACACCTAGGGCTACTTTATTAAATTCCTCCTCTGAGGGTAACTCAAAATGATCTAAAAGGGCCACCTGATCTGATGGCTTGGTCCCACCAACCCAACCCTCTTGCTTATTTGGTGTTGACCTACTATCCACCCCACCGGAGATGACCAAGTCATCCCCTTTCAGCCCTTGAATGATTTTGCTTATCTTATCCTCAAAAAAGGTTGCTAAACTATCACATAAATCCTGTGTGGGAAGAATCTTGGGGCATATTAGCAAGGGCTTTATCGCCGCTTTAGCGGCACGTTTTGCCGCTAAAGCGGCGATTTTTTATCGCCCTATCAGCAAGCTGTCGCTAACAGGTGTTAGCGACAGCTTCCAGGCGATAGCGACTGGTTTGGGTGCCGCTTTGCATGTCAGTGTTCCCAACCTAACAGCGACTGAAAGCAGTCGCTAACATACCTATCGCCTATTAGCAATGCCCGCGAAGCGATAGAAAAACGCGCGCTAACCACGATTAACGCTGGATTTTTACACCTGGTAGAAACCTGACTTAGCCATTATAGTCTATGGGAGGTGGATTCTACGGTTAAGTCCCCACCTGCCTATTAGCGAGATTTTCCTTAGCGATGGGAATTTATCGCTGGAATTCTCGCGTTATTGCTGGGATTCGCCGCTATCGCTGGATATTTTATCGCATTGGAGATAAACGTTGCTAATAACGTGTTATCTCCGTGATAAAATCCAGCAATAGGCGGCAAGTTGTTGCTAATATGCCCCCTTGTTTTTTGTGCAATCTGGGCTAGCAATATCATTAACAATTTTAAAAATACTCTTAGTACTATTGGGTGCCTTCAGAATAACATCTGCAAAGTACTCTGCTTTTGCAGTGACAATTTCTTTTTTATAACTGACTATTTTCTCCTTCCATGTGTCTTTATCCTTTTCTGCATACGCCTTCCTCCACTGCCACTCTGCCTGTTTACATCCCTTTTTCAAATTCCTCAGTTTTTCATTATACCAAGGGGTAGAAGGTCTCCCCAATTTTCTAATATTTTTTAATGGGGCAATCTGATCAAGCTTTTCATTTATGTGTCCACAGAAAGCTGCATAGTTCTCTTCCACCTGTTTTCTTAAATCAAAGGACCCATTAGTGTGGAATACAGGGGACAGTTTTGCCCTCTTCAAAAGTCCATTCCAGTCCCTGCCTAGAAAACTCCTTTCCGCCTTGGTGGTAGAAGCACTCAACCTGGGGTTAAACACCTGAAACTTAACCAAGTGGTGATCAGACCAACCCACTGGTGGGATATTTTCCACTCTGATGGAGTTTTTATCGGCAAAGATCAAGTCCAGTACATGCCCTCCCTTGTGTGTAGGTTCTGTAATCCATTGTGGCAGATTCAAGTTCTCACAAGATTGTAGGAGGTTTTTTTAACCTGAATCCAGGCTCCCATTGGTCCACAGGTTAAAATCTCCTAGGATGAGTAGTCTAGCATGGGTAAGTGCCATATTACTAAAAACATCAGCTAAATCCTACTGGTGTTGAAGACTAACTGCCCCAGGGGACCTGTAACAAACCATACCAGTCAACACGTGTCCATTGTGATCTTTTAGAAAGAAGCCCAGCAGTTCAATACCTGTCACCTCATCAATGTCCACTGGCGAGATATCCCATATCTCTTTAAAAATAATCCCAACCCCACCACCTCTGCCACTAGATCTTGGCTTATGAAATGCTTTGTATCCCGGTGGACAGGTCAGGCCCAGCTCCATATCTGACCCGGGATGCGTCCATGTCTCTGTCATGAACAGGACATCCAAATTATGTGATTCCAGCAATATTTGAATCTCCATATAGTGCTTTGGTAATGACCTGACATTAAGCAGTCAGTGACATCACTGATGATATCACTGATGACATCTCAAATGACATCACTGATGACATCACTGATGACATAATCCACGTGATAATCTGATGCACCTCCTCACACCCTAATATAACCTTTGATACACCCACTCTAAAATACAGACTACCATTTTCAAAACCATAGACACACCAATACCAGTTACTACATACCCACTCACTGATTCCTAGGTCTACACACATCCACTTATTCACCTATACAGTCACTAATACATGCAGTCACTCATCAATACAGCACTATCATATGCACTTATACACCTATAGAGACACTCACACAGCGCCACTCACCCATAGAGTTACTCACACACCTATACAGTCATACAAAGTATCAATCACACTCCCATTTACTCACCTATTCAGTTATACACACACCACCTCACTTATTCATACATATACTAACACATACTTACTCTCTTATACAATAAATTATACAAGCACACACTCATCCATACAGCCATACTCACAATCACTCACTCTCACATCTAGTCATTTATATACTCCAACACTCACATATACTGCCTTTCACATATGTAGATACTAACACATGTACCACTGAGACATCCTTTCACTCACCAACAGAGCCATACACACACTCACCAACCCATACAGCCCCTCACAGATGTAATCTTGAACCCATAGATCCAGTGAATAACCCACTCACACATCCATGCAGGGAGTCATATACCCCCCACCCACCCACACAAACACTCAGGCACCCATACAGATACTTAGACAACCAATTAATAACCCATATAGACACTCATGTAGATACTCAGCAACCCATTGAGCCGCTTACACACCAATTGAAAGACTGATACAGACATTTACACAGTTTAGTTACTAACCCATGCATTCACTAAGACACGTTTAATCACTCACTTATACATACAGTCACTCACCAACTAAATCATCCATTCAAACACTTATACACCCACTTAGTCTTCAATACACCTTGGCATATATATATATATAAAACATACTTAAACTTTTCAGAAACAGATAGTCACTGGATGATGTCATCAGTGATGTCATTTGAGATGTCATCAGTGATGTCACTGACCATGTCATGAATGATGTAATATGTGATGTCATCAGCAGTGCATTGCGGGGGCGCGAGTTATAGTTAGGTGAACTAACTATAACGGCCGAATTTCACAGGTTTTGTACGAGTGAAATGTCCAACTAACTATAACCTTCCTGAAACCTGTGGTTTTTACAGTACATTTCTAAGGTTTTTTAAATGCTAATTTCTAACTATAACGTCCCTGAAACCTGTGGTTTTTTCAGTGAATATATATATGTATATATATATTATCTACTGGCGGTCGCCAGTAGATAGTTATAGTTAGGACCTATTTTCCATAGGAAATTCGCAACATTCTATTTCCAATAACTTTGGCGCCGGTTGATGAATCTTCACGGAATTTTCAAAACTCGTGGGGCGCTCCGGTCTGCTCCTATCCTGAAAGGTTCGGGGTGATTCGGCAAGCGGGGGTCGAGAAAAAAGGGGGGTCCCAAAACGGGTTTTCTCCATGTTAATTCCCATAGGAAATTTTAGACACGGCTACAGCCCGAACTGCTGACTGGAATTACACCAAATTTGGCAAAAAGGTAGCGCTTGGTTCAGAAAGCGACCTTTTTTTAAATGGTGTAAATCCGTTCAGTAGTTGCGGAGAAATTCAAAAAATAAGAGTCAAAAAATCAATTTCCCATAGGAAACTTTATGCAAGGCTACAGCCCGAACTGCTGAACGGAATTACACCAAATTTGGCAAAGAGGTAGTTCTTGGTTCAGAAAGAACCCTTTTTGTTAAATGGTGTAAATCCGTTCAGTAGTTCCTGAGAAAATCAAAAGTAAAAACACATATATATCTGGGCGGAGCCTAACCACACATGTCATCGTGAGATCTGATGTAGTGAATCGAAGATTTTGAGGGTTACCAAAAGGAGAACTATAAAGGGTGATAACAGACTTTAGTTACATTAGAATTCATTTGTTGATGGTACCATACTAATTTCAGGAATTGTGGTGTGTTCTAAGGTGATTTTACCCTGTGAAAAACCTTCTGCTGGGATATCATGAATCATGTTTGAGAGAAAACTATTTTCACATGCTTGTCCCATACAGTTTTGGAAGGTGCTCCAGAAGCTAAAATGAGAGCATATTTTCTGTAAATTCACATTATCTTTCTCAGTCATGTGAGAATGAAGTCTGACATTCTCAGTAAAACATGTACATCCAACAAGGGCAGAGACTGTCAGTTGATTCCTTTGTGTTCTACTGCAGCTTCCCAGAGTGTTCTAAAGAACAACTAGAGCGCTAACGGTCTTACTTATGACAAAAGTATGGCACACCTGAAGCCATCTTGATTGGAATAAACTGGTAACACAAAACATTTAATTTAAAAAGGAACAAAATGAGGGGTTTCATTTTGCCATAGAAATTATGGTTAGTGCTGTAGAAAGAAAAATTAGGACATGTTTTAAGTGAGATCTCAAATATCTTCCTGGTATATTTCAACAGGAGCAGCCTGTCAGTTGATGCCTTTGTGTTCTACTGCAGCTTCCCAGAGTGTTCTAAAGAACAACTAGAGTGCTAACAGTCTTACTTATGACAAAAGTATGGCACACCTGAAGCCATCTTGATTGGAATAAACTGGTAACACAAAACATTTAATTTAAAAAGGAACAAAATGAGGGGGTTCATTTTGCCATAGAAATTATGGTTAGTGCTGTAGAAAGAAAAATTAGGACATGTTTTAAGTGAGACCTCAAATATCTTCCTGTTATATTTCAACAGGAGCAGCCTGTCAGTTGATGCCTTTGTGTTCTACTGCAGCTTCCCAGAGTGTTCTAAAGAACAACTAGAGTGCTAACAGCCTTACTTATGACAAAAGTATGGCACACCTGAAGCTATCTTGATTGGAATAAACTGGTAACACTTAAAACATTTAATTTAAAAAGGAACAAAATGAGGGGGTTCATTTTGCCATAGAAATTATGGTTAGTGCTGCAGAAAGAAAATTTAGGGCATGTTTTAAGTGAGATCTCAAATCCTCTTCTATTTCATTAGAAAATTCTGACATGCAGACTGAAACAATCACTTTCAATACCAGCAGTAGACTTCCAGTTAACTCCATGGTGAGCAGTAGCTTTATTACAGTGATCTAATGAACAACTAGAGTGCTAACATTCTGAATTTATGGCAAATGTGTGACACATCTGAATGCCTTCTTGATGGAATCAAAGTAAAAAACTGAAAGCATTTCCTACTGAGGAGACTGCAGTAAATGACGAAATTAGGAAACTTCATAACAAATAAGTCTCCCAAGATGGCCACCAGAGAAAAAAGAGCCCAAATGTAGCACAAATATCACCCAGATGTAGCCCACATATAGCCCAATGACAGAAGTGTGCAAAACACTTTTTATTTTTAGTTTTTCTGCAGTTTTATATAGTGCAAACTGGTCAGGTATTGGAGCGTTACATCTTACTTGGACCCCTTATTGCGTATTTTGCACGAAGTACATGAGATTGATCTTGCGAAACATTGACCTTTACGATTCTGTTAACCTGAAGTTGCTCTGAACCGGGCTTTGTAACACCCGTTTTTACCTACTGGTTTTAATTAATTCTCAATGTATTGTATTAGGAAAGAGGATTTACTGTTTTTATGTACACTTTAATGATCTATGTTTCTAAATCAGATCAAATAAAGTTTAATGAATTTTATGGCAGGACGGAGGTGAGGATTATGCATATCTTTCCTCACTTTATTTGCATAGCAGTTCAAAGAAAACGTAACACAACAATCATTAAACAAAAGACTACACAACCCATGAACCATTAGGGGGTAGTCTCCAAGGCAACTATAGTCCAATCATATCACAGTCCATCGTATATAATATCGTGACGTCCTTTCCGCTTCCTCTTTCTTCACTGCTCGTCAGTTAAGTGCATTCCTTACATTCTTGGCTTAATCTGACGTTGTTGCTGTTTGTATAGCGGTTTCTTGTGCACGTTATTAGCATTATTGCCTTGGTATTGTTTCATATTCCCTGCGCAGCAGGCTCTTGCCCGAGCGCGTTCTCCCCTCGCAGTTTCTCCCGCTGTGTGCTCTGCGCGCGGTGAGATCCTGTCAGGCGCGTCTGGTCCGAGCGAGGCAGCTCCGTCGAGCGCTCCCGCTGGTCTTTACGCGCGTTTGGTAATCCGGTCACTACTTTAGTGTCCGCTTGATTCCCGACCAACCCTCGCCTAATTTTGACACCGCTACGCGGTGATTTCCCCACACGGCCATGTTAGTGACCAGCGCCACCTGGTGGTGGTAATTGGTATTGAGCCTCGGTCTATTCTTATAACAGCTTCGGGGAAAGCCCAGCTGTTGGAGCACCGGCGAGGGGGCTGCCTTAAGGATTTTAAGGGCATTTGTTCTGTGCTCACACCCTCTGCTATCATGTCTTCTCCAGAAGACCATTTTTACTCCTCCTACCAGGAAGTGGAGGAGGAATGGCCCCCAACTTCTCCCTCCAGCAGTGGACCAAGCCCTCTCTCTGGCTATTTCTAGGCGCTGGCTCCTCTTAGGGATCAGGTTGATAAGCTGGCGAAAAGCATCCCTGGGGTGTTCAGTGACCCAGATCTGGTGGTGGCGGGTCCCAGTAGCTCCCAGATGGGGAATAAAAGGGCCGTTAAGCATAACGCGGGGCACTTGGAAGGATTTGATAAACTTACGGAGACCTTCCTCAAGAGTGCGCAAACGCTAAAACATGCACCCTGCCGGGAGGAGGAGGGGCCCGGAGAAAATTGCGACACTGTCACCACTATTGTAGACCCCGACGGCGGGTTTCCCTTAGAGGGAGAGGGTGTATCGGAGGACGATTTCTCCTCCGATGAGGATAAGGACTCGGGGCGTCCCTGGCGTCCAGAGTCCCACTCCTCTCAGTCCCCGGTTGGGGACGGGGTCCACTCGGACATGTTCGAGCCTACCCAAATTTACCATCCTAGGTCAGCGGAGTGGACACCTGATGCCAAAGTGGCAGAGTATGTGGTGGGGAAAATCCATCAACCCCTTGAAAGGGAGGTCAGGAATAGAATGAGGGGAGAATGCCCCAGGCCCTCACTGAAGGGGAAGGTGGCACACACACCTGAAATTGATGAGAAACTATGTACCTTTTTCTCCAAGTATATGAGGGATCCCAAGAAAGGAATTGATAGGTCTTGGACGTGGTAGGGCCCTTGACCCAAATTATTCAATTGACGGAGCGTTCCAAAGAGTCAGGATCCCCTTTGTCCACAGATATTGTAGCTGGTTGGGCGCACTACCCTAAACCCTAAAACACTACCCCCTCCACTACCCAAACACCACTGCACTACCCTAAACCCTAAAACACTACCACCAGCACGACACCCTACACTACCCAAACATAACTGCACTACCCTAAACCCTAAAACACTACCACCAGCATGACTCCCTATACTACCCAAACATCACTGCACTACCCTAAACCCTAAATCTACCCACAACACAACCCCCTACACTACACAAACACCACTGCACTACCCTAAACCCTAAAACACTACCCCCAGCACGTCCCCTTCACTACACAAACACCACTGCACTGCCTTAAAGCCTAAAACACTATCCCCAGCACGACCCCTACACTACACAAACACCACTGCACTACCCTAAACCCTAAATCTACCCCCAGCATGACCCCTTACACTACACAAACACCACTGCACTACCCTAAACCCTTAAACACTACCCCCAGCATGACCCCCTTCACTACCTAAACACAACTGCACTACCCTAAACCCTAAAACACTACCCCCAGCACGACCCCCTTCACTACCCAAACACAACTGCACTACCCTAAACTCAAAAACACTACCCCCAGCACAACCCCCTACACTACCCAAACAACACTGCACAACCCTAAATCATAAAACACGACCCCCTACACTACACAAACACCACTGCACTACCCTAAACCCTAAAACACTAGAACCCAGCACGACCCCCTACAGTACACAAACACCACTGCACTACCCTAAACCCTAAAACACTACCCCCTACACTACACAAACAAAACTGCACTACCCTAAACCCTAAAACACTACCCCCAGCACGACCCCCTACAATACACAAACACCACTGCACTACCGTAAACCCAAAACACTACCCCAGCACTACCCCCTACACTACCCAAACACCATTGCACTACCCTAAACCCTAAAACACTACCCCAGCATGACCCCCTACACTACACAAACACCACTGCACTACCCTAAACCCTAAAACACTACCCCCAGCACGACCCCCTACACTACCCAAACACCTCTGCACTACCCTAAACCATAAAACACTACCCCCAGCACGACTCCCTACACTACACAAACACCACTGGACTACCCTAAACCCTAAAACACTACCCCCAGCATGACTCCCTACACTACCCAAACACCACTGCACTACACTAAACCCTAAATCTACCCCCAGCATGACCTCCCACACTACACAAACACCACTGCACTACCCTAAACCCTAAAACACTACCCCCAGCACGACCCCCTACACTACCCAAACACCACTGCACTACCCTAAACCCTAAAACACTAACCCCAGCATGACCCCCTACACTACCCAAACACCACTGCACTACCCTATACCCTAAAACACGACCCCCTACACTACACAAACACAACTGCACTACCCTAAACCCTAAAACACTACCCACAGCATGACCCCCTACACTACACAAACACCACTGCACTACCCTAAACCCTAAAACACTACCCCCTACATGACACAAACACCACTGCACTACCCTAAACCCTAAAACACTACCCCCAGCATGACCCCCTACACTACACAAACACCACTGCACTACCCTAAACCCCCCTACACTATACAAACACCACTGCATTACTCTTAACCCTAAAACACTACCCCCAGCACGACCCCCTCACAGCACAAACAACACTGCACTACCCTAAACCCTAAATCGACCCCCAGCACGACCCCCTACACTACCCAAACACCACTGCCATACCCTAAACCCTAAAACACTACCCCAGCATGAACCCCTACACTACCCATACACTACTGCACTACCCTAAACCCTAAAACACTACCCCCAGCACTACCCCCTACACTACACAAACACCACTGCACTACCCTAAACCCTAAAACACTACCCCAGCACTACCCCCTACACTACCCAAACACCACTGCACTAACATAAACCCTAAAACACTACCCCCAGCACAACCCCCTACACTACACAAACACCACTGCACTACCCTAAACCCTAAAACACTACCCCCAGCACGACCCCCTACAATACACAAACACCACTGCACTACCGTAAACCATAAAACACTACCCCCAGCATGACCCTCTACACTACACAAACACCACTGCACTACCCTAAACCCTAAATCTACCACCAGCACAACCCCCTACACTACCCAAACACCACTGCACTACCCTAAACCATAAAACACTACCCCCAGCATGACCCTCTACACTACACAAACACCACTGCACTACCCTAAACCCTAAAACACTACCACCAGCATGACCCCCTACACTACTCAAACACCACTGCACTACCCTAAACCCTAAAACACTACCCCAGCACGACCCCCTACACTACCCATACACCACTGCACTACCCTAAACCCTAGAAAAGAAACCCACACCCCATGCCCAATCCCCCTTACTTCTCACTCCTCGTGGTTCCTCTCTCCTCGTGGTTCCTGCTTCACGTCGTCTCTGAGGGGCGGTGCACGTCGTTGTGAGGAAACGGAACAGCCTCTGTTTCCTTACAACGACATGGATCGTCTACATGTTTTTAGAACGCATGGTCATTTACCATACATACCTTTACAACAAAATTCGTTGTAAAGGCATGCGTGGTAAATGACCATGCGTTCTAAAAATGCGTAGTAATGACTTCGTGATGTACAACGCATGCGTGGTAATGCATGCGTTGTAATGGTATCGCAAAGTAAAAAGTCGTTGTAACGGCTGTTTACCGATCGAAGCTGGCCCCTGTTCTTCAGTGAGACGTTTATTTGATTAATTAGGAGGAAGGAATGTGGTTTTTTTACCGAAAAGTGCATTCCCGGCTGTTGTATTGTGAAAGTGTCCGCGCGGCCTGGTTTCACTTCCGGTGAGAGAGTGGAAGAGTCTGTTAGGATCTAAAGGAGTTCTGTTGTTGGACGGGGCCGGCGCGACATGTCATCAGAAAACATAGCTAATGGAAAGCGTCCTCCCTGAAGTGTGGAGCAGTGCCATGAGAGGTCAACGAGTGTGCGTCCCACCGCAGTATGACCGTACTGCGTGACCCATGTGCCACCTCCAGGGTACGGGAGGCAGAAGCGGCATCGCAGGTCCTCTTGAAGACCGTTGTAGCACTAATTCTACATTTTGGTACTAGGGCATTTTAACTTCGTTGTTCCTGCCAGATACAAAGAGAAGATCCTGTGATATTCAGTGCCCTCGTTACCTTTTTTGTGGGTTGTGGTGCTTGTCACTTCGCTTCCCCGCAGGTGCACACGACTGGGCACCCCACCTCGTGTGCCATCTGCAGGGCCTCTGCCCTCGGATCACTGGTTTCGGTTTCTGGAGTGGCAACATAAACAGTTGCTCCCAAAGGACTAGCCTGAACACTTAGGTGAATATCCCCTGCACCAGCATTCCACGGAAATTCTTTCCTAGCTCTCCCACGTCAACGAGGACGTCATAATAGCACGGCTCCGCTCGCGACACCGTATGACGTCATCGGAGCCATAAGAGGACCTCGTCGGCGTGCTGACGTCAGTTCCACCCATTTTTTCCGTGCCACCGAGGCAAACAGGGGACCGAGACATGTTCACATGTATACATAGTATAATAAATATATATATATTCACTGAAAAAACCATAGGTTTCAGGCACGTTATAGTTAGAAATTAGCATTTAAAAAACCTTAGAAATTCACTGAAAAAACCATAGGTTTCAGGCACGTTATAGTTAGAAATTAGCATTTAAAAAACCTTAGAAATTCACTGAAAAAACCATAGGTTTCAGGGGCGTTATAGTTAGTTGGACATTTCACTCATACAAAACCATAGAAATTTCCCCGTTATAGTTAGTTCAGCTAACTATAACTTGCGCGCCCGCAATGCACTGCTGATGACGTCACATATTACATCACTCATGACATGGTCAGTGACATCACTCATGACATCACTGATGACATCTCAAATGACATCACTGATGACATCACTGATGACATCATCCTTGTGATAGAGTGGCAGACCTCCTCTCACCCGAATATAACCTTTGATACACACACTCAAAAATACAAACTGACATTTTCAAAACAATGGACATACCAATACCAGTTACAACACACCTATTCAGTGTACGAGATTGCAACTTTTTGTGATACAGATTTTCCCTCCTGTCCATTCTGAAGACAAAAACCAATTTGCGGTTTATTGCATGCATTATATTGCTTTATTCTTTCCTAATAATCATATGTATTTAAAATGTGTTGCGATAGTGAGATACACTATGACATTTAACATGCAACATTTATTCTAGTAGATTAGAATTTAGTACTATGATCTGTTGGGGCTACTAATGTAGAAACATGTGGAATCACTGGCAAATCACTCCCATAATCTTTCAGTCATTGAAGGAGTATACAAGATCTGCTTTTTTAAAGGCAGCTCATTGTCCTACAATTGGGATTTCTAAACGCCAATTGATCAGGGCTGGTGCCAAGTTAGAATTTCAGTATATTCACATGGAATAAATATGTGTACAATTACCCTAAATGAGAATCATTTGCATAGTAGCTATCATGAATAATTGTCATGGCACTTCCCGTGGGCTAGAACAGAGGCTGACAGTAAAGAACAGGCTCTTGTTTCTCTATCTAACATGTAATTGATGTTTTACTTGTTTCCTCAGCACGTTACTGCTGGAGGTTGATAAGTGGACAACAAATGGCTAATTCATTGTAGTCGACACTGGTAATTTCTGCAATGGAGCTATTGCAATGATCACTACAATAAGAAAAATGAAAAGAGTAAAAAAATTGGCAATGAAGATTTTTAGTCTTTATTAACACATGGTTGATTGTTGCACTTTCTACTGCATTTCTTAATTAGATATGTGATAGTGAACCATATTCAAGAATCCAAACTATACAATGTACTATTGGTCATACAAGGCAATCAAACTGTCTTCATTTTGTCTGTAATTCAATATGGAGACATGACTTTGGAAGTGCTTAATTTCCACCACTCTACCCATTTTTTCACTGTTATTCCATGGAACGACTCGTAGGTCATGACTAGGGGTAGTTCAAAACTGTGGGGATTTTGGTAATGTTCCCTCTGATTCTGATTGATTGACTGATCGTCATATTTTTGAAGCATTGCCATAGGTTGTCCTGGCATGGTCACCTTAATATCTGCTAGTCAGTGGCATCAGCATTTGAAACTGGAATCCAGTGAGGAAGGTGATCAAGCAAAAAGCAATTTGATTCCAAGCTGCTGAAATAATAGTGCTATGGGTGTAGTCTATGTGGGGACTGTAGAGTAGAACAGGGAAGGAGACACTGAAGCAAACCTTACTCCTTTCACACCCGTGGAAGTAGAGAAGGTTGTGATGCTGGATCAAAATTCAAAGCATTTAAGATACTCAACAATCCTTGCATGGCATAGGCGCTGGAAGTAGGAGTGTGGTGGGTGCTGCAGCACCCCCAAAATAACCATAATAGATTTTAGAAGGTGAGCAATCAAAATGTCTTTACATTTTGTTTTTATTTTGTCACATTTGCTTTGAATTCAAAGATTGACGCCAAATGTTGGACTTCATCTTCAGACATGGAGAATTATGTTTATTTTCCTCTTCTGACTGTAAAGTTAGAGGATTCTGTAAAGTGAACTGTATGACAATATTGCTGGAGAACAGGGTGTGCGAAGGGAAAAGATGTATGATGTCAGTTATTTTCTAACACACAACAACATTTAAATACCTGTAAATAAACTATACAAATATTTCAAAATATAGCAGGAATTAAGAAAACACAAATGAAGCATATTTTTTTTGTAAGTCTGAAGTGTGGTAAAAAAAAATGTTTAATAGCATCGAAAAAAATCAAGGCACTTTACTTGGTGATGCACAAATGATAAGTATTCACTGAAACCTGATTTTCATAAACCTTATAGTTTGTGTGCTATATAGGTTTAATGGTGAAACTGCATGTCTGTGCAAAGTAAGTGCCCATTTCAATGGAAAATGTGCTGTCTGTAAATTATAGTGCGATACGACACCATGGTTTAATAATATATTTGCCACAGTGTGTTTCAGAATACACCACTGGCTTCACACCACACCCTTGCCACTCTCCTACTGAATGGGCATTGCTCATTCGCTGCATTTGTTCTTTGTGTGACGCTTGGATTTTTCGCATTCCATATGACTTCAGTCTTGTAATATTAATGACAGCACCCCCATTCTGAAGATTTTTCCAGCACCTCTGTTGCATGGAATCTTACATGGAGCACTCTGTCCCATCCCTTGTAATGTCTGTCACAAACCAGCTTAAGCCATTCGGCGCACAGTGTGCCCTCCTGGTTGAATTCAAGTATGCCATCATCACATTCCTCTTAAACAAGCAAACAGTACACCTGCAAAACTTCATAAACTACCGCCCTAACTCAAACTCACCATATTTCAGCATAAGAGAAGTACCATGGCAAGTGGAAGTCTATCAGTGGGGTATCAGAGACAGCTGAGGTATCTAACTATTCAGGCAGATATTACAAAAGAGTTCTGTATATTAGACAACGCAAGTTAAACACGTACAGCCTCCCCTTTCAGCAGTTTATGATTCTGTGGACCATAACACTATCATCAAACACTAAAAGAATTAGCAGGAAAAACTAACATCACGCTGAAATTGTTCCAATGTCCCTCAGTGCCCACAGGTATCACCTGGAGATTGGACTGCTGGAATCATCCATTAGCACGGTGACATGCTGTGTGCCTCAAGCTTTCCCCTGATATTGGCATTTCAGCATTAGATGGTCCCTCTGATACAATAGGTTGGATGATGCCAGCGCACTTTAAAATGCACACTTTCAATAACCAGAAAACATTCCAGTAGAAAAATATCTTGGGCAGGCACTGAAACAAATGTCATTTGTTACTGTGCATACTTTGATCTGAATTCCTTACAACGTGGTGATTACACCAGGAGTCTTTACTTCAATAGTATTTTTACTTCACATCATTTAAGGGAAGTGCTTTTTAATTAACATATATTTATGTATAATTATATTTTAAAATGAAAACATATATTTTTAAATAAATTAATTGTTCATTTATTATATTTTTTTCTTCAGTTTTAAATTCAAATTACTTTATCTTTTAATGTGTTATCGTTTCAAGTATTTAATATATCATTATTAAATAAATATAGCCGTTTGTGTTGACATCAAAGTGGTATCACATTGGCAAACTGGATTTTTTTGTAATGTATTGAAATTAGGTCCGAAGTACTATATGGCAGCATCCTCTCTCTTCTGCCTAACGTGCGTTTGAGCGCTTTGCTTGGTGTATGAATGGCTGAACGGCCACCAACGAATTACAGGACCATATCTACTTATGGAAAACCATAATTTCATGGCCTTGTGACTACATGTAATGTTTTCGGTGTCTGAGCGATGATGTTCCTTTCTGTTTGTTCAGTATTAGCACCCTCAGTCGTGGTCCTAAAGGATAGAGCCACTTCACCCTTGTTCAGTGCTTTAAATGGGCCGGTACTGTCCCGTACGGAGTACGGGCACTTTTTTTATTTTGACAGGGAGAGTACCGGCATTTTTCAAGAGATAAATAAGTGTAGCCCGGAAGGGGCCCAAGTACTCCTCCCTCCCACCCGCAACTCCCCTCCCCCCCGTACGAGCTGACGTCAGCAGCTTGCACGCACAATATGTCTGACTGTGCCCTGCACCTTCTTGCCATGGAAAAGCACGGAGTGGCTGCCTATGTTTTTTCGCTGGGAAGGCTAGTTTCAACAAGAACTTGGTGGTACATTTAAAAAGTATAAAAACATTTTTCCAATGTTTGGCCTAGTGTTCGGGAACACTGCATCAGGGTCTGTCAAAATGCTGAGTTCGAAAATGAGGGCTTGTTTTTGTTTTGTACTTTTCTTCCTGTAAGGCACACACTGTCCCTTACTAAACAGCTGATCATGACTTCCTGCAAAAGCGTGGCTAAAGGAGATTTTTAAAAAATGCGTGCACCTTCGTCACCATGGGAGTAAATCAGGTGTTAACCAACAAAAGAGATCCATTTTTTTCGTCTTGTTTGCTCTGCCACAGTACGTGCTGACTGTGTGATTCTGAGAAAGGTGCATCTAGTCCGTATTTAAAGTTGTCATGCATGCCAGAATTTATTTGA
The DNA here is from genome assembly GCA_963921515.1 of Calotriton arnoldi. Classification (NCBI taxonomy): domain Eukaryota; kingdom Metazoa; phylum Chordata; class Amphibia; order Caudata; family Salamandridae; genus Calotriton; species Calotriton arnoldi. The sequence goes on from CAWUFW010007030.1 coordinate 965,142, forward strand.
AAAAGAATAAGATTACTGAATTATGTCTAGTTAGATAATAACATTGGGTTACATGTCCCATATTACAGTTGAAAAAGCAATATTGAACTGTTGCATTTTTCACACAATTACTAGAAGCAGGCGACATTGTGACATTTTCCCTCGTGTAATGTACGTAATTTTTATTACACAAAATTGCTCATATGATAAAATAGCACAAAATGCATTCGGCCGGAGTCTTGGAGTAAACTGAAAACGAGGTCGTATCTCGCATACTAAAATGACGCTGTCGACAGACTTGTTCGAATAGAAAATGAGTCGTTGACGAGGCACTCATAAGTTTCACAGCTCCTGTGAGACATTTTCTATGCAAATCAGCCTTCCGCGCGAGAAAAAGGCCAAGAAAAAAAAATTATGCAAAATAGTATACACAAAACCTTGTATTGGGAGAATACGCAAAATTTGGCCTGGTGGTACAGCATAACAGCCATATATGTAAGGTTCATTTAAATGCTACTTCAAGGATTGTTAAAATGTCGTCGAATATTTATGGTATCTCGTTTCCTTCCCAGTTCCTCGCTCCATTTAGAGTACATCAGATTTACATTACAGGTTCATTTTCCTCATATGATAGCGTTGTGCACCTCGAGTGGCAGATTTACAAGCCCCTTGCGCCACTTTTGCCTCACTTTTAACATGGGAAAAGTGACGCAAAAGTGGCGCAAGGGGCTTGTAAATCTGCCCCCTAATCTTCACTAAGGGGTACACGTGCGCAAATGTCCCTTCTAAGCCTGCAATGGATGGAATGGCGAGACAAAGGCAAGACTAATGAAGCGCCTAGGGTGGTGAATGTTCTCATATCACACGTACAACCACAGCTGTGCTGCTTATTCAGAGTATGCAGCCACTGTAAGGCAAAACCTGCAAACATTAGTCTGCAGTGTAATTTAGTTTTTCATAATGTTAAATTCCTATAAACCCATCACATCTTACCATGAATTTACATCACTATACTACGCAATAAAATACATTGTAAAAGTATCATAGGTCGAAAACATACTACCTTTTTAGCAATTATTTGCAGGCTGTTAATGCACAATAACCTGTGGAGCAGGGGCGGCTCCTACACTAGGGAGGGGCGTCACCCCACTGCTTTCTCGCAGTGCGAGAAGCAGAAACATAAAATGGTAATAACTACCATTTTATGTTTCTGCTTCTCGCACTGCGACAAAGCAGAACGGTTGGGTTGCGGGCAGGCGGGCGGGTGGGCGGGGCTGCTCTGCGAGTAGGGCAGGAGAGGAGTGGCGTGCCAACTCCTGAGTGAGCATGACTGGTTTGTTAGGCCCTCTGGGGCCGCCCAAACCACTCATGCACACTCTGCCCTTTCTCCATGCAGGCTGCAATGCAGCCTACATGGATTAAATGGCCTCCCCGTAAGCCCCTGGCTGGGCAGAGTCCCCACCAATCACAACATTGCCATTGCAGTGTTGTGATTGGCTTAGGGGAGGGAAGGGAGGCTGCCTGCTTCCTGTTCCTGCCGTAGGCAGGTGAGCAGGAGCCGAGAAAACGTGGACCCGGACGGTCGACAGGTAAGTTTTTTTTAAATGTATTATTACATTTACCCCCACCCCCCTCATGTTCAAACCTATTGGTCACTCACTGGATAGAATGCCGGCTAACGGGGGACCCAAGAGAGGGGGTCAGCTGGCTGTTACTGGCACTCATTCCTCACCAACGTTTGGTAAAAAATGGCTTCTTCCCATTAACCAGGGCGATAATATCTACAGCAGCCACAAGGATTCAGGGGGGGTCCAAAAGCTCCATGCAATCGTCAGTAGTCACTACATATCTATCAGATCAAGATGGGGGTGGCCTTGATTTGTCTGGATGGGACCGTGGGCCTCCAGGAATAACTGGTGATGATGCGTCCCTGAATGCAGCTTCAACTAACTACATTGGTTTGCTCCCTCCTGTGACTAGTACTACTGGGACAGGGCGGGTGGGTCTGATCCTGTGCTCACAGAGAACACCGGACTCTTTTATTGTCCCGCTCCCTACTCCTGCTTACCGACCCTTGGTGATACAGTGAGTGCAGGTACCCAGGGAACCAAGGAAGCACACCAGGTTCCTGTGTACCAGGCTCCCCCCTTCAGTGAAGCCCATGGTAATCCCTAGGGAGTCCCTCAGATAGATGGGTGTCCCCCAGGCAAGCGGGAGTTGAACAATGGGGCAAAGGCGAGTGGGGCTGTATCTCAGTCGAATCTGGAGATGGGCATGCTCATGTCACACAGCTTTCACAGCCCTTACAGGCAGGCCTAGCTGCTGTATCAGCAGCACAACCTCTGGACCCTGTCCCCATGGGGGGACTGGAGTTTTTTTTCACCCTTTCCAACTTGGGCAGTGTATCTGAGAGTGAGGCTAGTGATCATCAAGTGGTCCTATCAGTTCTAGCGGCTAAGGATTACATTGATCAGTCAGAGGTCCCAAGCAGGTCCCACATGAGCTCAGATATCTCTCATGGTATCACTACTACTCTTCCCTTGAGAGAACCCAGTGGTCTTTGGGGGTTGTCATCAATTCAGCAGGAGGATTTTGTTACTTCAGCCTTCGAGCAAGGGGTATTGGACTCCCTTTCATTACCCGATGGGGCAGAAGAGTTGCTATGGGACCCTGATGTGAGTGAGTTAACTCCCATCAATCACTCTCCATCTGTGTCTACTCCTCCTGCCATCTTATCAGTTGCCAATCAGACTAGCTCCAAGGATCAAGCTGCTGTGGAGGATTATCCTCCCTTGACTGGACTACCATTGGCGCAGGATCCTCCCACCCTGAATGCTATTTATCACTTCCCCCCTGCAGCACAGGGAGGAGTATCAGAAAGATTCATTGGCTTTGAAGTCGGCCCACCTAAATACTCAGTTTGTTCTATGGAAGCTAACTCAAAAACGTGGACCTCATTCCATCTTGTCTTGGAGTGGGGGCTACGTCTCAGACTGCCCTCTGCATGGCCAATGAGGAGAACCACTCAGTCATTACTCAGCATGAATCCAAATTTGCCAGCCTCTCATCCAGGGTGGAAGACCTGGAGAACAGATCACGCAGAAACAACTTATGGGTGGTGGTGGTCCCCGAAGGTTCTGAAGGATATGTTCCTAGGGGTTTTGTTGTCTGTTTGCTCTGAGAAGCCTTCCCTACATTGAATGAATGGGACATGGATTGTATGATCCAGAGGACGCATTCCATTTAGGCATCCCGGTAAGGGGGATACCCTGGAGCTATTCTCAACTACGTAGGAAATTTTATTTTGCGGGTGGAATTTTTTGTTTGTTCAGACTTTTGCCACCAAACAGTGGTGAGGCATTGGCAGCCCTGGGAGCATATCCCGGCACTCCAGAAGCTTGGGTAAATCGCTTCTCTTAGGGAGCCCGCACCTTTGGGGATTCGATTTGATGGTCAGACCTACTTTTGTTACGATAGCCCAAAGGTTCAGGAGTTGCTAACCAAATGGTGGCCGGGAAGCAGAAGCTTTCTCTGCTACATGTTCATGCTTAATCATGTTTGTTACTCTGTTAGGTAGAGCGGCTTGGTGTGTAGGTGGTCCCCATGGGTAAAGGGTATGGCATTGGGGGGCTCTGACCCTGGCTCAGGATGGGAGGGGGGCCCTCTGGAGGGCTTGGGGGGAAGGTCATGATTTGTAAAAATGTGTTTCTTCTTTTTCTTCTCTGGGAGGGGTTTACTGTTATTTTTCTGCTTTGTTCTCATTTTTCTTTTTGGTGTACTTGGGGAAGGGGCTAACCTCGGCTATGAGGTAAAACAGTTGGTGGCCCTGTGTGTAGGGGTAATGGCCCTTTCTTTAGCACAAAGAATGGAGGAGGTGGGATGGTTCACCAGGTTGGGAACTTGGGGTGCAGGGAGGGAGGTGGGTTTATGTGTAGGCAATTTGGGGTGATTGTTTTGTTTACAGGTTGTAGGGGTGAAAAAATAGAAAGGGTGATGTTAAACAAAACAGTTTGCTGGTGTACAATGGTGATTCTTAATCTATGCAAAGTTGTTCGGGCAGTGCTTTGGCAGAAATTTAAAGTAGTCTGAAGGGCAGCTTGTGGTGTTGAAGTCAGGGTGGTAATGACTGGTGATAGTGGGTGTTGTGGCTAGCAACTGCATATATTGTCCTGGAATATTAATGGGGTTAAGTCGCCACATAGGCATTGGATGGTTCTACAGGAATTTAACATCCTTAAACAGCAAATCATCTGCCTTCAGGAGACTCATTTATCTCATGCGGAATCTGTTTGATTAAAAAACCTCAGCTATAGAGTTTTATGGACTTCTTGCTTTACCTATGCCCAGAGGGGAGGTGGACTATTGGTTTGGGACAGAAAATTGGGGTTTTTGAGGCAAAAGGCCGATTCGGGTGTCCAATGGCTTTGGCAACTATCCAGAAGTACAATTTGTGCTTCACCATCTATGTCGTCTATGAAAAAAATAACGATGATCCAATAATTCTAGAAATTTTGATGACTGAGTTCCATCTCTGGTCAACGCCTCTCATTGTTTGTGAGGATTTCAATGTGATGCTTTGCCCTAAAAAAATCTACATTTCATGCCCTGGACCAGCGGACTACGGCCTTCTGGGGGAAGCATCGACTTGGGGGGGGGGGGCTTTGCCACAAATTATCTCCTTGTATGCACTGGTTGATCTTTAGCGTTTTGAGAGTCCTAACGAACCCAGCTTTACGTTCTATTTTGCCCCCCATAAATCTCTTTCACATGTAGATATGTTTTTTGTAACCAAAATGTTGGTCTTATCTTCGAAGTTGCTGCTGAACCCGAGAGTCATATCCGTTCATAACTCAGTTTCCCTGTTTATTCAACCTAGAGGTTCCCTTCAGCTCTCGGGGTTCAAGGGATGGATTTTTGAGCAAAGACTGCTTTTAGAGGAGGGTTATATCTCCTCCAGAGCTCTTATTTACGGGAGTTTCTGGAAGTTAACTTTGGCTTGGCAGCTCCTGCGGTCATTTGGGATGCATTTAAGGCTTCTAGTTGGGGATCAACGCTCCATTTCACTGTCCATCAATGCAGGGAAGCTTTGTTGGAGGAGATTAAGGGTTACCAGACTCTTAGCATTTTAGAGATCAATTTGGAATGTAGTGTAATCGCCAGGGTTGGGCCCTAGATTGATGCTCTTGTAGAATAGTTGACTGTCCTATGGGCTTCTCTTAAGAGGCGAATTTGTGATCAGGTGGTCAAAAATTCATGTGCTACGCAGATGTCAGGTTTTGACAACAGTGAAGAGGTGGGTCAGCTGATTTTCTTTAGAGTGAAGGACAATCTTAATACCATTCAGCAGATCAGGTCCGCAAAAGGGGAGATTGTTGTTGATCTGGCTGCTATTAGTGATGTCTTCCAGCAATTCTATAAGGGTCTTTATCGGGAGGACTATTTTCACTCTGCCGAAGCTATTGCTCAATCGGTGGGGTGGTATTTTCATCAGAAGGTGAGTCATATCCAGCGAGTTAATCTAGAAGCACCTGTGACTCTTGCTGAGGTGGAGACTGCCATTGGTTCTCTAGCCAAGGGTAAGGCTTCCAGCCCTGACCAGATCTTGTGAAGATTTATGGCACTTTCTTGAATATCCTGGCTCCTGTTCTTTGGGATTTGTTCAATTCTCTCGATGAGACCGGTCAGGTTCCCGAGACCTAGGATCAGATTGACATTATCTTCTTCCCTAAAAAAGGGAAGGATCCTACTCTCTGCAGCTCATATCACCGAATCTCATTAAACAATGTCGACTTGAAGATCTACATATGTATTCTGGCCAATCGGTTAGCAGCAGTTATCACGAGCTTGGTCGATTCCAACCAGCACAGCTTTTTTCCAGGTCATGATACAACCTTGCCTGTCGATACGGCAATAACCTCCCTGGAGGCTGCCTCTGCTGTCAAGGGTCCGGTAAGTATCATTTTATTGGACGCAGGGAAGGCCTTTAATAGGGTTTCCTGGCCCCCTTCATTGGGTGGTTATGGAGTCCACTGGACTTGGCTCCAGCTTTGCCTCCAGAGTCTGCTGACTTTACACTGGTTTGAAAGCAAGGATTCGCTGCGCAGGATCTTTTTCAGACTTTATCGTTATCGCCCGTGGTACTAGGCAGGTGTGTCCTCTTTCCCCTCAGCTGTTCGCCTTATACATCGAACTTTTTATCCACTCTCTCAAATTGCCCAAGGATATCCAGCCCTTGAGTATACATCAGGTTGACGATAAGCTTTTAGCTTACGTGGACGATGCAGCAGTTTTAACTCCTACCCAGGTCAGAGGCTTAAGGGCAGACGAGGCATTTGCTCACTTATTTGGAGAAGCTTCTGGCTATAAGCTGGATTTGGATGAAGCTCAGGTTCTGTCTAATGTCACTTCCTCTGTACAGGATAGGAGATAGATGCAGTCGGCAGCCTATTGAAGCAGGGTCTAGTTTTTCCAAATAGTGCCCCAGGCCCATTCTGTCCACATCTGAAGCATGAGAGTCTCAATTGTCCCTGCCAGCCCATAGACAGGATTGTGATAAAATTGTCCACACTGCCTTGAGCGTCTACGGAGGCAGTAGGCCCCATGCCCTCCTGTATAATCAGATGTATCTCTCCTATGACCTCTTCGTGTACATCTTTCTGAACATCAAGATGTAGCAATAACAGGATGCGTCTGTCATCTAGAAGAACAAAATTGGCTAAGAGTAGGAGTGGGGGCCAACTGGGACTTTCCACAGCTTTGGAAACTAAAATAGCGACAGAGCTTAAAATACACAATAACCTTATAAGGAGCTTCTGCCTTAAAGCTTTTCTGCAGTCAAGCACCTGCCAAAATTCGAACTTGTGGTCAACAGTTCCTCATCTCAAATGTATAAAAGGACTGCTTACTCTCCAGTTCATTGACCACCTCTCACAGTGTACTATTTTCACGACAGAGGTGCTCCCGGTTAACCGTTTGATTTAGCATTTTCAATTGAGGTTGTAATGCTTCATTGTACTTTGATGTTCAGTTTCTCTCTCTCTCTATCTTTCTTTGCATTGCCCTGATTTTAAACTTACTAGATTGCATGTTTTTGTTCCTGATCTGCGATGTGTCTTTGACACTAGTTACTTGCTAGACTGTATGGTGTTAGTTTTGATTAATAATGGGTCTTTGACATTTATTGTTTAAACTGTTTCTTGAATAAATGGTGCCACTCTGACTCAGTTCCTGCAGTTCACATGTGTGTCTTATTATTTTAGATAGCACATTTCTGCGCTAAATTAGGTGGTAAAAAATTACCCTCGAACACTATCTGGGAGTGGAGCTATCCGTGCGTGTTAGACTTGGCATCTTTTGGCATGTTTCCCCTGACTTTTTGCTTTCTGACCTCCCGGTTTTGACTCTGTTTTTGCTGGTGTAATGATTCTGCGCACTTTCCTCACTGCGGTCCAGGGGAAAGTGCAAGTGCTCCTGTATAAAATGTGTTATGGATTGGTGTTTCCATGATTGGCCTATTTGGTTTATGTGTCAGTCCCTTGTAAAGTGCACTGCGAGTGCCAGGGCCTATAGACCAAATGCTGTTGGTGGGCTGCAGCACTGGATTGTGCCACCCACGCAAACAGCCCGTAAAGTGTAACTCGGGCCTGCCAACGCAGAGCCTGTGCGCAGCCTGGGGCTGCCATGTCGACTTGGCAAGTGCACACACTTGCAAGTCTCTAAACCTTCCCTTTGCTACATGTTAGTCACCCCTAAGGTAGGCCCAAGGTACCCCTGTGGGCAGGGTGCGGTGTATGCGAAAGGTAGGACATGCCCGGGTGTGTGCGGCATGTCCTGATAGTGAATTACAGCCTAGTTCGTTTTTCACTATTGCAAGGCTACCTGTTCCCCCTAGGCCAGAATGGGCAGTTTTGATTATTACAGCTTATAATCCTAACTGACCCCGGGAACGTGGTAGAAATTCGAGTTTAGTATGCCTGGACTCAGAATGATAAAATGCATCTTTTAGTGAAGTTGGTTTTAACATTCTGTGTTTGAAAATACCACTTTTAGAAAGTGGGTATTTTCTTGTCTAACCATCCAAGCCTGCCTCTGCGAGGTTGTGTATTCCTTGTCTGGAATGTGAGTGACCGGGGCTGGGGGATGCCAGGAGACAGGGTGAGTCAGCACAGGGCTGAATAGCAAGATCTACATGTAGATGGGTGGGAGGGGTCGCACCTGGGCCCTGAATAGGACAGTGCCTTCCCTCCACAATGCTGGCTCCACCTCCTGTGGTGCGTCTGATGTCCCTGGCCTACTCACTGAAAGAAGGGACGGAGACTTGTCAACAAAGTGCTCCAGAACTGGTTTGGACTAGGCAAAGGCCTCTCTGCCTCAGAGAACAAAGGAATTTGGGATATAAATATTGGGGCCCTGACCCCATGAATTTAGATCTCGCTGGAATCAAGGAACCTGCCAAGACGAAGAGCTGGAAGAGCTGCCAGGAGGAGTACTGCCCCTTTGCTGTGTTGTTGCTTTGTTGGGTTGGCCTGCAGCTGCTGCTTCTGCCTTGGGCAGTGAAAGGAAGGAACTTTCTACAAACTTGTGCTGAGTATCTCCAAGGGCCTGGAACCGAGCTGGCCTCCTGTTAAGAAGTCTCAGGGACTACAAAGACTTCACAAGCCTCTGGGTACCGCTTCTGGAACGCTGTTTCAGTTGCCACAGAGGAAGGGAACTGCAACCGACTCCGTCAACCGAATCCATCCCTGGCCGGTGACCTGTTTGCACCGCAGACCGCCTCGCCCCGCTTCGCATCGCAACCCTGGTCTCACCGTGGGCGACGTCCGCCGCCGCCAACATCGAGCCGCTGCTTGCACCGTGACCTGTGGGCACCGCAGTTCGCATCGCATCGCTTCACTGGGCCAGCCGGACCAGACCGACGAGGTCGCTGCAACTGGCTCAAGAGTCGTGACCGCATCGCATTTGGGGCACCGCTCGCACGTCTGCGACGCACCGCTCCGACTCGCACCGCTGTCCGACGCCAGCTCCCGCACTCCGGCTTGGTCGCCTGCATCGCAACCTGTCAGCACCGCATCGAGCATCGTCTCACCCTGCATCGCACGCTTTGGGCTCACCGACTCCGTCTGCACGACGCTCATCGAGCCGCTGCCTGCACCGCATCGAGGGACACCGCACCTTGCATCGCTCCGTCTTGCACCGCAACCGCGACGAACGCCGACCGGCTCGTACACTCCGTACCAGCCACAACCAGAAAGGTACTGTAACCGAGTCTGTTCACGACTCTGCTGGCCCGTATCGACGCGGTCGGCTGGAACTGTTAGACTCTGTGGTTTTCAGCATCACGGTAGGCTCGGACGGAGCTACCGACTCGTACGAACTTTGCTTTTGTACTATCCCTGCAAAGAAGAAGTTACCGTATCAAGTATTCATTCGTAAAGTATAGTATTGTGGATTTTTGTCGTAATTGGTCTTGTCTTGAGTATATAAAATATTGGTTATTTTTCTAAACTGGTGTGGTGTCCGTTTGTAGTGCTTACACTGTATTACTGTTGGTTATGTGCAAATGCTTTACACACTGCCTCTGAATTAAGCCTGACTGCTCGTGCCAAGCTACCACGAGGGTGAGCAGGGGTTACTTCACGAGTGTAACACCCTTACCCTAACTAGGAAGAAGGGTCCCTACTTGGACAAAGGTGCAAGCCCTTGCCAACTAGAGATCCCATTTCTAACATTGGTTGTCAGCGGTGAGGATAAGACTTGTGTTTGCACTTGACTTACAGTGATTGGTGTGCACTACTACCATATCGCAGACCATTACGTACCACATACTGGTTCTTTTTCTTTTGGCCTATTTTTGATCTCGCCAGTTTTCAACTCACGACTTTTGTCATGCCTGAATCAATTGCATCATCCGTTGCATCTCTGGAAGTTATCTTTGAGGAGGACAGGTTGGAATCCTACGCCGTAAAGGAGTTACGAGCGATTTGTAAAAACCTGAAAGTCCAAATTAAAGGCCTCACAAGGAAGGAGGAGCTACAGAAGGCGCTGAGGGCCTGGGTAGCAGCCAGACATGCCAATGGGCAGCCTGGTGATCTCAGTGAGGAGGTGGAGGAGCCTATTTCCAGGGTGGATGTGCTTTTGGGTAGGGGGGAACCCGCCAGGTCAGGCAGCAGCAGTCTGTTGCCAGAGGAGCTGGAGGACAGGCGGGAGGCAAGGCAGTTTGAGCTGCAGAAGCTCAGACTGGAGAGTGAGCGGGAGGAGAAGAGATTGGCCATAGAGGAGAGGAAGATGCTCTTAGAGCATGAGAGAGACCTGAAGGAGCTAGAACTTAGGAGTAAGTCAGGCTCAGATGGTGGCAGCAATTCGTCCAGAAAAGCAGACAGGATTGTGCACATTCCCAAGAACGTAGGCAAGGAGTTCAAGAAGGGGGATGACATACAAAGGTGGTTTCAGGGTTATGAGGCAGCCATACACATGAATGGGGTTCCTGAGGAGAATTGGGGAGCAGGATTGTGGCCACTTTTCCCTGAAGAAGCAAGGGATGCTTTGATAGCTTTGGGTAAGGGGTATCACCTCACCTATGCTGACATGAAGGATGCCCTTCTCACGAAGTATGGTCTTACTCCTGAAAAGTACAGGGATCAGTTCAGGTCCAGTAAGAAGTCTGATGCCAACACTTGGTTGGAATATGTGGATGTGTTCTGCAGGTCGCTGGATGGTTGGGTAAAGGGCAGTAGTGTAACAGATTTTCAGGGGCTCTACAACTTGATTGCATGGGAGCACTTGTCTAGTCTATGTTTTGCAGATCTGCGCCAGCACCTAGTGGATAGTAAGCTAACTGACCCCAGGAAGCTTGCTATGGAAGCGGACCGCTGGGTGAGTACCAGGGTCCACAAGAAAGCGTTTGGGGGAGACTCAGCCAAAGGTGGGCAGGGTCCCCAGCAGAAAGGTGGGGGGACAAGGGTAAAGCACAGGAGTTCTCTAAAGGGCCCCAAACTAGTACCCAGGGTAAAGGTTCCCAGCCCCCCGGTGATAAGAAGAAAGGGGTCTCTACAGGGAAGCCTGTCGAGACCGGCCCCCGCAAGTGTTATGCATGTGACCAGGTAGGTCACTTTAAGGGGACCCCAAGTGCCCGAAGGGGACACAGCCGCCCACCGGTGGACAGTCCAAAGTGTTGGCTAGTGTAGCGCTTGGGGAGGAGGGGTGCCCACAGGAGGGTGGGGATCCCGCAGAAATGACCCTTGTCTCACTAGGGGACAGTGAGATGGTCCCAGGAAACCAGGTGCCCCCTAACACAAAGAAATATAGCACCTGGGTGACCATTAATGGGAACAGGGTAGAGGCTCTCAGAGATACTGGAGCCAGTGTGACCTCAGTCCCGGTGTCACCTGGTGTCTGAGAAGCAAGTAGTCCCAGGAGCATTCCACCAAGTAGTTGCTGTCGACAACTCTGAGCGCCAGTGTATGGTGGCGCAGGTTCCCTTTGAATGGGGGGTCTCAGGTCCCTTGAGGGTGGTTGTGAGCCCTACCATGCCTGTAGATTGTCTGCTAGGAAACGACCTGGAGCAGTCCTCATGGAAGGAGGTTGAGCTCAGGTCTCACTTGGAGATGCTTGGGTTGCCAGAGTGGGCATGCGTGTCTACTCGGTCAATGGCAGCCGGAAAGGGTGATCAAGAGGACTTGGAGCCTGAAACAGTGGCCCAAGTCCCTGCCAAGAGAAAGGGCAGGGGCGCGGGAAACCGGCCCCTGAAGTTCCCACGGACCGGGAGGAGGCGGACCTCGAGGGGGACGCCCGGTGCCTACAGGGGAGCAGGTAGCCGAACTGGGAGACCTCTCTGAGCTGACCCATTGGCAGCAAGAAGGGGGTCCCACCAGGGAGGAGTTCTGCAAGGAGCAGAACCAGTGCCCTACTCTGGAGGGTCTGCGGCGGCAGGCTGCAGACCAGGCAGCTGGTAATCAGTCCGGGTCACATCTGATCTACTGGGAGAGTGGTCTCCTATACAGTGAGCCTAAGGTTGCTGAGCCTGGGTCAGCCCGTGTGCTGTTGGTACCCCAGCGCTTCAGGACCTTCCTACTGGGTCTGGCTCATGACGTGCCTTTGGCAGGACATTTGGGGCAGGACAAGACCTTTGACAGGCTTGTCACCCACTTCTTTTGGCCCCAAATGCGAAGGCAGTCAGATGCACACTGTAGGTCTTGCCAAACTTGCCAGGCAAGTGGTAAGAGTGGGAGGAAGGTCAAAGCTCCTCTCCAACCTTTTCCTGTTGTTGGAACACCCTTTGAAAGGGTAGGGATGGATATTGTGGGGCCACTGGATCCCAAGACAGCCATGGGCAACAGGTACATCCTGGTCTTGGTGGACCATGCCACCCGGTACCCGGAGGCAATCCCTCTCAGGACAACGACGGCGCCAGTGGTGGGCCGGGCATTAATGGGGATCTTTTCCCGTGTGGGATTCCCCAGAGAGGTGGTTTCTGATAGGGGGACCAATTTCATATCGAAGTATATGACATCCCTGTGGAAGGAGTGTGGGGTAACCTACAAGTTCACCACTCCTTACCACCCACAAGGAAACGGTCTGGTGGAGAGATTCAACCAGACCTTGAAAGGCATGATCAAGGGTCTAACAGAACCCATGAGGCGTAAGTGGGACGTCCTCTTGCCATGCCTACTCTTTGCGTACAGGGAGGTGCCTCAGAAGTCTCTTGGGTACAGCCCCTTTGAGCTCCTGTATGGCCACCCTGTCAGAGGACCTCTGAGTTTGGTAAAGAAGGCTGGGAGGCGGCTCCCAGGAAAACTCCCCAGGATGTATTTAGCTACATGCTGGCCTTTAGAAACCAAACTGCCCGCTTCAGGAAACTCGCTCAGGCGAACCTAGAAGCCAGCCAGGAAGAAATGAAGAGATGGTATGACCAGAACGCCACTCTGGTCGAATTTCAACCTGGGCAAAAAGTGTGGGTAATGGCCCCAGTGGCACCTTGTGCCTTGCAGGACAAGTGGACTGGGCCATATGAGGTAAAGGAGCGCAAAAGTGACGTCACCTACCTGGTGGATTTGCAGGCTCCAAGGAACCCTTTGAGGGTCCTTCACGTGAACCGCCTCAAGCCCCACTTCGAGAGGTCCGAAGTGAGTATGCTCTTGGCGACAGATGATGGGGTGGAAGAGGAGAGCGAGCCTCTCCCTGACCTCCTGTCTACCAAGGAGCATGATGGGTCAGTAGAGGGTGTGATCCTCTCCCTACTCTGACTCAGGAGCAGCAGGGGGACTGTCGCCAGTTGTTGGGACAGTTCGCCTCACTGTTCTCTCTGACCCCCGGTGTTACTCACTGGTGTACCCATGACGTGGACACCGGTGACAGCCATCCTGTGAAGCACAAAATTTACAGGTTGACTGACCGGGTCAGAGCCAGCATCAAGGAGGAGGTCTCTAAGATGTTGGCGTTAGGGGTGATTGAGCCCTCCCACAGTCCTTGGGCCAGCCCAGTGGTCTTGGTCCCAAAGGCTGCGGCGCCCGGTGCCACTCCAGAACTCCGGTTTTGTGTGGACTACCGTGGACTCAATGCCGTCACCAGGACTGACGCGCACCCCATCCCCAGAGCTGATGAGCTCATTGATCGGTTGGGAGCTGCCCGGTTCCTCAGCACGTTTGATTTGATGTCTGGGTACTGGCAGATTGCCTTAACCGATGGGGCCAAGGAGAGATCAGCATTCTCAACCCCAGAAGGTCATTACCACTCCGGGTGATGCCCTTTGGGTTGAAGAATGCCCCTGCCACCTTTCAGAGGTTGGTCAATCAGGTGTTGGCTGGGCTGGAGGATTTCAGTGCCGCCTACCTGGATGACATTGCTGTGTTCAGTTCCAGCTGGGAAGAACATTTACAGCACCTTGAGAAAGTGTTGAGGGCTCTGCAAGGTGCAGGCCTCACGATCAAGGCCAGTAAGTGCCAGATCGGGCAGGGTTCTGTGGTGTACTTGGGGCACCAGGTAGGAAGCGGCCAGGTGGCGCCCCTACAACCCAAGATTGACACCATTCTGGCTTGGGAGCCCCCAAGACCCAGACAGAGGTGAGAGCCTTCTTAGGTCTCACCGGCTACTATAGGAGATTTGTTAAGGGCTATGGCACCATCGTTGCCCCCTTAACAGAGCTGACCTCTAAGAGGCAGCCCAGGAAAGTGATCTGGACTGAGTCCTGCCAGAAAGCTTTTGATGCCCTGAAGGCAGCCATGTGCACGGCGCCCGTGCTCAAGGCACCTGACTTCTCCAAGGAATTCGTCGTGCAGACTGACGCTTCAGAGCATGGTGTGGAGCGGTGCTCTCACAACTGAACGAAGAGGGCCTGGATCAGCCTGTAGTCTTCCTTAGCAGGAGACCACTTCCCAGGGAACAGAGGTGGAGTGCCATAGAAAGGGAAGCTTTTGCTGTGGTCTGGGCACTGAAGAAGTTGAGACCATACCTGTTTGGGACTCACTTCCGGGTTCAGACAGACCACAGGCCCCTCAGATGGTTGATGCAAATGAGGGGTGAGAATCCAAAACTGCTGAGGTGGTCCATCTCCCTACAGGGAATGGACTTTACGGTGGAACACCGTCCTGGTACAGAACACGCCAACGCAGGTGGTCTGTCCAGGTTCTTCCGCCTTAGTGAAGAGAACTCCAATGGGGTTGGGTAGTTCTCCCTACTTTCAGCTGGAGGGGACATGTGTTAGACTTGGCATCTTTTGGCGTGTTTCCCCTGACTTTTGCTTTCTGACCTCCCGGTTTTGACTCTGTTTTTGCTGGTGTAATGATTCTGCGCACTTTCCTCACTGCGGTCCAGGGGGAAAGTGCAAGTGCTCCTGTATAAAATGTGTTATGGATTGGTGTTTCCATGATTGGCCTATTTGGTTTATGTGTCAGTCCCTTGTAAAGTGCACTGCGAGTGCCAGGGCCTATAGACCAAATGCTGTTGGTGGGCTGCAGCACTGGATTGTGCCACCCACGCAAACAGCCCGTAAAGTGTAACTCGGGCCTGCCAACGCAGACCCTGTGCGCAGCCTGGGGCTGCCATGTCGACTTGGCAAGTGCACACACTTGCAAGTCTCTAAACCTTCCCTTTGCTACATGTTAGTCACCCCTAAGGTAGGCCCAAGGTACCCCTGTGGGCAGGGTGCGGTGTATGCGAAAGGTAGGACATGCCCGGGTGTGTGCGGCATGTCCTGATAGTGAATTACAGCCTAGTTCGTTTTTCACTATTGCAAGGCTACCTGTTCCCCCTAGGCCAGAACGGGCAGTTTTGATTATTACAGCTTATAATCCTAACTGACCCCGGGAACGTGGTAGAAATTCGAGTTTAGTATGCCTGGACTCAGAATGATAAAATGCATCTTTTAGTGAAGTTGGTTTTAACATTCTGTGTTTGAAAATACCACTTTTAGAAAGTGGGTATTTTCTTGTCTAACCATCCAAGCCTGCCTCTGCGAGGTTGTGTATTCCTTGTCTGGAATGTGAGTGACCGGGGCTGGGGGATGCCAGGAGACAGGGTGAGTCAGCACAGGGCTGAATAGCAAGATCTACATGTAGATGGGTGGGAGGGTCGCACCTGGGCCCTGAATAGGACAGTGCCTTCCCTCCACAATGCTGGCTCCACCTCCTGTGGTGCGTCTGATGTCCCTGGCCTACTCACTGAAAGAAGGGACGGAGACTTGTCAACAAAGTGCTCCAGAACTGGTTTGGACTAGGCAAAGGCCTCTCTGCCTTCAGAGAACAAAGGAATTTGGGATATAAATATTGGGGCCCTGACCCCATGAATTTAGATCTCGCTGGAATCAAGGAACCTGCCAAGACGAAGAGCTGGAAGAGCTGCCAGGAGGAGTACTGCCCCTTTGCTGTGTTGTTGCTTTGTTGGGTTGGCCTGCAGCTGCTGCTTCTGCCTTGGGCAGTGAAAGGAAGGAACTTTCTACAAACTTGTGCTCAGTATCTCCAAGGGCCTGGAACCGAGCTGGCCTCCTGTTAAGAAGTCTCAGGGACTACAAAGACTTCACAAGCCTCTGGGTACCGCTTCTGGAACGCTGTTTCAGTTGCCACAGAGGAAGGGAACTGCAACCGACTCCGTCAACCGAATCCATCCCTGGCCGGTGACCTGTTTGCACCGCAGACCGCCTCGCCCCGCTTCGCATCGCAACCCTGGTCTCACCGTGGGCGACGTCCGCCGCCGCCAACATCGAGCCGCTGCTTGCACCGTGACCTGTGGGCACCGCAGTTCGCATCGCATCGCTTCACTGGGCCAGCCGGACTAGACTGACGAGGTCGCTGCAACTGGCTCAAGAGTCGTGACCGCATCGCATTTGGGGCACCGCTCGCACGTCTGCGACGCACCGCTCCGACTCGCACCGCTGTCCGACGCCAGCTCCCACACTCCGGCTTGGTCGCCTGCATCGCAACCTGTCAGCACCGCATCGAGCATCGTCTCACCCTGCATCGCACGCCTTGGACTCACCGACTCCGTCTGCACGACGCTCATCGAGCCGCTGCCTGCACCGCATCGAGGGACACCGCACCTTGCATCGCTCCGTCTTGCACCGCAACCGCGACGAACGCCGACCGGCTCGTACACTCCGTACCAGCCACAACGAGAAAGGTACTGTAACCGAGTCTGTTCACGACTCTGCTGGCCCGTATCGACGCGGTCGGCTGGAACTGTTAGACTCTGTGGTTTTCAGCATCACGGTAGGCTCGGACGGAGCTACCGACTCGTACGAACTTTGCTTTTGTGCTATCCCTGCAAAGAAGAAGTTACCGTATCAAGTATTCATTCGTAAAGTATAGTATTGTGGATTTTTGTCGTAATTGGTCTTGTCTTGAGTATATAAAATATTGGTTATTTTTCTAAACTGGTGTGGTGTCCGTTTGTAGTGCTTACACTGTATTACTGTTGGTTATGTGCAAATGCTTTACACACTGCCTCTGAATTAAGCCTGACTGCTCGTGCCAAGCTACCACGAGGGTGAGCAGGGGTTACTTCACGAGTGTAACACCCTTACCCTGACTAGGAAGAAGGGTCCCTACTTGGACAAAGGTGCAAGCCCTTGCCAACTAGAGATCCCATTTCTAACAGTGCGTATGGAGGAGATTGTGGAAAATAATTATGCAAAGCCATATCAACAAGTAGTTAGTGTTTTTACAAAGTGGAATCGTCTTCATCTGGGCTTGATAGGCTGGTGTAACCTTATCAAAATGATCGTCCTCCTGAGATATTTGTATCTCTTCCATTGCATTCCTCTTTTTCTCCCTGTGGCTTTCTTTGACAGGGTAGAGTCTTCTTGGCAGAAGTTTATTTGGTGTTATAAGAAGCCTCGCTGTAAGATACAGTTTCAGCAGCCTAAGAAGCATGGTGGGGGTTCTCTTCTGGTCCTGCATTTAATTATCTTGCTACGTTTTTCTCTCAACTGTTTGGTTTAGGGTTGGGGGATGTGGGAGCAGGGGCATATGTTTGGTGACTTCTTGCCCTTAGAGTATTTGATTGCCCCAAGTGTTTGCATAGTGGACCCAGCATATTTTAAAAGAACCTGGTTAAAAACCTTAAATGTCTTTCATCTTATTTGGGGCTCTCTTAAGCAAATATTCCCTGACACCACTTTCTTTAATTAATTTACATATTTTGGGTACAACCCTAATTGCCCTTGTGTGTCCATTAGTGTTTTTGAAACATCTGGGAGAAGGCTGGGTTTTTTATTATGGGTCAGCTGTTTGAGGGGGAAGTCTTTTTGAGAATCTGCAGCAGCAGTTTTCTCTTCCTCATACCGACTTTTATTGGTATTTGCAAGTACCACATTTTATGTCTAGTCTTAATAAAGACGAGACCAGCTGCTCCGCCAACCCCTTTCTTTTTTTTTTTTTTTTTTTTATTCCACCATCAAATTTGGTACATCATTACAAGAGCATCCGTGGTTATTAAAGCATATTTACATATAGAAAAGGAAGAAAGAAGAGCACGAAAACATTTAAAAGAATAAATCCTACCGGTAACAGAAAATGCATTATACAATACCATTGTATCTGAATTACAGCGCATATCAATACTGCCAGAGAAAAAAAGAAAGATAAAAGGGAGATAAAAAAGAAAAAGGAAAATCATACCATAAGCAATACTCCAATGTCCTTGACTTATACCTGGAATCTGTCCATTCTAGTTTTCCAGTCTATTACTGGGGCCCAAATACGTTTCCCTAATTTTCTAGCTTTCCATCCTTTCTTTTCATACAGGCTCTTTTCCAGATTGTACATAGCTAAGAGGCGTGATAACCATTGTTGAAATGTGGGAGGGTTGGGGTCCACACATGCAGATGACACACAGATTCTTACCACAGCCATGGCAAGAAACAGAAATTCCCTGTGAGTTATCACTGTCCCGTCTCTAGTAACACCTAAAACTATCAATTCAGCAGATAATTTTATTTGGATCCTTAGAGTTTGCCCCATAAAATCCTCTATAGCTCTTTTAAGGGGTTCCAGGGCAGGGCAAGAGGCAAACATGTGGACTATGTCTGCCTCACCGCTTTGGCAGCGGGGACATAGAATTCCGTCAGTCCCGCCCCATTGGGCTATTTTAGCTGGGGTGTAATAAAGCAAAAAAACAGTTTTGTAATGTTGTGCTTGGAGGCTCGCTACTCTTAAAACAGTGTACCCCATGTTAAGCGATGCCCTGAACTCGTCCCCTTCAATATTAAGCTTCCGCTGCCATTTCTCCGACTGTTTTTCTAAATCATTGCTCTGTAGTTTGCTCAGCTCTCCATATATCTGGGTGATAGTACATCCGTCAAGGTTTCTGACCCCTTCCATAACTGAATCTCTGGTAAAAACTCTCATTCCCCCCTTCTTCCTTGCTATAACGGACCGAATCTGGAGGAATTTAAAAAACTCCCTGCGATCAAGGTAAAAAAGATTTTGGGCTTTCTCAAATGATATTATACCGTCTAAGTCAAAGAGATCTCCGATTGTTTTCACCCCTAGAGCATCCCACCGCCGCATAATTCCATCATGAAAAATCTCAGGTAGTGACGGATTCCCGAATAAAGTGGTATAATAATTCATTCTTCCTAGCCCCAGCCTTTTCCTGACACCGGTCCAAACCGCTACTGCTGCACCAAGAGTCTTAAATTTAACTTTTTTATAGTAGCTGGCTTCACTGAACCTCAAAAGCCAGTTAGGGACTTCTCTTTCTAGGAGTAGTTCATATACATCTGGGGGAGGGTCATCCCTCCACTGGTCAGTGACCTTTCCACCCAATAACCCGCGAATATATTGAATCACCGTGGCCCAATAATACATTTTTAAATCGGGTACCGCCCAGCCCCCTCTCTCCCTAGATAGAGCCATATATCTA
This sequence comes from Calotriton arnoldi, assembly GCA_963921515.1. NCBI lineage: Eukaryota > Metazoa > Chordata > Amphibia > Caudata > Salamandridae > Calotriton > Calotriton arnoldi. Next base: position 984,474 of record CAWUFW010007030.1, read on the forward strand.
AGTGCTCTTCTCGTCTTCCCTTGAGCCCAGATGAATCGATTAATCATTCTCTCCATTTCTTTAAACGAATGATTTTCAAATTTCAAGGGTATCGTCCTGAATAGATATAAAAATGTTGGCAGAAATATCATTTTAATGATATTACAACGTCCCACGATCGAGAGATGCAAATTATTCAGCCTGTCAAAGTCTCTCTTGGATTTTTGAATCACGGGGACAAGGTTCTTCTCAACAATCTTACTTAATTCTGATGTTATAATGACTCCGAGATAGGTAGCGGATTCAGTCACTCTTGGATCCACCATAGAAATCCTATCATTAACTACAATTTGGGTCTTTCCACAATTAAGTCGATAACCAGAAACCGCCCCAAAACATTCCGCCTCATGCTCTATTTCTGTTAAAGCCACGGATGGATTTGCGGCAGTTATTGCCAGGTCATCGGCATATCCCAAAATCTTAGTTTCGAATCCATTTAATCGAATAGGAAGGATACCTTTGTTTGCCTCAATTCTCCTAATCAAAGGGTCAATATAAAAAGCGAACAGGAGGGGAGAGCAGGGGCACCCCTGCCTCGTCCCTCGCGTGATATCAATTGGGTCGCTTGTATAATGATTGAATAGCTTTGATGCACCCCCTTCCTACCCCCGAGTTCTCAAGTACGGCCCAAAGATGGCCCCACGAGAACCTATCGAACGCTTTCTCTGCGTCCAAGAGTATAAGCGCCATAGGATCTCGCGTGTCAGAGGTACCGTCAAACAGAGTGCAGACTCTGTGGATATGTTCAGCCGTACCTCTACCAGGGATAAACCCATGCTGGCGGGGCGAGATCACCTTCCCAATCATGGTACTAAAGCGATTCACGAGGATTTTTGAATACATTTTTGCGTCACTATTCATTAAACTAATGGGTCTATAAGAACCAGGTTCAGCAGGGGGCTTTCCTTTTTTAAAAAAAATTACCATGCTCGCTTCTGCCCATGATTCTGGAATTGTTTCCCCACTCTGTGCCTGACGCATTACATAACTTAAGTCTTCTCCCAAAATTGAAGAAAAAACCTTATAAAATTCTAGTGGTATTTGGTCTGGGCCTACAGCCTTGCCTGAAGGCAGTCCCTTTACGGCTCTCTGGATTTCTTCATCTGAGAATCTCTCCTCCAAAGCCCTTGAGTCTTCTGGTGAAAATGTTTCAGCAGTGAGCAAAGCTAAATATTCTTTTATATTTTTGGGTTCACTGAGCGTATTTTCCCTATATAGATTTCCATAATACCTATGAAAAACCATGCGTATTTCCCTAGGTGTTGTAACTACATCCCCTTCTGCATTTTTGATCTCTAAAATATCTCCCCCGCTGGCTTTCTGTCTGGTCCTTACAGCAAGCATGTGCCCGACTTGCTCACTAAATTCATAGCAAGATTGTCTCCAAGCCAAAAAGTTCCCTGCTGCTCTTGCTGCCATGATCTCCCCTGCTGCAGCCTTAGCTAGCATTAATTTCTGATGGATCTCATCTGTATTTGCGCCCGTGACAATAGCCCTGACCAGTTCTTCTTCTATATCCATGATTGTTCTATGGATCGTCTTAATCTCTTGCTTTGCTTTTTTATTCTGGTTCACGGAGTAACTCAAGGTTTCCCCCCTGATACCAGCCTTGAGAGCATCCCATACTACCCCACATCCGGCACTTCCCCTATTGATCTCCAGAAATTCCTCGAGCCATTTGTTCATATGTTGAATATAATTCGAGTCCTGCAACAAAGCGCGTTCGAAGGTCCAGCTGCGTTCCAGCTCCCCCCTAACACAACTTTGCACCTCTAGGACCAAAGGGTTGTGGTCAGAAATCACTTGCAGGAATTTCTTGATAAGACAAACAGATAGAAGAGAGGATGACACCAAGAAATAATCTTGCCGTGCTACAGCTCTATGCGGTGCCGAGTAATATGTGCTACCCGCGTCCTGTGGTTTCAGTTGCGCCCAAGCATCTATAAGCCCATTATCCTCCATCATCTGGATTAAGGTCCTATGGACTTTTCTTTTCCAGCCTTTATATTTCCTTGGATCCCCCTTCCACAGTCCTTCTATTCCATTTATATTAAGATCCCCACATATAATAATCGGTAAGGGCCATCTAGCCAATTCTGAGTTTAAAAAATTGAATATTTCGGGATCGTCCCCCGTTGACCCATAGATTGAGCATAACGTAAACTTAAATCCCTGTTCTTGACATTCAACGATTGCCCATCTACCATACCCATCAGTTAAGCAAGATTTAAACACAATCCCCCTCTTCTGAGCCAAAATTGCTACCCCTCGCGTCCTTGTCCCTTGTGTGGTATGTGCTATCAATTGAAATCCCAGCTGTTCGAGGAGGATCTTTCGCTACCCCTCAATATGGGTTTCCTGTATGCAAACTATATCGGCATGTAGTGTTTTAAGATGTTCCTTCACTATCCTACGTTTGGCAGCATCGTTCAACCAGCAGATATTAATTGTTGCTATACGCATAATGTATACGTAGTACCACCTGTCCCCAATTTCCTAATCTTCCTTTTTCTGTCACTTGCTTCCACACGCTACCTTCCTCAGATGATGGTGTTTTTTCATTTCTCCCTCCCTCTCCAACCCCCTCCTGATAAGCCTCCGCTTATCCCCACTCTGCCCTCCCTGTCCTCGCGACCCCCCTCCCTCCTCCCCCCACCTATATTGTGAGACAAGCAGACCTAAGGTCTCTGTGATGGAGCCTGAGAGTCGGCCCCCTTGTTGCCAGCTCGCTAGATATTTTTTCCTCCTCTAGTTTTCCCCACCCCCTTTTTTTTTTTTTCTTTTTCATTACCCTCCGGTGTTCCTCCCGCAGTGATACGTGCATACCAAAAAATTTCCCCCCCCCCACAGAATACACCACCAAAGTACTGAGCAATTCTAATAATAAGGTGAAATAGATAAATGTCAATTATTCCCTCCACCTTGCTTCAATCTAGCTACTCCAACAAACAACATTATAAATTTAGTTTCTACATGTAATCTTTGGCCTGGATCTCTAAGGTAAAGACTCAAGTAGTGTTCTTGTGAATAATTTTTAGTCTGGCCGGATTCATCAGGTACGCTTGTGCTCCCAAGGCTTGACAGGGCTGAATCAGTTCTCTTAATCTCCATCGACGTTCCACGGTAACATGGCAAAAATCCGGTTTCGCGAAGAAAGATTGGTTCTCATAAGTCCGTCTAGCATTCGGGCGGGCCTTAGCATATACTTCCTCTCGGAGTAGAAAATTCCCAAAGTAAATTAGAATTGCCCTTGGCATTACAGTTCCTTCTCTACCCGGTTGTAAGGGCTTTCTCAGGGTCATAGGGAATCGGTGAACCCGCTGTATCTCTGTCTCCCAACTCCAGTGCTGGAGTTCTGGAAAGGCTCCCTTCATCATTCTCAGTATATAGGCCCGCAGATCATCCCCTTCTATTCCCTCTTCAATACCAAGTATCCGGAGGTTATTACGCCTTTGCCTATTTTCAAAATCTTCCATTTTCCATTGAAGATCCGTGAACTGTGTTGCGTATGTTTCCGCCTGTGTCTGTGTTCTGGCCAGTCCATCTTCCAGCGTGCTTGTGCGCTCTTCAACGTGCGTCAATCTTGAGTTCATTTCGGTACAAGCTTTAGCCATTTTCCTCACCGCGCCCTGTAGTTTCTTTGTTGCCAGTCTATTTTGTTTTCCATCCATTCGGGTCTCTTCCTGCAGTTGCTTTATGGATTCATAAATCATTTTCAAAGAAGGTGTAGCATCTTCCTCCTGCCCTGAGAGTTCTGTATAAACACTCCTGGTAGCCGAGTAGTCCCATTTCAGGCTAGGATCTACATTGGATCTCGTGTTATCTTCTACGCCTCTTTCCAGTGTATGAGACCCTCTTTGTTTCTTCAAGAACCTCTTTTTCCTAACAACCGTGTCTTTCTGTAAGGTACTAAGACTAGAGCTGGAGAGCTGTGCACTACTGCTACATTCAGCCTCAGAGGAGCTAACTTCGGAACCATCAGTAACCGAGTAAAATTTGTCCCCCAGATCCAGGCTGTCCTCTAGCCCCTTAGAGCCTGTTGCCTCCTCGACTAACATACTAGTGTCTAGTTGGTCTGCGGTGCCCACTAGCCTTTCCTGTGCCAGGGAGGAGTGGGTGCCTTCGGCATCCTCAGGTCTTGCCATTGTAATAACAGTCTCGCCATGGAATTCATCCACTTGGATTGACTCATTACCAACTGAAAGTTTGCTACAGGAGGCATCCCCCATATATGGAGAGTCCAGCTGCTCCCTAGGATTGTCTGCATCCCCCTGTTTATTCATTTTTTCCTCACCATTGGATAACGCGGGTAATATATCATTGTCATCGGTTTGGGGTGTTGTGGTGAAAAATTCTGTAATGGTGTGCTGTACCACGGGATCATTTGGATAAACTTTCTTTCCCTTAACCCCCATATTAATGTCATTTGATTGTTTTAAAGCCTCCTGGCTCTCACCTTTTTTTTGTCCATCCTGCATCTGTTTTCCCTTTGTTGAGATCCGGTTATTAGCATTAGTATTCGCAGAGCCTCCCGGTTTGGCCCCCTTTGCACGTCCTGCCTTGATGTTGACGTTTGGCTCTGCACTCGCCTGTGCTTCAGGAGCCTTCACACGTGTCACCCGGCTGGGTTTGGGAGGCATCCTCACTTCCTCCGCTCTGTTGGTGCTCCTTCGCGCCGCAAGCCACTCAGCCCTTGCCGGTGCTCCTGGCTCTCCAGCCCCGCCTCTCAGCCAGCTCTCTGCAGCTATCGATCGGAGCGCTCTCTGCACCTCTCGGACGGCTGCCAACACCAGCGTCAGAAGCGTTTCAAATTCATGAAGGGCATCGAAATCATCCACCTCCGGCTGGTGAGTCATGGAGGGGGTCTGAACTTTATCTTAGGGGTGGAAAAACATCCTTATGTCCCTTAAAAGTCCTCCGGCAACAAGGGGCGACCTGCACGGCCGTCAGACAGGCGCCATCTTGTCTCCCCGCCAACCCCTTTCTAGAGCTGGTAATGAAAGCTCCTGTGAAGAGAATCATCAGCTTGGTCTATAAGAGAATTGATTTTTTTTCACATACTCATGCAATTGATCCCTTTTAGCTGTGGGCGGCTAAAGTGAGCAAGCTTCTGAAATGTGATGTAACGTCAGGTATATGAGGTTTAATAATCTTCTGACGCAAACGGTCTTGAATGTGTCGTGTATTAAGATCCATCATATCAGTGCATCAATTATTTTTACTGCACCCCTCACCGCCTTTGGCTCATGAAGCTTCAGGCTGATGATTGCTGCTTCCGCTGTGGGCTTGAGGGGCCGATGGGGTCCATGTCTTTGTTCCTTTTCCTACCCTCCATTAATTTTGGGCTTTTGTTTTTGGGAAAATGAACAGTATTTCGAATCTGTTGGTAGTGTGGAACTCAAAGCTGATCATGTTGGGGCATTATTCAGCCATCCCTCAACACCTGGCTGGCTTATTTTTCTTCTCTATTTCCTTGGCCAGACTAGTGTTGGCATGCTCTTGGCTTTCAAGTGGTGCCCCGGACCTCTGGAATTAGTGATCGGAATTTCGGAACATCTGCCAGCTGGAGACGATTTTGCTAGAGAATAATGCACGGAGATGGAGGTTGAGCTGGATATGGGACCCGGTTAGGCTCTGGATGGGCAAAACCCTTGCTGGCCACGACATGGGTGTTTAGCCTCTACCTACTTCCACAATGGTCTCCCTTCTCTTTCTAATCCAGATACTAACCGCCTAGTTACCTTTTTTCATTGATTTGTTTCATTAAAATGACTTATCTGTACTTCATTTTGGGTATTTAACCTGTTTTGTTCCCTGGTCTGGATTACATTTCTCAATAAAAATAAAATGTAAAAATTAAAAAAAAATACAAATGTTTAAAAGTCCAAGAAGTTTTAGCCATTGACAGTGCAATACAGCCTAAAGTCAGTTTCATTTTAGAAAAGCCTCAACAGCCTTACTGCTGCAGTTATTTCAGCTTAATTTTTTTTAAACTCCCCAACCTGTCAGTCTGCAAAGCTATTGACCTAGCATGCATGAATAACAGTAGTGAGAATTGTCCAAAAGTAAACCTATTTTCAATATTATTGTATATTTAAAAAAAAAAAAATACAGACAGGAATACGTTGTTTTCTATCTGTATTTATCTGTAAAAAGCAGTAAAACCGGAAAACAGGGAGCCTTAATTATGGGGAATCTTTTGTGAGTCAACACAGGGATCTCATTTTATGCCTTCATTTCGCAACATAAAATTGTAGTTAGTTCCTCAACAGGGTCATACCTAAGCTACTTAGAGTAGGGATGTGTGAGTATAATATTTCCTAACAACCGTAGTGGTGTGCGGAGCTAAAACAAGAATTGACAGTGCAATTATTGTGGGTTTTGTGTAGTGAGAATTTTTTTCTATCAAGCTTTGCAAATACAATACACAGGCACAGAAAAGACATTAGACATGCAAACTTATCTAGCAAAAAAGAGCAGGTTCTGTACAAATGGATCCACCACACAGAGAGAACAGATACAAGAAAAGTAGCACTAGTACACTCTTCTACACATACAGCACAAGTACAGCATAGCAGTGCAAGCTACCTTTACATCGAAAAGGAACTGCACAGGCTGAAGCAAAACAGACGAAGGCACACTTCACATGGACATCTTTCATCCAGCTTTGCATAAGGCCTAAATCTTTCTACGGAAAACCCTGATGCAAAAATAACCACTGTGCAGCGAAAATTTTAAAAGGCGCAACACCCACAGAGAAAGAGCCAAGATTCAACGTCAATTTCTACCCTAGGGGAATACAGAAGGTGCACAAAACAGTCATTTTATGAAGTCTATTTTGTCACATTGTAAGTGTATGTCGCAAATGCAACACTATTGACCCAAACTGAGAGAAACGTGTCCAAAGTTGTACTGCTCTTCAAACTTTTTGCTTTTAATAAGTGTTGATACAATGTTGAGCTTTATCTTGATTCTGGTGCGCAGATGTAGCATGGTTTTCCTCTGTATATTGCAGAATGAATGGTTGATGAACAGTCGAACAGTTTATCTCAGCCATCCTTTAAGCATCGTTGTTCTGAGAACATCTTACAGATCACACTGATGCGCTAAACACAGAAATAAAGGGAGAGATTGTAAATGATTGGTGAACAATTTGAGAGGTTTGACTCTGTTTCACTTCTGTGTTGTTTCAGCATGACTGTGACATATTAGTAAAATGTTTATGCGTAGCGTCTGGAAGTACTCTCTGGTACAGTGCTCCCAAAATTAAAGCAAGAATTGTTGCATGTAGTCATTAACGAAGTAGTATGCCTAATAAACATCCTTTAGAGAACTCATAACATGGTATTTTAGTAAACTGGATTATAAATCTATGAGAAAGAAAGGCCTTTGTCTTGATATAAGCTGTGGCAGAACAGCTACATAGTTCGAAGAATCTGATAGTGAAATCAGGTTTCTGTGAGGAATCACAAGCTTACCCTTGGAAGTTTGTCAGAAGGGGGAACACCTTACTAAAAGAAAGGTGTGTGTGATTCCTGAACAGCAAAAGTAAAACAACATTACAGTTTAAAAATGAAAACCATGATATTCCTAATCATTAATTAAAAAGAAAATACATTGATGATTACAAATCGAATGACATCTTAAATGAGAATCAGGAGATATTAAAAGTGAATTTGGGTTCTATGTGAACTTAAAATAGTAAATGAAAGCAAACAAATGGCACACAACAATAATCTGTTTGTGCTTTAAAAACACATGCAAGGGGTAACGGGGTAGCAGTCCATTCACTTTTAGCAGTGAAACAAACAATGCCCTACCCACTCCACCCCTTGGTTTAAGAGAAGAATAGTTATTAGAAAACAAATACGGCTTCCTTCTTTATGGATCATGTTAGACCTGGTACCATTGGCGTGAGTCTCCCTTTCACTTTTTTCTGATTGCCTCCTCTGTTTTTGATCTGTTTGCTGGTTTTAGATGCTTTGGGCACTGTGCCACTGCTATTCAGTGCCACAGTGCAAGTGCTCCATATGTTAAATTGATGCATTGATTAGTGACTCCATGATTGGATCATTTGATTTACTTGTCAGACACTAGTATAGTGCACCAGGTGTGCCCAGGGCTTGTAAATCAAATGCTGCTGGTGGGCTTGCAGCACTGGTTGTGCCACCCACAGAAGCAGCTTGTAAAGTGTGTCTCAGGCCTGCCATTGCAGAGCCTGTGTGCAGTCTGGGACTGCCATGTCGACTTGGTAAGTGCACCCACTTGCCAGTCCCTAAACCTTCCCTTATCTTCATATCAGACACCCCTAAGGTAGGCCCAAGGGCAGGGTGCATAGTAAGTATAAGGCAGGACATGCCCTGGTGTGTGTGGCATGTCCTAATAGTGAATTACAGCCATTTTCGTTTTTCACTATTGTAAGGCTACCTGTTCCCCATAGGCCAGAATGGGCAGTTTGATTATAACATCTTATAATCCTAACTGACCCAGGGAACATGGTAGAAAAACGAATTTAGTATGCCTGAACTCAGAATGATAAAATACATCTTTTAGTAAAGTTGGTTTTAACATTCTGTGTTTGAAAATACCACTTTTAGAAAGTAGGTATTTTCTTGCCTAACTGTCCAAGCCTGCCTCTGCTAGGTTGTGTATTGTGTGTCTGGCTTTGTGAGTGACAGGGGCTGGGGGATTCCAGGAGACAGGGTGAGTCAGCACAGGGATGAATAGACCTATCTGCATGTAGAGTGGTGGGAGGAGTTGCACCTGGGTCTGAATAGGGCTATGCCTGCCTTCCACAATGCTGGCTCCACCTCCTGTGGTGCGTCTGATGTCCATGGCCCACCCTGCCAAAGGAAAGAAGGAGTCCTGTAAACAAAGTGCTCCAGGACTGCACAGAACTGGTTTGGACTAGGTACAGGCCCCTCTGCCTTCAGAGGACAAAGGATTTTGCAGTATAAATATGGGGACCCAGACCCCAAGACTTTAGATCACTTCTGGAACAACAAGACAAACCTCTGCCAAGGAGAAGAACCAAAGGAAGCTGTAGGAGTTGGACAGCCCCCTGCCAGTGTGCTGTGTTGCTGGGTTGGCCTACAGTGGTGTCTTCAGTGCCAAGGAGAGGAGAAGGAACTTTTAAAGAACTTTCATCATCTTGCAGAATATTACTCCAAGGGCTTGAACTTGTGCTTGCCTCCTGCTGAAGTCTCAGGGACAAAAGACTTCACCACCAGCTCCCCTCTGAATTCCCTTGCTGGGGATTCTGTCTGCAGAAGCCTGCGTGTCGCTGGGAGCTGGAAGCGCGCCTCAACGAGAAGAAGCGTGTCGCAGTCGCAGCTGTTGCCGTCGCATCGCCGCAGAAGCGTGTCGCCGCCGCAGAGGTCGCCGCCGCATCACCAGAAAAGCGAGCCTTCGTCAAAGCTGTTACCCGACGCATCACCGGAGAAGCGTGTCACCGCCGCAGAGGTCGCCGGCGCATCACCGGAGAAGCGTGTCGCAGGGCCTGTCGCGGCTCCAAAGTTACAGAGTCGCCGCACGGCCACCGGGCGTGCACGCATCGTCTTCCCGTCGTCGCATCAAGGGCGCCATCTTATCGCATCACACCGGATCGTCGCATCGCATTGAGGCGCCATCTTGTTGCATCGCAACCGGAATGCAGTACGAGAATCAATGCATCACCTCCTCTCCGGTAAGGACCAAGACGCATCCCCTGCTCTGCGCAAGCATTGAGGCGCGATGCATCTTCTCCCCCGAAGCAAGGAACCAACGCATCTCCATCCCTGCAAACTTTTTTGTTTGTTTTGCGTTACACATCCAGGTACTTTTGTGAGAACTTTGTCGCATTTACCATCAACTTGAACTAAGTTACTTCTACCATCTTTATGTCTATTTTGAGTACAGTATTGTGGATCTTTGTCGTTTGTGGTCTTGTGTTAAGTCTATATAAAGAATACTTATTTTTATAAAACCTGTGTGGTGTCCATCTGTAGTGTTTTCACTGTATTACTGTATGTGTTCACAAATGCTTAACACACTGCCTCTGAGATAAGCCTGTCTGCTCGTGCCAAGCTACCAAGGGGTGAGCAGGGGTTATCCAGTAGTGTAACTCCCTTGCCCTGACATAGAAGCAAGGGTCCCTATTTGGTCAAAGGTACCTACCTCTGCCAACTAGAGACCCCCAGTTCTAACATTGGTGGCAGCGGTGGGATTCTGGACTTGCATTTGTGACTCATATACAGTAATTGGTGTACACTACAGGTGAGTGCAGACCAAACGCAACCACATACTTTTTGGTAGAATTTTTTTTCCTTGGACTGTTATTTTTCCTGAGAACTGCCAATTCTTACTGCCACGAGTAGACCAGCATCTGTTGCATCTATGGATCTAGATTTTGAGGAGGAGAGGTTGGAAACCTACACTTTGAAACAGCTCAAGCATCTCTGCAAGAAATTGAAAGTTGCTACACCAGGCATTTCTAAAAAGGATGACTACTAAAAGGCGCTGAGGGCCTGGGTAGAAGCAAGAAATGCTCCTGAGTTGGTGGTGGAGCCAGCTGGGGATGCAGATGGGCAACTGGATAGGCCAGAGTTTCCAGCCAGGGGAGGGGTACCGTCCCCACCTGGCAGTAGCATCTCTTCCAAAGACCTGTCCCCCAGAGAGTTGGAAGACAGGGAGAGAAATAGGGCGCACAAGCTGGAGATGGCTAAGCTTAAGATGGAGGGTCAGAGGGAAATAGAGACTAACAAGTTGTCCTTGGAGAGAGAGAGAATGAGAATGGAGCAGGAAAGGATGTTGAGGGAGTTAGAGATAAAGGCAAAGGGCTTAGAGATCAATCCCTCTGGTGGCAGCGCACCATCTGTGCCTTCAGAAGGCAGGGTATATATCCCCAAAGATGTCATCAAAGATTTCCATAAGCATGAGGATGTTGGGCAGTGGTTTTCAGCCTATGAGATAGCAATGTTGGCTCACCGGGTCCATGAGAAGGATTGGGGGAGCTGGGTTGTGGGGCCGCTTTGTGAGTGAGGGGAGGGATACTTTGTTAGACCTACCCAGTGAAAATAGGATGTCTTATGCCCACATGAAGGAAGCCCTGATGACAATGTATGGTTTGACCCCAGAACTCTATAGACAGAGGTTCAGGAATTGTAAGAAACTGGAGGCAACCACTTGGGTAGAATATGTATCTTTCTTTTGCAGAGCTATGGATGGTTGGGTGAAGGGTAGCAAAGTGGATACTTTTGAAGCGCTCTATGATTTGTTTGCATGGGAGCACTTGTCTACTAATTGTTTTCCAGAGCTACGCCAGCACCTTATTGATAGCAAGTTAACTAACCCTAGGAAGCTTGCTGAGGAGGCGGACCGTTGGGTCAGTACCAGGGTCCACAAGGGTCATGTGGGAGATTCCGCCAAAGGTGGGCAGGGTCCCCAGCAGAAGAGTGGGGGGGACAAGGGTAAACAGAGGGAGTTCCAGAAAGGGCCCCAAAGTAATTCCCAAGGGAACCAAGGGAAGGGTTCCCAGCCTCCCCCAGAGAAGAAGCAAGAGGCCCCGACAGGTAAACCTGTTCAGAGGGGCCCCTACAAGTGCTTTACGTGTGGTCAAGTGGGCCACCATTGGTATGATTCACAGTGTCCCATGAAGGATTCCAAAGCACCACCCCGTGCACCACCCCGTCAGTTGGCGAGTGTAGCCCTGGGAGGGGAGGAGATGGGTGCCCAAGGTGGGTGGGGTCCCGCAGAAATGTCCCTTGTCTCTTTAGGAGACTTTGAGATGGTCCCTAAGACCCAGCTGCCTGATAACACTAAGAAATACAGGCAGTGGGTGACCATCAATGGCCATAGGGTGGAGGCTCTGAGGGACACCGGGGCTAGTGTGACAGCTGTCAATTGCCGGTTGGTGTCCAAGGAGCAGGTTATCCCTCATGCATTCTTCCCTGTAGTTGCAGCAGACAACTCGCAGAGCCAGTGTGAGGTGGCTCAAGTTCCCTTTGAGTGGGGGGTCTCAGGTACTCTCCAAGTTGCTGTGAGGCCAGCCATGCCTGTTGATTGTCTGTTGGGAATGATCTAGAGAGCTCCCCTTGGGCTAAGGTGGAGAAGAAGTCTCATTTGGAGATGTTGGGTCTGCCTGAGTGGGCGTGTGTGACCACTCGGTCTATGGCAGCCAGTAAGGGTGTTCAAGAGATCCTGGAGCCTGAAAGTATGGCCCAGGAACCTGCCTTAAAGAGAAGAGGTGGGGGCGTGGGAAACCAGCCCCCATTGTTCCCACGGTCCAGGAGGAGGCAGACCCTGAGGGGGATGCCCTGGAACCTACAGGGGAGCAAGTTGCTGAACTGGGGGACCTGCCTGAGCTGACCCATTGGCAGCAAGAAGGAGGACCCTCCAGGGAGGAGTTTTGTGCAGAACAGAGGAAGTGTCCTTCTCTTGAGGGTTTGCAGCAACAGGCCACAGCCCAGGCAGCAGGTGATCAGTCTGGATCACATTGGATCTACTGGGAGAACGGCCTCCTGTATAGCGAGCCTAAGGTTGCTGAACCTGGGTCAACCCGTGTGCTGGTGGTACCCCAGCGCTTCAGAGCCTTCCTACTGGGTTTGGCTCATGATGTACCTTTAGCTGGACATCTGGGGCAGAACAAGACCTTTGAAAGGCTTGTCTCCCACTTTCATTGGCCCCAGATGCGGAAGAGTTCAGATACTCATTGTAGGACTTGTCAAACTTGCCAGGCAAGTGGTAAAAGTGGAAGAAAGCACAAGGCTCCTCTCCAACCTTTCCGTGTAGTCAGTACCCCCTTTGAACGGGTGGGCATTGACATTGTGGGGCCACTGGACCCCAAGACAGCCATGGGCAACAGGTTTATCCTGGTCTTGGTGGACCATGCTACCCTGTACCCGGAAGCCATCCCGGTCAGGACAGTGACTGCCCCTGTGGTGGGACGTGCACTGATGGGGATTTTCTCCCGTGTAGGGTTCCCCAGAGAGGTGGTGTCAGACCGTGGTACAAACTTCATATCCAACTATATGAAGTCCCTGTGGCAGGAGTGCAGTGTTACTTATAAGTTCCCCACTCCTTACCACCCCCAAGGTAATGGGCTGGTTGAGAGATTCAACCGGACCCTCAAAGGCATGATAATGGGTCTTGAGGAACTGATGAGACGTAAGTGGGACGTCCTCTTACCATGCCTTCTGTTTGCTTACCGTGAGGTGCCACAGAAGTCCTTAGGGTTCAATCCCTTTGAACTGCTCTATGGTCACCCGGTAAGAGGACCTTTGAGTCTGGTCAAGGAAGGCTGGGAGCAATCTCCCAGGAAACCTCCCCAGGATGTATACAGTTACATGCCGGCCTTCAGGAACCAGACCAGGCGATTCAGGCAACTCGCTGAGGCGAATCTGGAAGCCAGCCAGGAAGAGATGAAGCGGTGGTACGATCAGAATGCCACTCTGATTGAGCTTCAACCTGGACAGAAAGTTTGGGTCATGGCCCCTGTAGAGCCTTGTGCGCTCCAGGACAGGTGGACCAGACCATTTGAGGTGGTGGAGCGCAAGAGTGATGTCACCTACCTGGTGAACTTGCTGTCTCCAAGGAACCCTTTGCGGGTCCTGCATGTTAACCGCCTAAAGCCCCACTTAGAAAGGTCCGAAGTGGGCATGCTCCTAGCGACAGATGATGGAATGGAGGAGGAGACTGAGCCTCTTCCTGACCTCCTGTCTGCAACAGAGCAAGATGGGTCAGTGGATGGTGTCAGCCTCTCTGCCACACTGACCCCTGATCAGCAGCAAGATTGTCGCCAACTGTTGGGACAATTCTCTGATTTGTTTTCCCTGATTCCTGGTGTCACTGAGTGGTGCGTCCATGATTTGGACACTGGGGACAGTCCTCCTGTGAAGCACAAGGCCTACAGAGTGACTGACAAGGTCAGAGCTTACATCAAGGAGGAAGTCTCCAAGATGTTTGCCTTAGGGGTGATTGAGTCCTCTCACAGTCCTTGGGCCAGCCCAGTGGTCTTGGTCCCAAAGGCTGCCATACCTGGTGCCACACCCGAACTCCGGTTCTGTGTGGACTACCAAGGACTCAATTCAGTCACCAGGACTGACGCACACCCCATCCCCAGAGCTGATGAGCTCATTGATCGGTTAGGGGCTGCACGGTACCTCAGCACGTTTGATTTAACGTCTGGGTACTGGCAGATCGCCTTAACTGATGGGGCCAAAGAGAGGTCAGCATTCTCCACACCAGATGGGCACTACCAATTCCGGGTTATGCCCTTTGGGATGAAGAATGCCCCTGCCACCTTTCAGAGGTTGGTCAACCAGGTGTTGGCTGGACTGGAGGATTTCAGTGCCGCCTACCTGGATGACATTGCAGTGTTCAGCGCCAGTTGGGAAGAACATCTGCGCCACCTCTGGGAAGTGTTGATGGCACTGCGAAAGGCAGGCCTCACGATCAAGGCGAGTAAGTGCCAGATCAGGCAGGGTTCCGTGGTGTACTTGGGGCACCAGGTAGGGAGCGGCCAGGTGGCGCCCCTACAACCCAAGATTGATACTATCCTGGCATGGGAACCCCCAAAGACTCAGACACAGGTGAGAGCATTTTTAGGACTCACAGGGTACTACAGGAGGTTTGTCAAGGGGTATGGCAACATTGTTGCACCCTTGACTGAGCTGACTTCCAAGAAGCAGCCCAAGAGAGTGAACTGGACTGACACCTGTCAGAAGGCTTTTGACGCCCTGAAGACTGCCATGTGCACAGCACCCGTGCTTCAGGCGCCCAACTTCTCAAAGGAATTCATTGTCCAAACGGACGCTTCAGAGCATGGTGTGGGGGCTGTTCTATCACAGATTAATGAAGAGGGCCTAGACCAACCTGTAGCCTTCATCAGTAGGAGGTTACTTCCACGGGAACAGAGGTGGAGTGCAATTGAGCGTGAGGCATTTGCTGTGGTCTGGGCACTGAAGAAGTTGAGACCATACCTGTTTGGGACTCACTTCCGGGTTCAGACAGACCACAGGCCCCTCAGATGGCTGATGGAGATGAGGGGTGAGAACCCAACGTTGTTGAGGTGGTCCATTTCCCTACAGGGGATGGACTTTACGGTGGAACACCGCCCTGGTACAGAACACGCCAATGCTGATGGTCTGTCCAGATTTTTCGCCTTAGTGATGAGAACTCCCAAGGGGAAGGGTAGTTCTCCCCACATTTCAGCTGGAGGGGACACGTGTTAGACCTGGTACCATTGGCGTGAGTCTCCCTTCCACTTTTTTCTGATTGCCTCCTCTGTTTTTGATCTGTTTGCTGGTTTTAGATGCTTTGGGCACTGTGCCACTGCTATTCAGTGCCACAGTGCAAGTGCTCCCTATGTTAAATTGATGCATTGATTAGTGACTCCATGATTGGATCATTTGATTTACTTGTCAGACCCTAGTATAGTGCACCAGGTGTGCCCAGGGCTTGTAAATCAAATGCTGCTGGTGGGCTTGCAGCACTGGTTGTGCCACCCACAGAAGCAGCTTGTAAAGTGTGTCTCAGGCCTGCCATTGCAGAGCCTGTGTGCAGTCTGGGACTGCCATGTTGACTTGGCAAGTGCACCCACTTGCCAGTCCCTAAACCTTCCCTTATCTTCATATCAGACACCCCTAAGGTAGGCCCAAGGGCAGGGTGCATTGTAAGTATAAGGTAGGACATGCCCTGGTGTGT
Organism: Calotriton arnoldi; assembly: GCA_963921515.1. Lineage (NCBI taxonomy): Eukaryota > Metazoa > Chordata > Amphibia > Caudata > Salamandridae > Calotriton > Calotriton arnoldi. Next base: position 1,000,194 of record CAWUFW010007030.1, read on the forward strand.
GTGGCATGTCCTAATAGTGAATTACAGCCATTTTCGTTTTTCACTATTGCAAGGCTACCTGTTCCCCATAGGCCAGAATGGGCAGTTTGATTATAACATCTTATAATCCTAACTGACCCAGGGAACATTGTAGAAAAACGAATTTAGTATGCCTGAACTCAGAATGATAAAATACATCTTTTAGTAAAGTTGGTTTTAACATTCTGTGTTTGAAAATACCACTTTTAGAAAGTAGGTATTTTCTTGCCTAACTGTCCAAGCCTGCCTCTGCTAGGTTGTGTATTGTGTGTCTGGCTTTGTGAGTGACAGGGGCTGGGGGATTCCAGGAGACAGGGTGAGTCAGCACAGGGCTGAATAGACCTATCTGCATGTAGAGTGGTGGGAGGAGTTGCACCTGGGTCTGAATAGGGCTGTGCCTGCCTTCCACAATGCTGGCTCCACCTCCTGTGGTGCGTCTGATGTCCCTGGCCCACCCTGCCAAAGGAAAGAAGGAGTCCTGTAAACAAAGTGCTCCAGGACTGCACAGAACTGGTTTGGACTAGGTACAGGCCCCTCTGCCTTCAGAGGACAAAGGATTTTGCAGTATAAATATGGGGACCCAGACCCCAAGACTTTAGATCACTTCTGGAACAACAAGACAAACCTCTGCCAAGGAGAAGAACCAAAGGAAGCTGTAGGAGTTGGACAGCCCCCCTGCCAGTGTGCTGTGTTGCTGGGTTGGCCTACAGTGGTGTCTTCAGTGCCAAGGAGAGGAGAAGGAACTTTTAAAGAACTTTCATCATCTTGCAGAATATTACTCCAAGGGCTTGAACTTGTGCTTGCCTCCTGCTGAAGTCTCAGGGACAAAAGACTTCACCACCAGCTCCCCTCTGAATTCCCTTGCTGGGGATTCTGTCTGCAGAAGCCTGCGTGTCGCTGGGAGCTGGAAGCGCGACTCAACGAGAAGAAGCGTGTCACAGTCGCAGCTGTTGCCGTCGCATCGCCGGAGAAGCGTGTCACCGCCGCAGAGGTCGCCGCCGCATCACCAGAAAAGCGAGCCTTCGTCAAAGCTGTTACCCGACGCATCACCGGAGAAGCGTGTCACCGCCGCAGAGGTCGCCAGCGCATCACCGGAGAAGCGTGTCGCAGGGCCTGTCGCGGCTCCAAAGTTACAGAGTCGCCGCACGGCCACCGGGCGTGCACGCATCGTCTTCCCGTCGTCGCATCAAGGGCGCCATCTTATCGCATCACACCGGATCGTCGCATCGCATTGAGGCGCCATCTTGTTGCATCGCAACCGGAACGCAGTACGAGAATCAATGCATCACCTCCTCTCCGGTAAGGACCAAGACGCATCCCCTACTCTGCGCAAGCATTGAGGCGCGATGCATCTTCTCCCCCGAAGCAAGGAACCAACGCATCTCCATCCCTGCGAACCTTTTTGTTTGTTTTGCGTTACGCATCCAGGTACTTTTGTGAGAACTTTGTCGCATTTACCATCAACTTGAACTAAGTTACTTCTACCATCTTATAAGTCTATTTTGAGTACAGTATTGTGGATCTTTGTCGTTTGTGGTCTTGTGTTAAGTCTATATAAAGAATACTTATTTTTATAAAACCTGTGTGGTGTCCATCTGTAGTGTTTTGACTGTATTACTGTATATGTTCACAAATGCTTAACACACTGCCTCTGAGATAAGCCTGTCTGCTTGTGCCAAGCTACCAAGGGGGTGAGCAGGGGTTATCCAGTAGTGTAACTCCCTTGCCCTGACATAGAAGCAAGGGTCCCTATTTGGTCAAAGGTACCTACCTCTGCCAACTAGAGACCCCCAGTTCTAACATTGGTGGCAGCGGTGGGATTCTGGACTTGCATTTGTGACTCATATACAGTAATTGGTGTACACTACAGGTGAGTGCAGACCAAACGCGACCACATACTTTTTGGTAGAATTTGTTTTCCTTGGACTGTTATTTTTCCTGAGAACTGCCAATTCTTACTGCCACGAGTAGACCAGCATCTGTTGCATCTATGGATCTAGATTTTGAGGAGGAGAGGTTGGAAACCTACACTTTGAAACAGCTCAAGCATCTCTGCAAGAAATTGAAAGTTGCTACACCAGGCATTTCTAAAAAGGATGACTACTAAAAGGCGCTGAGGGCCTGGGTAGAAGCAAGAAATGCTCCTTAGTTGGTGGTGGAGCCAGCTGGGGATGCAGATGGGCAACTGGATAGGCCAGAGTTTCCAGCCAGGAGAGGGGTACCGTCCCCACCTGGCAGTAGCATCTCTTCCAAAGACCTGTCCCCCAGAGAGTTGGAAGACAGGGAGAGAAATAGGGCGCACAAGCTGGAGATGGCTAAGCTTAAGATGGAGGGTCAGAGGGAAATAGAGAATAACAAGTTGTCCTTGGAGAGAGAGAGAATGAGAATGGAGCAGGAAAGGATGTTGAGGGAGTTAGAGATCAAGGCAAAGGGCTTAGAGATCAATCCCTCTGGTGGCAGCGCACCATCTGTGCCTTCAGAAGGCAGGGTATATATCCCCAAAGATGTCATCAAAGATTTCCATAAGCATGAGGATGTTGGGCAGTGGTTTGCAGCCTATGAGATAGCAATGTTGGCTCACCGGGTCCCTGAGACGGATTGGGGAGCTGGGTTATGGGGCCGCTTTGTGAGTGAGGGGAGGGATACTTTGTTAGACCTACCCAGTGAAAATAGGATGTCTTATGCCCACATGAAGGAAGCCCTGATGACAATGTATGGTTTGACCCCAGAACTCTATAGACAGAGGTTCAGGAATTGTAAGAAACTGGAGGCAACCACTTGGGTAGAATATGTATCTTTCTTTTGCAGAGCTATGGATGGTTGGGTGAAGGGTAGCAAAGTGGATACTTTTGAAGCGCTCTATGATTTGTTTGTATGGGAGCACTTGTCTACTAATTGTTTTCCAGAGCTACGCCAGCACCTTATTGATAGCAAGTTAACTAACCCTAGGAAGCTTGCTGAGGAGGCGGACCGTTGGGTCAGTACCAGGGTCCACAAGGGTCATGTGGGAGATTCCGCCAAAGGTGGGCAGGGTCCCCAGCAGAAGAGTGGGGGGGACAAGGGTAAACAGAGGGAGTTCCAGAAAGGGCCCCAAAGTAATTCCCAAGGGAACCAAGGGAAGGGTTCCCAGCCTCCCCCAGAGAAGAAGCAAGAGGCCCCGACAGGTAAACCTGTTCAGAGGGGCCCCTACAAGTGCTTTACGTGTGGTCAAGTGGGCCACCGTTGGTATGATGCACAGTGTCCCATGAAGGATTCCAAAGCACCACCCCGTGCACCACCCCGTCAGTTGGCGAGTGTAGCCCTGGGAGGGGAGGAGATGGGTGCCGAAGGTGGGTGGGGTCCCGCAGAAATGTCCCTTGTCTCTTTAGGAGACTTTGAGATGGTCCCTAAGACCCAGCTGCCTGATAACACTAAGAAATACAGGCAGTGGGTGACCATCAATGGCCATAGGGTGGAGGCTCTGAGGGACACCGGGGCTAGTGTGACAGCTGTCAATTGCCGGTTGGTGTCCAAGGAGCAGGTTATCCCTCATGCATTCTTCCCTGTAGTTGCAGCAGACAACTCGCAGAGCCAGTGTGAGGTGGCTCAAGTTCCCTTTGAGTGGGGGGGGTCTCAGGTTCTCTCCAAGTTGCTGCGAGGCCAGCCATGCCTGTTGATTGTCTGTTGGGCAATGATCTAGAGAGCTCCCCTTGGGCTAAGGTGGAGAAGAAGTCTCATTTGGAGATGTTGGGTCTGCCTGAGTGGGCGTGTGTGACCACTCGGTCTATGGCAGCCAGTAAGGGTGTTCAAGAGATCCTGGAGCCTGAAAGTATGGCCCAGGAACCTGCCTTAAAGAGAAGAGGTGGGGGCGTGGGAAACCAGCCCCCATTGTTCCCACGGTCCAGGAGGAGGCAGACCCTGAGGGGGATGCCCTGGAACCTACAGGGGAGCAAGTTGCTGAACTGGGGGACCTGCCTGAGCTGACCCATTGGCAGCAAGAAGGAGGACCCTCCAGGGAGGAGTTTTGTGCAGAACAGAGGAAGTGTCCTTCTCTTGAGGGTTTGCAGCAACAGGCCACAGTCCAGGCAGCAGGTGATCAGTCTGGATCACATTGGATCTACTGGGAGAACAACCTCCTGTATAGCGAGCCTAAGGTTGCTGAACCTGGGTCAGCCCGTGTGCTGGTGGTACCCCAGCGCTTCAGAGCCTTCCTACTGGGTTTGGCTCATGATGTACCTTTAGCTGGACATCTGGGGCAGAACAAGACCTTTGAAAGGCTTGTCTCCCACTTTCATTGGCCCCAGATGCGGAATAGTTCAGATACTCATTGTAGGACTTGTCAAACTTGCCAGGCAAGTGGGAAAAGTGGAAGGAAGCACAAGGCTCCTCTCCAACCTTTCCGTGTAGTCAGTACCCCCTTTGAACGGGTGGGCATTGACATTGTGGGGCCACTGGACCCCAAGACAGCCATGGGCAACAGGTTTATCCTGGTCTTGGTGGACCATGCTACCCGGAACCCGGAAGCCATCCCGGTCAGGACAGTGACGGACCCTGTGGTGGGACGTGCACTGATGGGGATTTTCTCCCGTGTAGGGTTCCCCAGAGAGGTGGTGTCAGACCGTGGTACAAACTTCATATCCAACTATATGAAGTCCCTGTGGCAGGAGTGCAGTGTTACTTATAAGTTCCCCACTCCTTACCACCCCCAAGGTAATGGGCTGGTTGAGAGATTCAACCGGACCCTCAAAGGCATGATAATGGGTCTTGAGGAACCTGATGAGACGTAAGTGGGACGTCCTCTTACCATGCCTTCTGTTTGCTTACCGTGAGGTGCCACAGAAGTCCTTAGGGTTCAATCCCTTTGAACTGCTCTATGGTCACCCGGTAAGAGGACCTTTGAGTCTGGTCAAGGAAGGCTGGGAGCAATCTCCCAGGAAACCTCCCCAGGATGTATACAGTTACATGCCGGCCTTCAGGAACCAGACCAGGCGATTCAGGCAACTCGCTGAGGCAAATCTGGAAGCCAGCCAGGAAGAGATGAAGCGGTGGTACGATCAGAATGCCACTCTGATTGAGCTTCAACCTGGACAGAAAGTTTGGGTCATGGCCCCTGTAGAGCCTTGTGCGCTCCAGGACAGGTGGACCAGACCATTTGAGGTGGTGGAGTGCAAGAGTGATGTCACCTACCTGGTGAACTTGCTGTCTCCGAGGAACCCTTTGCGGGTCCTGCATGTTAACCGCCTAAAGCCCCACTTAGAAAGGTCCGAAGTGGGCATGCTCCTAGCGACAGATGATGGAATGGAGGAGGAGACTGAGCCTCTTCCTGACCTCCTGTCTGCAACAGAGCAAGATGGGTCAGTGGATGGTGTCAGCCTCTCTGCCACACTGACCCCTGATCAGCAGCAAGATTGTCGCCAACTGTTGGGACAATTCTCTGATTTGTTTTCCCTGATTCCTGGTGTCACTGAGTGGTGCGTCCATGATTTGGACACTGGGGACAGTCCTCCTGTGAAGCACAAGGCCTACAGAGTGACTGACAAGGTCAGAGCTTACATCAAGGAGGAAGTCTCCAAGATGTTTGCCTTAGGGGTGATTGAGTCCTCTCACAGTCCTTGGGCCAGCCCAGTGGTCTTGGTCCCAAAGGCTGCCACACCTGGTGCCACACCCGAACTCCGGTTCTGTGTGGACTACCAAGGACTCAATTCAGTCACCAGGACTGACGCGCACCCCATCCCCAGAGCTGATGAGCTCATTGATCGGTTAGGGGCTGCACGGTACCTCAGCACGTTTGATTTAACGTCTGGGTACTGGCAGATCGCCTTAACTGATGGGGCCAAAGAGAGGTCAGCATTCTCCACACCAGATGGGCACTACCAATTCCAGGTTATGCCCTTTGGGATGAAGAATGCCCCTGCCACCTTTCAGAGGTTGGTCAACCAGGTGCTGGCTGGACTGGAGGATTTCAGTGCCGCCTACCTGGATGACATTGCAGTGTTAAGCGCCAGTTGGGAAGAACATCTGCGCCACCTCTGGGAAGTGTTGATGGCACTGCGAAAGGCAGGCCTCACGATCAAGGCGAGTAAGTGCCAGATCAGGCAGGGTTCCGTGGTGTACTTGGGGCACCAGGTAGGGAGCGGCCAGGTGGCGCCACTACAACCCAAGATTGATACTATCCTGGCATGGGAACCCCCAAAGACTCAGACACAGGTGAGAGCCTTTTTAGGACTCACAGGGTACTACAGGAGGTTTGTCAAGGGGTATGGCAACATTGTTGCACCCTTGACTGAGCTGACTTCCAGGAAGCAGCCCAAGAGAGTGAACTGGACTGACACCTGTCAGAAGGCTTTTGACGCCCTGAAGACTGCCATGTGCACAGCACCCGTGCTTCAGGCGCCCAACTTCTCAAAGGAATTCATTGTCCAAACGGACGCTTCAGAGCATGGTGTGGGGGCTGTTCTATCACAGATTAATGAAGAGGGCCTAGACCAACCTATAGCCTTCATCAGTAGGAGGTTACTTCCACGGGAACAGAGGTGGAGTGCAATTGAGCGTGAGGCATTTGCTGTGGTCTGGGCACTGAAGAAGTTGAGACCATACCTGTTTGGGACTCACTTCCGGGTTCAGACAGACCACAGGCCCCTCAGATGGCTGATGCAGATGAGGGGTGAGAACCCAACGTTGTTGAGGTAGTCCATTTCCCTTCAGGGGATGGACTTTACGGTGGAACACCGCCCTGGCACAGAACAAGCCAATGCTGATGGTCTGTCCAGATTTTTCCGCCTTAGTGATGAGAACTCCCAAGGGGAAGGGTAGTTCTCCCCACATTTCAGCTGGAGGGGACACGTGTTAGACCTGGTACCATTGGCGTGAGTCTCCCTTCCACTTTTTTCTGATTGCCTCCTCTGTTTTTGATCTGTTTGCTGGTTTTAGATGCTTTGGGCACTGTGCCACTGCTATTCAGTGCCACAGTGCAAGTGCTCCCTATGTGTAAATTGATGCATTGATTAGTGACTCCATGATTGGATCATTTGATTTACTTGTCAGACCCTAGTATAGTGCACCAGGTGTGCCCAGGGCTTGTAAATCAAATGCTGCTGGTGGGCTTGCAGCACTGGTTGTGCCACCCACAGAAGCAGCTTGTAAAGTGTGTCTCAGGCCTGCCATTGCAGAGCCTGTGTGCAGTCTGGGACTGCCATGTTGACTTGGCAAGTGCACCCACTTGCCAGTCCCTAAACCTTCCCTTATCTTCATATCAGACACCCCTAAGGTAGGCCCAAGGGCAGGGTGCATTGTAAGTATAAGGTAGGACATGCCCTGGTGTGTGTGGCATGTCCTAATAGTGAATTACAGCCATTTTCGTTTTTCACTATTGCAAGGCTACCTGTTCCCCATAGGCCAGAATGGGCAGTTTGATTATAACATCTTATAATCCTAACTGACCCAGGGAACATTGTAGAAAAACGAATTTAGTATGCCTGAACTCAGAATGATAAAATACATCTTTTAGTAAAGTTGGTTTTAACATTCTGTGTTTGAAAATACCACTTTTAGAAAGTAGGTATTTTCTTGCCTAACTGTCCAAGCCTGCCTCTGCTAGGTTGTGTATTGTGTGTCTGGCTTTGTGAGTGACAGGGGCTGGGGGATTCCAGGAGACAGGGTGAGTCAGCACAGGGCTGAATAGACCTATCTGCATGTAGAGTGGTGGGAGGAGTTGCACCTGGGTCTGAATAGGGCTGTGCCTGCCTTCCACAATGCTGGCTCCACCTCCTGTGGTGCGTCTGATGTCCCTGGCCCACCCTGCCAAAGGAAAGAAAGAGTCCTGTAAACAAAGTGCTCCAGGACTGCACAGAACTGGTTTGGACTAGGTACAGGCCCCTCTGCCTTCAGAGGACAAAGGATTTTGCAGTATAAATATGGGGACCCAGACCCAAAGACTTTAGATCACTTCTGGAACAACAAGACAAACCTCTGCCAAGGAGAAGAACCAAAGGAAGCTGTAGGAGTTGGACAGCCCCCCTGCCAGTGTGCTGTGTTGCTGGGTTGGCCTACAGTGGTGTCTTCAGTGCCAAGGAGAGGAGAAGGAACTTTTAAAGAACTTTCATCATCTTGCAGAACATTACTCCAAGGGCTTGAACTTGTGCTTGCCTCCTGCTGAAGTCTCAGGGACAAAAGACTTCACCACCAGCTCCCCTCTGAATTCCCTTGCTGGGGATTCTGTCTGCAGAAGCCTGCATGTCGCTGGGAGCTGGAAGCGCGACTCACGAGAAGAAGCGTGTCACAGTCGCAGCTGTTGCCGTCGCATCGCCGTGGAAGCGTGTCGCCGCCGCAGAGGTCGCCGCCGCATCACCAGAGAAGCGAGCCTTCGTCAAAGCTGTTACCCGACGCATCACCGGAGAATCGTGTCGCCGCCGCAGAGGTCGCCGGCGCATCACCGGAGAAGCGTGTCGCAGGGCCTGTCGTGGCTCCAAAGTTACAGAGTCGCCGCACGGCCGCCGGGCGTGCACGCATCATCTTCCCGTCGTCGCATCAAGGGCGCCATCTTATCGCATCGCACCGGATCGTCGCATCGCGGCGCCATCTTGCCGCATCGCAACCGGAAGGCAGTACGAGAATCAATGCATCACCTCCTCTCCGGTAAGGACCAAGACGCATCCCCTACTCTGCGCAAGCATTGAGGCGCGACGCATCGTCTGCCCCGAAGCAAGGAACCGACGCATCTCCATCCCTGCGAACCTTTTTGTTTGTTTTGCGTTACGCATCCAGGTACTTTTGTGAGAACTTTGTCGCATTTACCATCAACTTGAACTAAGTTACTTCTACCATCTTTAAGTCTATTTTGAGTACAGTATTGTGGATTTTTGTCGTTTGTGGTCTTGTGTTAAATCTATATAAAGAATACTTATTTTTATAAAACCTGTGTGGTGTCCATCTGTAGTGTTTTCACTGTATTACTGTATGTGTTCACAAATGCTTAACACACTGCCTCTGAGATAAGCCTGTCTGCTCGTGCCAAGCTACCAAGGGGGTGAGCAGGGGTTATCCAGTAGTGTAACTCCCTTGCCCTGACGTAGAAGCAAGGGTCCCTATTTGGTCAAAGGTACCTACCTCTGCCAACTAGAGACCCCCAGTTCTAACAGATCATTATTATTATTGCCTTATTCCAAGGTGGTATGTCTGTATAGCATTAAATCCAGTAGTCAATGCAGGGACCCAGACTGATAGGTTGTTTCTAGGGGTTGAAGATGTAGATTGCGACATTGTCTGGGCCTTAGGCCTAATTTGTGTTCTGCCAGTCAGACTTCTTCCTCCATGAATTCTGTAGTCTCATGAGGTGGGTTACTCAGGGCATCCGGGTGGCTAAAGTAGGTTCTTCCCTACGTGGCCGACTACTTAATGTTGGTTTGGATTGTACTCTAGCATGTCTCAGTCTGATACCTCAATGGTGGACGGATTGCATCCTAGATCGCCATTAGCAAATCCGACTCTCTTGGACCCAGCGCAATGTTATCTGATTTCTGCTGGTACAGTGAAGAGAAGTGAGTGGTTCAATCATTCCTTTTTAGCCCTTCACTCCCCCATCTCTCCATGTCCCTAAATGTCACTGTGTTTATATCTCTGATTGCTGTCTCAAGCAACTTCCAGGCTTTGTTTTTCAATTGTATTAGGTACTTGCAGTTTTTTCTGAGATTTGTTGTGTTTTCGTGACCCTCCTTGGTCCTGTGCCTTTGTTTTAGGGCACAAGACAACAGTTTCTTCTGGAATAGATGGTCTCAGTCGAACCACTCCAGTGATTGACAGTCTGTTCTATTGGAAGGAAAAAATCCCTGGATGGATTGTTTCCCATTCTTAATGTTACCGTCAGGAGACTATCGAGTGCCTTTCCAGTTGTCTCATCTTGTCACTTACCAAGCTCAAGGAGTTTAGTGTACTTTGACCTCCAGAGCGTAGATTCTTCATCGCTATACTGGAGGTGAGGTGTCTGGGCCATGGTGTTGATCCATGTTAGTTTTTTTGGTTTGAGTTTGGTAGGTTTAAGAGTTACAATTTGCCAGTTGCTTATATTAGTTGCCACAAGGGAAGCAAAAGTTGTTTACTAGGCGGTCGTGATCACTTTCTACTTGCTGGATGATTCTCATGTTGGTCATTGTACACCAGGCTACTATGTTAATAGTTATGTAATCAATTAGACTAGAATTTTTCAGCCAGGTGTTTGTCATTTTAGCTGGAGTGTTGAAAAATCTGCAACCATTTGGAGTAAGGAGGGCATGTGCAGACAATAAGTTGGACAGTCACTCTCGTGGCTTTGTGTCTTTGTAGTGGTCTATGGCAATATGACCAATCTTCTTCCCTGAGTTTGGAGTTCAAAGGTTTCCATGTTGATACATATTCAGGTCCTCACAGATCAGAAGTATCTTTGTGATATTGAATTTGGGTGTGGATTACCTCTTGTGTCCAAGCAGAGTTCATGTCTTGCAATTCTAATGTTTTCCTCTAACACATTAAGCTGGAAAAGCTTGATATTATTACAAGCAGGTGGAAAATAGATGTTGAGGACGTCAATGACATGAGAGTCGCTATTTAACTTAAGGTGTTGGATATTGTTATTGACTATTATGTGATAATGGCTTGTAATGTACAGGGTTGTCGTTATCCAAATTATTAGTCCACCCTTGTGTCACCATCATCTTGATTTGATCGTTGGAACGCTGTAGGCAGAGTAGCTGTCCAATTCGATGGAAGCAAGAGCCCAGCATTCCTCTAGGCAACAGATGTCATGAAGTGTAATGAACGATATCCACTCTTTTTCCTTTTGTTAAGCAGACAACAGCCTCAAGTTATGATTGGTGGGCCAGAGGGCCTTAGGCCTTATGACGAGCTGTCAATTTGATAACATATATCAGTGTGAAGATGGCTGGGTAATGGGAGGTCGGATGAGCTATTTGGACAATGTGTTTGTCTGATTAAGCCCAGCTTGTCCAGATTGATGAATCTCTCACTCCCTTCTGTTATTGAGGAAGACAGACATATTCCTATTGCGCAACTTAGATTAGATGAAATTAGAGCAGCTCATGAGTGGATAGCTTCAACTCATGCCAGCATCAGTGCTATTGTTCCAATGCTACAGCAACAGTACTGGTTTCCATATTTAGCAAAGCTTTAAAACAATAAGTACAGCAATGCAATATTTGCCAAAAGGGAAAACATTCACCTGTTGCAAGACAAGCCCAGGCTCCCCCATCTCGCTTAAACTCTTTGGGGTAACTTTCCTTGGCCGGATTGGGCCAAACCTAAGTGTCAATAGTTATAAATATTTTTTGGTTGTGGTCTAGTCATGCTCCAGATTCCTTTGGGTTTGGCCCCAAAAGACTGCCACTGCTTGAGCCATCATAAATGACTTGCAGTACCCATTAACAATGGGAGCAGTTCATACCTTTCATTTAGATAGTGGTTCTGCTTCTAAGGTCTACTCTGGGAGTATGAATACTATATTCACACTCTTTTCATCTGGAATCAAATAGTGGTGTAGAATGTATCAACTGTGCTGTCAAGCAAGCCCTAATCACTAAGGTATTGGATACAGGTTTGAGTTTGCTGCGTAACCTTTATGGGGTTCAAAGAGCACTAAATACCTTGCCTTTAGGAGTATTAGGTGGTCCCCCTTCATACAAATTTCTCTTTGAATTTTCTCAAATGGTCCTAATTTTGATGTCCCTGGAAAGGTGGCAGAGTCAAAAACACATGACCTTTAAACATGCTTTGCACTGTTACTGACTGTTAAAGAAAATTGTCTAATGTGAAGAAATCTGAATCTACTGCCAACGAAGATAAGATTCACAAAGCTGCTAATGGCTGACTCCCCAAAGTGAGAGAGCTAGTTTAGGAACACATACCTGATAAACAAGACTTTTTAATGTCCTACAGACCACTTGTTCTAGTTCTTGGAGTAGACGGCACTCGAACAGTAATACTGTTGCCGTTCTCTGCTGCAAAGAAAACAGTAAGGTGTTGATTGATCACATCAGAAAGCATTCTGTGGCTGAATCTTTTCAGCAGATCCCAATCAACACCAAGGTGCTCCAGAGTAGATCAGTATGCCTTCTCCCTGCTCTTGTAGAACTGTCCCAGGAAGAGTACAGCCATGCCAAAATTCTAAGCCCCATTCCGGAGACCAAGGTGTCTTCTGTGTTCCAGCTTCATGCCAAGTGTGAATTTCAACGAGCCAACCTGATTCCTAAATTACATCTATTGTGACCTCTGCTGTCATTTATTGTGAGCCTCTGACAGGACCAAAATCATCTGAAGTGATACCACTGCAAGAATTTGTGCTGTATGAAAGTAACTCTGATAAAGATTTTGAAACAATAATCCCATCTCCAGTCAATCAACTCTACAGTTGTTTTCTTGCTTGTTGCTGGTTTCATGATAGATACCTTTAACCCCCATGGTCATATATCTGGATTGCTACTGGAGTTCTATCCATTTTGATGTGGATTATAACGCTGATTATTATTTTGCATTTTTGTACATGGGAACTACATTTCTGATAAAACAGTGCTGATTCCTGTGGTTCAGAAAATATCACTGCCTATCTTGTGCTCGACAATGTTGTTTGGAAAAAGGTTTATCAGATTATGGTTTATACAGAAAAGATTTGTATTCCTTATGTATTGAAAATATCCCTAGATGACATTCCAATTCCTGGCCCCTTGCAAATTCATAGGACATAAATTCTGTTAAACTACTGATAACAGACCTGAATTCTTATGCCTCATTATACAATGAGGATTCTTATTAAATGCAAAAAATCACCAAGGACTATTGTTTTCATCATTATGATGTCATTATATTCCTAAATCAAACAACCCCAGAGAAATTATATACATTGGGAGCATTGTAGGGTCCATAAATAGTCCCAGAAGTTTCCAGTAAAGGTTTCCTTATTTCAATAGTTATGTCAGGTCTGATCCATCTGCATTTTATTACTCCCAAGAACCAGAAAGGCTTAAAAAGATTCTGGTCACTGACCACAGGTTAATTTTGTTCTGCACAGTTAATCCATTCACTTATAATGCCAGGTTATACATATTGGTATAAAAAATAAATGAGAAAAGTATTTAGGACCTCATTTATGAGGCCCTACCGGCACTATTGTACCGCCGGAATATCACTTTTTTAACATTCCAGTAGCTCAATGTGCCACTGGCATATTCATAAGGCCACATAAAGCCAGGTTACGTGGCTTTTGGTGGCCTTATAAATATGTGCCCCTTTCACGCAGAAAACTGCATGAAAGGGGCGTTTCATGGAAGTTGCTGGGGCGTTCCCAGCAACATCCATGGTTTTTTGACACTGCCCCAGATTTACGAGAAATCATAAGTCTGAAGCAGCGCCAAAAACGTATGCCCCTTCCTGCACACAAATAATCATCCCCGCAATGTAGGCACCCTTGCACCATGGTGCAAAGGTGCCTGCGTTGGTGCACAGCAGCCCGTTGTGCGCTGGTGCAAGGGAAAAGGACAAGAATGCGCTGTATCTAATAGATATGGTGCATTCCTGCCCTTTTCTTTTGCCATAGGGCAGCGCAGCAGCAAGACCTGCTGAGCTGCCCTACGGCAAGACACCCATAAATGAGGCCCTTAGGGTACAAGGTCTGGTCAAATCAAAGGTACATAATCCCTGTTTAAAGCATGCATAAGCACCAGAGAAATTATGTTTTTGAACAAAACAATTCAGCAAACCACATGCATTGGCTATATATATATATATATATAGATATGGTATTGGGATCTGATCTGTAAGCTAATGTACTAGTAGCTTAGGAAGGAAATCTGTTCATCCACACATAAATACCTTGCAGCCACAGGGCAATTTCATCTGAATTAAATGCAGTCAATTATGCGTTCCATTTTGCACCATGTAAGGTAGTTCAGTATTAGTAAGGCCTTGCCTTCATTGCCAATTTGAGAATTGTGTTAGATTAATTTTTGCAATGGTTTGTGTCTTCAGGTCTCTAGTAGATACAAAGCCAATGCATGTGGTTTGCTGAATTGTTTGTTCAAACAAAACATATATATATATATATATATATATTACCTACTGGCGGTCGCCAGTAGGTAGTTATAGTTAGGACCTCGTTTCTATTAAAAAAGAGTTCTTTTGCCAATATCTTTGGCGCCGTTTGATGAATCGTCGCAAAAAAAATTCAAAACTAATGGGGCGCTCCGGTCAGCTCCTGTCTTGAAAGTTTCGGGGTGATTCGTCAAGCGGGGGCCGAGTAAAAAGGGGGGTCCCAAAACGCATTTTCCCCATGTTAATTTCCATAGGAAAATTGGAACAGGCTACAGCCCGAACTGCTGAACGGAATTACACCAAATTTGGCAAAAAGGTAGGTCTTGGTTCAGAAAGCGACCTTTTTTTAAATGGTGTAAATCCGTTCAGTAGATCCTGAGAAATTAAAAAAAGAAAAATATTGATATCTGAGCACCGAGGAGGCTTTGCGAACCCTCCTGGGCACAAGCTTCACTCTGATTGGCTGCCAACACTCTAATCCAGAATGTGTTGGCAGCCATCTTGTGACTCGGTAACCGAGTCACAAGAAAAGAGTAAAAAAAGGTGAAAAACAAGAAAAGGGGGCAGGGTAGAAACACCCTGACCCCCTAGGCCTACTCAGGCGGTTCCACAGGGACCCCCAGGGCCAAAAACGGATTTTTTTTTTTTTTTAAACGGCAGAAGTCGCGCTGGGTTCGCGAATCCAGATGAGAAATTTAGAAAAAAATGAAGCGCTTTGTTTTCTAGAAGCCCCCAGGTGGGCCAGGTCCCGGGGGTAATCAGTTTTTAATTGGCTGGGGCCCGTGGGGGCCCCCACAGCCCCGGGGACCGCCACCTCCCCGGGGCATTTGTAATTGAAAGGGGGGGCTTGCTGCCCCCCCAAGCCCCAGGGAACACCACCTCCCCGGGGCTTTATTAAATAATGAGGGGGCCTCGTGGGCCCCCCAATCCCCGGGGACCACCACCTCCCCGGGGCTATGTAAATGAAGTGAGGGGGGCCACGTGGCCCCCCTCGTGGAGCCGTTGATGGCCCTGGGGACCGCCACCCCCCAGGGCCGGCTCCTGTAATGTCCCGTAATGGCCCACCCCCGGGACATTGCTGTTTGCAATGACAGGGCGGGAGCCGTGTGGCTCCCGCCATGTCATTGCAAACACTGCTTTGCTTCCTGGAAGCGAGAGCAGGAAACCTGCTCTCGCTTCCAAGAAGCAAATCAGTATTGGTTTTGGGCAAGTGGAGCTGCATGTTAGCAGCTCCCCTTGCCCAAAAGCAATGCCGGCTCCCACAGGAAGCGGGGAGCCGGCTGGGACCCTGGGGGCATTGGGGCTCCCCACACGGTACCCAAGGGTATGCCTCAGGGATGGGGTCCCCGAGGCAGAATTAAACAATATAAAATAGAGGGCATTTTTTAAAAATTTTGCGCACTTGGAGTCGCGATTCCATCGCATCCAGCGCGGCCCCCAGTGTAAACGCGATGGGTTCGCGAATTCAGATGAGAACATTTTTTAAAAAGGAACGCTTTGTTTTCTATACGCCCCCGGGTGGGCCAGGTCCCGGGGGTATTCAGTTTTAATTTGCGGGGCCCACGGGGCTTCCGGAGCCCGGGGACCACCACCTCCCGGGGCATTTGTAATTGAAAGGGGGGCTTGCTGGCCCCCCCAAGCCCCGGGGACCACCACCTCCCCGGGGCTTTATTAAATAATGAGGGGGGCCTCATGGGCCCCCCCAAGCCCCGCGGACCCCCACCTCCCCGGGGCTATGTAAATGAAGTGAGGGGGGCCGCGTGGCCCCCCTCCTGGAGCCGCGTGGCCCCCCTCCTGGAGCCGTCGATGGCCCTGGGGACCGCCACCCCCCAGGGCCGGCTCCTGTAATGTCCCGGGGTGCCCACCCCCGGGACATTGCTGTTTGCAATGACAGGGCGGGAGCCGTGTGGCTCCCGCCCTGTCATTGCAAACACTGCTTTGCTTCTTGGAAGCGAGAGCAGGAAACCTGCTCTCGCTTCCAAGAAGCAAAGCAGTATTCGTTTTGGGCAAGGGGAATGCATGTTAGCAGCTCCCCTTGCCCAAAAGCAATGCTGGCTCCCGCAGGAGGCGGGGAGCCGGCTGGGACCGTGGAGGCATTGGGGCTCCCCCCACGGTACCCAAGGGTATGCCTCGGGGGATGGGGTCCCCGAGGCAGAATTAAACAATATAGAATAGAGGGCATTTTTTTTTAATTTCGCGCCCTTGGAGTCGCGATTCCATCGCGGCCCCCCGTGTAAAAGCGATGGGTTTGCGACTCCAAGCAAAGTTGTACAAAAAAGAATATGTATGTTTTTAATATGTAAGATTCACTGTTGGGTTATAGGGTGGCTCTAAAAAGAGCCCTTGTGTTTATTATGAGTTTCTTGTAGCTACATATAAGTGTGGATGCAGAGCTTTAGGTTGTTGAGAAAGACTCTGTTTCCGTCATCTGTAAAGTGCACTCCTTCAACCCTGTAGATGCCCTCCATATGAAAACGTAGATTGTTGTTATATATGGAGCGTATCTAAGATAAGCAGAAACAGCTTTATTGACATTTTTTCTAGCTTTCTCAATCTGTGGACAGAATTGATTTGACCTCTTCCATTTTTGTCTTTGGCATATGTTAGAGTATACAAAGACAGTTTGAGGTAAAACCAACATCAATTGTGCAAAGGTGTCCTTCATTAGCATTTCCAGACCTACCCCAGTGAATGTGCCTAGGTCATTGCCACCACAGTGCACAATCATGAAGTCAGGGGGTTGGAGATGCAAAGAGGTTTTAACCAAAGGCATCAATTGGTGCCACTTTAATCCTCTCTGTACAATCCATTTAATGTCCACATTTTGCAAAGCTAGGTCTTTGTCAATACCTCTGCGTTCAGCATACCTTTTGCACCAGAAAATATAGCTGTGCCCAACAATCCACACTGTAAGCATTTTATTTATTATTTATTTATTTGAAGGTTTTATATAGCGCGAACAAGACCCTTGCGGGTATCAGAGTGCTTTACATGTCATATGTTGGAAACAAGTAAAAGCCTAGTGAGGTACAAATATAGGTGATTCAGATATAAGGTGCTCAATAATACATACTAGTAATTAAAATAACAGTAATAAGTAAGTAGTTCACGTGAATTTAGCCATGAGAATTGCTTTCACTTCTTTTTTGAAGGAGGCAGTGGAAGCGTTCAGCATTGTTTCTGTGGGCAAAGCATTCCATATCCTGGGGGCCATTCCCGAGAAGGACCGGTTGTAAGTTTTTTTCTTGGCAAATCTTTGTGGTTTCAGTAGAAGATTCTTGGAGCTCCTGGATGCTCTGTTACCAGAGGAGAGTACCAGTTTCTGAGCTAGGTAGCTCGGAGTGTTGTGGTGTAAGGCCTTGTGCGTCATACATGCGATTTTCAGATGAATTCTAGCTTCAAACGGTAGCCAGTTGAGTGCTCTAAGGTCTGCAGAGATGTGCGAGGTTCTTTTTGAACCTGTAATGAGTCTCGCAGCTGAATTGATAGCGGCTCTTAGCGGGGCTGTCGTCGATCTGGGGAGGCCGCATAGGGTTACAGCCCCATATTCTACTCTTGGGATTACTAGGGCTTGAACTGCTTGTTTGAAGTCATTTGCTGGCAGGAAGGGTTTCAGTTTTCGCAGGGTGTTCATGTGGAAATTTGCTCCTTTTGTGGAGGTGCTGATATGCTTCTGCATCTTTAGGTTTCTGTCCAGAGTCACACCTAGCGATTTCGCTGATTCGACAATGAGAGGTTGCCCTTTGAGTGCTGTTAGGTGCTTCATCCAGTCAAGGATGGTGGATGATTTGTTTGGGGGGGCGAATAAGAGGAACTCTGTTTTGAGGGAGTTTAGTTTCAAATGGTTTTCGGCCAACCATGTTTGAGTTTTTTGTAGCATTGTGTTGAGAGCTTTGATGTCCTCAAGTGAATGGATCTTGATGTAGAGTTGGGTGTCGTCTGCATACATATGGAAATGGATCTTGGAGAGACTGAGAAGTTCGGTGAGTGGTTCCATGAAAAGGTTGAAAAGTGTGGGTGATAGGGACGAGCCTTGCGGCACTCCTAACATGACTGGCACAAGGCTGGACAAGGATTGAGTGACCTTGAATCTTTGAGATCTATTTTGGAGGAAAGAGGTAAACCAGGTAAGCACAGATCCCGATAAGCCCATTCTGTGTTTCAGGAGCTCTAGCAAGTTGTCATGTTTGACGGTGTCAAATGCCGAAGACAGGTCGAGTAAGATTAGTAGACAAGCTTTGTTTTGGTCCAGAATTTTTAGAGCGTCGTCAATTATGTGAATCATGGCTGATTCAGTACTGTGACCTGCACGGAAGCCTGATTGGTATTGGTTAAGCAGGTTGAATTGTTCGATGTGGTTGTTAAGCTGCGTGTGAACACATTTTTCCAGGAGCTTGGCTAGAGTGGGGATGTTGGATATCGGGCGATAGTTATTTAAGTCCGATGGGTCAGCTGTTGGTTTCTTTAGGATAGGGGATACCTGACCTGATTTCAGGATTTCTGGGATGGTTCCTTGAAGGAGGGAGGAATTTATAATCTTGGTCCAGAGAGGTAGTAAAAGTGGAATTAAGTCTTTTAAGTTGTTAGCAGGAAGCGGGTCTGTGAAGTGGTTGGAGGGATTCAAGGCGGTTAGCGTCTTTAGTATAGTATCTTCACTGTAAGTGTTAAAGTAGGACCATGTTGCGTTATTTTTAAGGTTGAATTTTGAGGAGCATTTGACTGGGGCACCTGTCAGGGGCAGTGGGGAGTTCTTTTGCATGTCCGTAAGGGATAAAAGGTCATTGAGTAAGTCGGTTTTTATGGATTCTGATTTCGTTGTGAAGTAGGAGGCAAATTCCTCACAGTTGGGTAGCCAGGCAGGGATAGCCTTGGAGTGGGTGGGTGCACTCTTGGTTTGAGCTTTGATTAGATCGAATAGTTTTTTGGGATGGTTCTTGGCTTGGTCTAGTTGATTACTGAAGAAGTCAGTTTTAGATCTTTTGATCTTCCTAAAGTAGGAGTTTCTGGTGGTTCTTAGTAACTTGAGGTGGTCAGCTGAAGGTGCGGATCTCCACCGTTGTTCAATTACTCTAAGTGACCGTCTGTCTTCATTTAGCCTACCATCATAGCAGGATTTTGAGTCTTTTGTGGTAGTTCTTTTCAATTGTAGAGGGGCTATTTTATCTAGGAGGCTGTTCATGGAGTTGAAGTAGTGGTTGGTCAGACCTTGTACATCGGCTAGGTCTTCTGGGGGACATAGGATATTTGGAATAGAGGATGCTAGTAGGTTGGCTTCGAGGTTTTTCAGATTTCTCTTCCAGATCTTTGTTCTTGGGGGTTGTGTGGAAAGTCGTTTAACTGATTCCATGACTTGAAATGTAATGATGTGATGGTCAGACCAATCACAGGGTACGATCGAGTCGAGCTGAGTGGAGTCGACTTTGGAGATTACTAGGTCTAGGGTTGCGCCTTTGTCGTGTGTGGGGCTGTTACAGATTTGGTTAAGATTAAGGTCTGAGAGGAAAGCTTTGAGGCTGTTGACCCCTGGGTCGCTCTGGTCATCCCAGTGAAGATTGAAGTCACCCAGGAATATTGACATACTTTGTTGGCCGTCATTTGTAGCTAGAATATCCATGAGGTGTTCTATGAATGTGAGGTTATCTCCTGGAGAGTGGTAGAATGTGTGTAGCGAACATATTTGTTTGTTATTACTAGAGATGTTTAAGTGAAGGTATTCACAGGAGGATGGTGCGGGGGCATTGGCGTTGGTCACTGTTAGATTGCTCTGATGTATGCAGGCTATCCCACCCCCCAACCTATCAATTCTGTCTAGTCTGGTGATGTCATAGTTAGGGGGTACTACTATGTCCAGGATGGGTGTAGATGATTCATTTAGCCATGTTTCCGTCAGGATTAGAATGTCTGGTTCGTTAGTGAGTAGAAGGTCAGCTATATCGGCTGCATGTCTAGATGCGGATCTGCAGTTTAGGAGTATGCATTTTAGTTGCGTCTTGTTGGGTACTATTGTGGGTTCGAGTGTGAGAGGGATTCGCGTGAATTTTGAAGGGATGTCTGGAAGTAATGAAAAGATGTCTGTAGCTGAGGTAGTCAGTTGGTAGAGTGAGAGGTATCTAAAATGGTGGACAAGATGCTGTTTTTAAAAAGTAGAGAATTGATTGGGTGTTTAAGAACATTGTACATTCAAAAATAGGGTGCATTTAACTTTTTTTAAAAGCATATTTTTTATTGGTTAGTAAAAAATGTTGGAAAGGTACAGTAGAAAGGATAAGCTCATATTTTGGAAATGTCAACCACACCTGCTGTTTGCATTTGCAACATTGTGTGGTGAACTTGAAAATATGGTGAACTTGTGACCTGTCAGTTCAGTTGGGTGTTCCATGAACTGTTACTATGGAAACTGGGATTAAGCAGAATGGGGGTAGGGTTAAAAGTTAACTGTGGCATTAAAAATGTGAATTTGTAATTTATACAAAAGTAATATGTTATTACAGTGACATTTCCCAAGTCAGTGCTATCTTTAAAAGTGGTGTATTATTAAAAAATAGTGGTAAGTTTATGTGTGATATATTTTTGAACTCCCGTATAGATTCGCGGTGCCATCGCTTAGCTGCACGGTGGAATCGCGACTCCAAAAAAAATCCAGAAGCAGTTTGGGTACTTTTAGACGTCAGTTGGTAAGGGTTGATATGTCTAACCAATAGAAATGTGTTTTAAAATTTGAAATAATCTGGGAAGCAATGTGATTTGTTACTTACATGTATATGTGTGGAGAAAGAGAGGGAAACTTTGCCATTACTGGTTTATCTTGCTGAGAGCAGTGCATTACATTGATTGTGTGCATAAGAAAATCCATTCTGAGTTTCTGATATTTCATATTCTACAAATCAATTTGGAAGGTGAGTTATAAACTTGTGAGGTGTATTACATGTTACCTTTATTTTTAAAGGTAAAAAATTATTCATAAACTTTGATGTTTGAAATATATTATTAAATGTAGAGATGTTTATTATAGTTTGTTGTAATGTAGTTAAATGTTGTTTGAAATAGATTTTGTATAGTATTATGTGTATATTGGAATATGGATTACTGATTATGGTAGTTTGTTTTAGTGTGTGGATATGTATATTTGTAGTATACCGCATAATTTTAGCTGTTCCTTTACGTTTGGAGGTGGACTCTGTCAAATATTAAGGTGTGCATGGAGTTCTGTCTCATGTATGTTTCTACTTGTATATGTATTTTCATATGTCTTATACATTTTATGGTGCATGATGTATAAGAAAGAGCTGTTGTTGCTTTTTATGTGGTAGGGTCAAGAGTGCGAGTACTAGTAGAATGGTGAAGATGCAGCACAAAACTGTGCTTTGAAGGATGCACACATAAGGTATTATTAATTAGGCTTATTTTTTGTAGTTTGTACAAAGGTATAGTTGAATGATGCACCATAATTTTAGATAGAATGGTGAAGATGCTGCACAAATGTGTGCTTTGAAAGATGCTCATATAAGGTGTTATTAATTAGGCTTCTTTTTTCTAGTCTGTAGAAAGGTATAGTTGAATGATGCTGCATAATTTTAGATACATTTGTGAAGATGAAGCACAAATGTGTGCTTTGAAAGATGCTCATATAAGGTGTTATTAATTAAGCTTTTTTTTTCAAGTCTGTATAAAGGTATAGTTGAATAATGCTGCATAATTTTAGATAGAATGGGGAAGATGCTGCACAAATGTGTGCTTTGAAAGATGCTCATATAAGGTGTTATTAATTAGGCTTCTTTTTTCTAGTCTGTAGAAAGGTATAGTTGAATGATGCCGCATAATTTTAGATAGATTTGTGAAGATGAAGCACAAATGTGTGGTTTCAAAGATGATCATATAAGGTGTTATTAATTAGGCTTCTTTTTTCTACTCTGTACAAAAGTATAGTTGAATGATGTCGCATAATTTTAGAAAGAAAGGTGAAGATGCAGTATAAAAGCGTGGTTTCAAAGATGCTCATATAAAGTGCTATTAATTAGGCTTCTTTTTTTTTAGTCTGTTGAAAGGTATAGTTGAAAGATGCCGCATATTTTTAGATGTTTGGTTGAAATTGTAAGTTTGTTCTTTGAATTTTTAAGGTTTGGATAGTGTTATGATACAGATATATTTATGTATGCTTTTAGTAAGATGGTGAAACTTTTACTACAGATATGGGAAGAATTCCTTATTTGTGTTTGGGTATATTGTACCTCAGTAGTCCTGCAATCACGCAAGAAATACACATGCACTTATAAAATCACCCAGTCACTTGCTATGTAGTCATGTAAATCCCCAGACATTATCCCTGCAGTCATGCAATCGCCAACGTGTTACTAATGTAGTCCTTTAATTTACTTGTACTGTTTCAATCACATACGCACTTTTCTTGTACTTATGTAATCATTCAGCCAGTCCTCATGTACTTTTAAAATCACCCATTCACTACTTTTGCACTCCTGTAATCAGTCAGGCAGTATCTTAGTAGTTCAGTAATCACCCAGGCGGTACTCATGAACTTATAAAATCACCCACTCTCTTGCTATCTACTTCAGTAATCCCCCAGATATTACCCTTGCAGGCATGTAATCATCCAGGGTCTAGTTATGTTCTTTCCCTACAGTCATGCACTACACACTACCCTTGCAGTTGTAGAATCACCCATGCCCTTCTCTTGTATTCATCTATTTACCTAGGCAGTACTCAATGACTTATCGATCCCATCAGGTGCTATTTATACACTTATGCATGCTGTCAATGTGTATGTTTGCACTCATGTAATTAGCTAGTCACTATCCATCTTGTCCTGCAATTATCCAGTGACTACCCTTGCACTCATACAATCACCCAAGCACTACTCACAGAGAGTTTTGGAATCACTCATGCAGATCTAGTACATGTGTCAGTTTCTAGGTTTTACTATATTTCAGAAATATTGTATAAATATTTGTTTTCGAGATCATGATGATTTGGAAAGGTAGACACATATTTATGTGTGCTTTTAACAATATGGAGAGACTTATAGTTGGGTTATGTAATAGTGTGGTGCTTTATATTTGGCTAGGCCCAACTGTCATGCAGTTATAAAAACACCCAAGTAGTCGCCATGCAGTCTTACAATGATGCAGGCAATACATATGAAGTGTTGTAATCACTCAGGCATTACTTCAGCACTGATGCAATCATTTAGGCACTATCTATGCACTTATGCAATCACTAAGGTATAACTCATGTAGTTATATAATCACCCAGGCACTACTGTTGCACTCCTTGAATCACGGAGGCACCACTTTTGTACTCTTGTAATCACTCAGCCAGTAGTCATGCTGTTATGAAATCACCCCAGCACTACTTTTGCAGTCTTTTATTTACTCAGGCTCCACCTCAGTAGTCCTGCAATCACCCAAGAAGTACCCATGCACTTATAAAATCACCCAGTCACTTCCTATGTAGTCATGTAAATTCCCACACATTATCCCTGCAGTTATGCAATCGCTGATGTGTTACCTATGTAGTCCTTTAATTCCCTTGTACTGTTTCAATAACTTACACACTTTTCTTGAACTTATGTAATCACTCAACCACTAGTCATGTAGTTTTAAATTCATCCAGTCACTACCTTTCCACACCAGTAATCACTCAGGCAGTATCTTACTAGTTCGGTAATCACCCAGACGGTTCTGATGAACTTATAAAATCACCCACTCACTTGCTATCTACTTCAGTAATCTCCCAGATATTACCCTTGCAGGCCAGGAATCACTCGGGGTCTAGTTACGTACTACCCCTACAGTTATGCAATGATGCAGGCTTTTGCTGTGTAGTCATTTCATTACCTACACACTACCCTTGCAGACGTCAAATCACCCATGTCTTTCTGTTGCATTCATGTATTCACGTAGGCAGTACTCAATGACTGATGAATCCCTTCAACTGCTATTTATACAGTTATCCATGCACTGAATGTGTATGTTTGCACTCATGAAATTAGCCAGTCACTTTTAATGTTGTCCTGTACTTACCCAGTGACTTATAGTTGACTTATGTAATAGTGTGCTGCTTTATTTTTGAGTAGGCCGAACTGTCATACACTTATAAAAACACCCAAATACTCACCATGCAGTCTTACAATGATGCAGGCGCTACATATGCAGTGCTGTAATCACTCAGGCATTACTTCAGCACTGATGCAATAATTTAGGCACTATCTATGCACTTATGCAATCACTAAGGTATAACTCATGTAGTTATATAATCACCCAGACACTACTGTTGCACTCCTTGAATCACAGAGGGACCACTTTTGTACTCTTGTAATCACTCAGACAGTTGTCATGCTGTTATGAAATCACCCAGGCACTACTTTTGCAGTCTTTTATTTAGTCAGGCTCTACCTCAGTAGTCCTGCAATCACCCAAGAAGTACCCATGCACTTATAAAATCACCCAGTCAGTTGCTATGTAGTCATGTAAATCTCCAGACATTAACCCTGCAGTCATGAAATCGCCGACGTGTTACCCATGTAGTCCTTTAATCCCCTTGTACTCTTTCAACCACATACGCACTTTTCTTATAGTTATGTAATCACTCAGCCACTACTCATGTAGTTTTAAAATCACCCAGTCACTACCTTTCCACACCAGTAATCACTCAGGCAGTATCTTACTAGTTTGGTAATCACTGAGGCGGTACTGATGAACTTATAAATTCACCCACTCTCTTGCTATCTACTTCAGTAATCCCCCAGATATTACCCTTCCAGGCATGTAATCATCCAGGGTCTAGTTATGTTCTTTCCCTACAGTCATGCAATCATGCAGGCTGGACCTATGCAGTCATGAAATAACCTACGCACTACCCTTGCAGTCGTCAGAATCACCCATGTCCTTCTCTTTGTATTCATCTATTCACCTAGGCAGTACTCAATGATTTATCTATCCCATCAGGTGCTATTTATACACTTATGCATGCTGTCAATGTGTATGTTTGCACTCATGTAATTAGCTAGTCACTATCCATCTTCTCCTGCAATTATCCAGTGACTATCCTTGCACTCATACAATCACCCAAGCACTACTCACAGAGAGTTTTGGAATCACTCATGCAGATCTAGTACATGTGTCGGTTTCTAGGTTTTACTATATTTCAGAAATATTGTATACATATTTGTTTTCGAGATCATGATGATTTGGAAAGGTAGACACATATTTATGCATGCTTTTAACAATATGGAGAGACTTATAGTTGGGTTATGTAATAGTGTGCTGCTTCATTTTTGACTAGGCCCAACTCTCATGCAGTTATAAAAACACCCAAGTAGTCGCCATGCAGTCTTACATTGATGCAGGCAATACATATGCAGTGCTGTAATCACTCAGGCATTACTTCAGCACTGATGCAATCATTTAGGCACCATCTATGCACTAATGCAATCACTAAGGTATAACCTATGTAGTTATATAATCACCCAGGCACTACTGTTGCACTCCTTGAATCACGGAGGCACCACTTTTGTACTCTTGTAATCACTCAGCCAGTAGTCATGCTGTTATGAAATCACCCAGACACTACTTTTGCAGTCTTTTATTTACTCAGGCTCCACCTCAGTAGTCCTGCAATCATTAAAGAAGTACCCATGCACTTATAAAATCACACAGTTACTTGCTATGTAGTCATGTAAATTTCCAGACATTATCCCTGCAGTCATGCAATCGCTGATGTGTTACCCATGTAGTCCTTTAATTCCCTTGTACTCTTTCAATCACATACGCACTTTTCTTGTACTTATGTAATCACTCAGCCACTAGTCATGTAGTTTTAAAATCACCCAGTCACTACCTTTCCACACCAGTAATCACTCAGGCAGTATCTTACTAGTTCGGTAATCACCCAGGCGGTACTGATGAACTTATAAAATCACCCACTCACTTGCTATCTACTTCAGTAATCCCCCAGATATTACCCTTGCAGGCTAGGAATCACTCAGGGTCTAGTTACGTACTACCCCTACAGTTATGCAATCATGCAGGCTGTTGCTGTGCAGTCATCTCATTACCTACACACTACCCTTGCAGTCGTCAAATCACCCATGCCTTTCTGTTGCATTCATGTATTCACATAGGCAGTACTCAATGACTGATGAATCCCTTCAACTGCTATTTATACACTTATGCATGCACTGAATGTGTATGTTTGCACTCATGAAATTAGCCAGTTACTTTTCATCTTGTCCTGTACTTACCCAGAGAGTACCCTTGCAGTCATACAATTACACAAGGACTACCCATTGAGTGTTGGAATTACTTAGTGAGGTTTATTACTTGTCTTAGTTTCTAGGTTTCAACATGTTTCAGAAATATTGTATACATATTTCTTTTACATACTATCATGGTTTGATAACATAGAGAGATATGTATGCGTGCTTTTAACAATTTGGAGACACTTATAGTTGAGTTATGTAATAGTGTGCTGCTTCTTGTTTGACTAGGCCCAACTCTCATGCAGTTATAAAAACACCCAAATACTCACCATGCAGTACCTTACTTGCCTCTTTTCCACCTATATTGTCTGTTTCTGCAGTTCTCTTGTATCCTTCTGCACTTCACTTGCCTCTTTCTGTAACTGTCTTGCCTTTTTCTGCACCTCTCCTACCCCTTTCTGTAGTGCTGTTA
The DNA here is from genome assembly GCA_963921515.1 of Calotriton arnoldi. NCBI lineage: Eukaryota > Metazoa > Chordata > Amphibia > Caudata > Salamandridae > Calotriton > Calotriton arnoldi. The sequence goes on from CAWUFW010007030.1 coordinate 1,026,947, forward strand.
CCTATTTTCCACCTCTGATACTTCTTTCTGCACCTCTTTTGCTTCATTCTGCTCTTCACTTGCCTTTTTCTGTACCGCTCTTGCCTGTTTGTGCACCTATGTTGGTTCTTTCTGCACTGCTCTATCTTCTTCCTGCACCTCTGTTCCAAATTTCTTCAGTTCTTTTTCCTTTTTTCTGCACCTGTCTTCCCTCTATCTGCACCTCTCTTGCCTCACTCTGCCCACCTGTTCCTCCTTTCTGTACGTCTTTTGCCTGCTTCTGCAACTCTCTTGCCTCTTTCTGCACCTCTGTTGGTTCGTTCTGCACTGATCTGCCTTCTTCCTGCACCTCTGTTTCAAATTTCTTCATCTCTCTTGCCTTTTTTTGCATCCCTCTTCCCTCTTTCTGCACCTCTCTTTCCTTACTCTGCTCACCTGTTTCCTCTTTCTGTACCTTATTTGCCTCTTTTTGCACCTCTGTTGATCCTTTTGCACTACTGTTGCTTCTTTCTATCACCTCTCTTGCAAATTTCTGCACCCCTCTCATACAGTTATAAAAACACCAAAGTAGTCGCCATGCAGTCTTACAATGATGCATGCACTAGATATGTAATGCTGTAATCATTCAGATATTACTGTTGTATTTTTTTCTGCACCTCTTTTCACTTATTGTGCAGCTCAGGTGTAATTGTTACCATATTCAGAAAACCATATATGCATTTCTTTGTAGCTTTTAAAATAGAAAGTGTTTCTTTAGTAATAGATAAGTATATATGTATATAATTATTCTTAATAATATTAAATTATTTTTAAAATTATTTTTTTCAGATATTCTGCATTATTATTAAGAAAGAATAACCATGACAAAAAAAGCGCAAAGGAAAAAACAACAGAGAAAACAGTACTATTTAAAGCAGAAAGAAATGCAGGAATTAGATGAACTACAACATGTGGCAAAAAAGAAAAACTCTTGTGGTAAGAGAACAAAGGAATTTATTAAAAGAATTTCAAGGAGAGGAAAGGATTTTGGAAATGATGAAAATAGAAAGAATACTTGTAGAATGAAAAAGAATGAAATGAAAAAAAGACAAATTAATAGAAATTCAGGAAATGAGAAAAAAATCTATGTTGAAAGAAGAATGAAACAATTTTATGATATTAGGAAACGTATGTATAAAAGTAGAGTACTACAAAATTTGTTGAAACATGGCAAGAAATATAAAAGAAGATCTGCATTTTATAAAAAGAAAAAAAGATTGAAAGTATAGTCGAAAAGGCTTTTGAATTGAAAAGAAGATTGTTCATTTTAGTTTTAAAGAGAATACGAACATTAGATAAACCAATGCATTCTATGAAGAACAAAACTAAAAGGAAAAGACTAATCAACAGAACTAACTTTTGTAAAAAACAATTGGGTGAATGGAAGCATACTTCTAGTTCAGAACCTTTTTTTAATGAAGAGAGCTATTTTCAAAACAATACATTAGTTCACGCAGTTGATACCAGTGGTCGTGCTTATGAAGTGAAGAACGGTTGTGCAGTTGACAAAGAAAAGATGGTTCCTAGAAATGTGGAAGAAGTGATAGCAGAAGAAGTTCAAGGGAGACGTACACAAGCTCCAGTGTATACGTGGGATTGAAGTAGTATTTGTAGTATACAACAGGAGTCTATTGATATTTTATTAAATTTCTTACGAGAGTATACTAAAAAAAGTATTAAACAAAAGATTAAGATGTTAAGGACTTGATCCTTGTAAAGTGAGAAAAAATACTGGCTTGCAAGGTCATTCTCTGGCTTGTCTTTCTAGAAAAATGTGTCAAAGTGTTTTTCATCATTTGAGAATGTTAGCAGTACATCACTCTGCAATGCGGAAGTTAATAAGAAGATTGTACTATGTAAAAAGTCCTGCATTATTTTTAAGTGAAATAAACACTGCTCTTTTGCATGGGACTGTATCGGATGTAAAAAAAGTTTGTGATGATATAGAGTTTTGTTTCTTTAGTCCTGGAGAAGAGTGTACACAAAGTGAGAATTTGATAAGTGTAGGTGTTGAAGAGGAGGTGGAAGATAGTACTACTGAGAAGTTTGTAGAAGAAATTAGAAAGTTTAAGGTAATTTGTTCTGAAAAACCAAACGATGTTTGTATTTGTTGTCGATGTACTCACTATAGAAATCAAACAAGGAATGTTGATCTGTATTTAAAAAGTGAAAAGGAAAACAATGATAAGTGGCAGGAATTTGGTGCTTATTTGTTAGTGGAAGGTCGTTTTGAGTTGGGTAGTGATCAACGTATTTGTAAATATTGTTACAGCAAACTAGAAGAGAACAAAATGCCAGCTAGAGCTGTACATAATAACCTAGAGTTGGTAGCTATTCCTGTGGAACTGGTAGATTTAAATACATATGAGTCCATTCTGATTCAATCTGTGCACCCGTTTCAGGCTATTGTTCGTATGGAGCCTAAAACAGGTAAGCTGCCTCCAACAGATTTTCAAAGAGGCTTAAAAGGAAGAGTTGTGTATTTACCTTTAGATTTAAAGAAAAATATTGAAACTATTGGTGTAGAGAAAGAGGAAACTGAACCTGTAGTTATTCTAGTTAATGGTGTTCCTACGAAGAGTCGGAAAATATGGCAAGAATTAGTAGATGTCACCAAAGTGCAAAAGGCTACGTTATATCTCATAAAAAACAATCTTTATTACAAAAATGTGTATGTGGAAGAAGAAGAAATTGTTTTAGGAGATGATAGCGAAATTTCAAGTGGCCAAATTGAAAAAGTGGACATCTCCAAAAGTGAAGAAATTTATGAACATTATAGTGTACATCCTTTACATTCAAAGGAAGTGATTGGAAATACTATTGAATTATTCCAAATGAAGAAAGCGAAGGGAACTCCCATGAGTGTTTGGGAAAGAAGTTTGGAAGCTCGTTGTTTTCCACTGCTCTTCCCCACTGGAAAAGGTGGACGATATGACGAACGAACAGTGCAGATTCCAGCGTCAGAATATCGTACAACAAGATTGTACTCGGAAGATCCAAGATTTCGACAATGTATTCCATATATATTTCATCTTTTGTTTGAAAGTGACTTGTCTGGACTTTCATATGCAGTGAACCACATATTAAAAACAGGAGTTCATCTTCAACATGTTTCTGCAAAGGAATTCATGGACAAAGTACAACAGAGAGACGATCATTTAGAATCTCAATTGATTAATTTGATGGCGTGTCAACGTGGTACTAATGAGTATTGGTATCGTCGTCACGGAGAACTTAAATGTATGTTAAGGAACTTAGGAACCCCTACATGGTTTGTTACACTAAGCTGTGCTGAATACGCATGGGACGATTTACTTGAATTTCTACGAGAAGCAAATTCAAATATTAAAAACATTGAATTCAAGACAGCTGGAGAACTGTGTTCCTTGGATCCTGTAAACGTGTGCAGATATTTTAATCATAGGTTTCAAGCTATGATGTCTTTTATCTGCAATAAAAACAACCCACCTCTTGGAGAAGTTATTGATTTCTTTTGGAGAAAGGAGTACCAAGCAAGAGGTGCTCCTCATATACATATGCTTTTATGGATCAAGGATGCACCTAAATTTGGAACTGATTCTGATGAGACTGTTTTATCTTTCATTGAAGACTATGTTACATGTGGAATTCCAAAAACAGGAGAAGAAAATACCTTAAGAGAACAAGTTTTACGGTTTCAAACTCATCGATGTGGGAAATATTGTCGACGAAAATACAAGTCAAAGGAAACATTTTATACAAAATGTCGTTTTGGATTCCCACGTCCAGTAATTTCCAAAGGAAGAGTCAACAGTTTCATGTCAGCAGTGAGGCATACTATAACTCGAAAATCTCCAAAGAATACTTACAGTATAAAAAGAAGTGAAAATTCAAAGTATATTAATGATTATAATCCAGTAATTTTGACGATGTGGAATGCAAATATGGATATCCAGTATGTTGCAGATAATTCGATTGCTGTTGCTCGCTATGTGACGTCATACATAACAAAATCTGAAAAGACGGAGTTGAAAGAAATGTGGGAAGAAATTTCACAGAGAAGACTCTTAGTAACAAATTGTACAGCTTTAGTTTGAAGATGCTTTCCCATCGAGAGATTGGATCCTACGAATGTTCGGATCGGTTGACATCTACAAGTTTATATTCAAAGTCAAGAGGAATAATTTGGGTAAGTCTAGGTCTTGCTGCAACAGGAAATTGAGTATTGAAATCTGTACAAGAAATTGAATACTTAGCACTGATAGAACCGGAAAGTACAGATATTGTTAAAACAAATATGTTGGATACGTACAATCCTAAAAGAAGTCCGCATCTTGAAAACATATGTCTCTATGAAATACTGCAATATTACAGCTTTAAGAGAAATATTACAGAGAACATAAATGAAGAAAAATATGAAGTCATTGGCTGTGATGGATGTTTGGTGAAACATACCAAAGGAAATCTCATTAATCACAGGAAACTCAGTTGCGAAACTCCAGATAAAAGGGAATTTTACTATTTAGCACTTCTGCAACTGTTCAAGCCTTGGCGTACTGAAATGGAATTACTTGGAGATTTTCAGTGCTATGAAGATTCTTTTAATGCATGTAAAGATAGCATTGAATGCACAGTTTTTCCAAATTATCTACAAATGTTGAATGAAGAGATTCAACAAGAAGCTACTATTGCAGCTGAAATTGCTAGAGACAGTTCTCAAGATAGTCAAAGTTCTGCTCCACTGAGTCAAGATCCACTAGGAGAACCAATTCTTGAAAATGAAGCAGCAATCGCCATGAGTGAAGTAGAAACGGCAATGCATCAAGCTCAACAGGATATTATGGAGTTGGGAAACTTGGAAGAACAACTAAATATTGAACAGAAAGAAATATATCAGCAAGTTACACAACAGATAGACCATGGTTTACTTCATGAAAAAAAGAATGCAACTGCACATCATTTAAAGCTATTCGAATGTATATCAGTGGTCAAGCTGGTACAGGAAAAAGTTTCTTAATTAAAGTTTTGACCAGTTATCTACAGAAAACCACTGAATCACATTTATCTTGTGTTGTAACCGCTCCAACTGGGTTAGCAGCACACAACATTAAAGGGATTACATTACATCGTTTACTGATGCTACCTGTTGAACATGAAAACAAGTTGGAATATCACAAGCTATCTGGAGAAGCTTGTTATGAAGTTTCAAGAGTACTAAAGAAAATGAAACTTCTGATCATTGATGAGGTGAGCATGGTCTCAAACGGAATGCTTGCCTTTGTACATTTAAGAATGCAGCAGATTTTAAAAACAGATTATGATGTTTTATTTGGAGGAAAACATTTAATTGTATTCGGCGACCTACTACAACTTACTCCTGTAAAAGGACAATCAATTTTTAAAACACTTGTGCATGAAGACACCAGGAAATCTTTGGGAAGTATTGGAAATGTCAACATTTGGAATTATTTTGAATATAAAGAACTTACTAAAAATATGAGACAAGCAAGTGATGAACATTATGGAAGCATTCTTCAAGATATAAGAATTGGTGTTTTGTCGAAACATGGTAAAGAAGCTTTGCAAAGTCGACTACTTAGAAACTTGTTTCCAAATGAAAATGTTGCTCCTGAAATAATATATAAAAAAATTGGAGAAAAGAAATCTATAATTTGCCTAATGCCAACACTGCAAGAGTGTTCTACATTCAATGAAGAACTTTTAAAGCTAGAAAAACAACAAATAATAAAAATGGAAGCCATTGATAAAATAGAACACGAAGGAATTACTATTATATTGTCAGAAAAATTTAAATCAAAATTGGATTCTTTGGAAAAATCTATATCTAAGACTGCTGGTTTAGAAAAGAATTTATATGTATGTGAAAACTGTCGGGTAATTTTACGGCGTAATTTGGATGTAGAAAAAGGTTTAGTAAATGGAGCAATGGGGAAAGTTGTTGATTTTGTTAGTTATCCAAATAGAGATGGAATTGAATTTTTGAAGATTAAATTTGATCAGATTGAAGAGGTAAAACTGATTGGACGTTGTGCTGTTCGTTTTTTGCTTGTTAAAGACTTGTATGTTCGTAGAAAACTGTTTCCTCTGTCTTTGGCATATGTGGTGACCATTCATAAATCTCAAGGTTTAAGTGTAGATAATGCTTTAGTAAATATTGGAAGTACAGTGTTTAAAGAGGGAATGGCATATGTTGCATTGTCTCAAGTAAAAACATTATCTGGACTGTATTTGATTGATTTTGATGAGAGAAAGATTAGTGCAGATGCAAATTGTGTAAGAGAGTATAATCGGTTAAGAAGACTATATGCTCCCAATTTAGGTGAATATCCTGTATATGAAAAACGTGTAGTATGTCCAAAACGAACATATGAGAAACACTGTAGTGAGGTTGGAAAGAAGAAAAATAATCAAGAGAATGGTGAGACTCCAAAGAAAATGAAAATGGACACTGTTGATGATATTGTAGGATACCAGTTAGAAAATAGTTCAGGTATCAACTGCTATGCTAATGTAATTCTGAACGTCGTGTTTTTTCTAGAAAATTTACATCATCAAATTATGGAGAATCGAGAAAAGAGATTTTGTTCTTTGTTGCATAATATTTTTGAAAAGTTGACAACTGATAAAACTAAAATCCAAACTGCTTCTGGCATTCGGCATCTTTTGGACATATGTTCTGGTTCTTCACAATTTACACTTAATGTACAACAAGTTGCTCAAGAATTTCTTATGTTTATGCTTGCAGTATTAGAAGATGAATGAATACAAATTGAAAATCTGTTTGGACTACGTTACAGATGGGATCATAAATGTGATAGCTGTTCTTTTTCTTCTATCACTGAAATAGACACTGAACGATTCATATATTTGACAATACCAGATTGCAAAACAGTGTCTTTTAACAAATTAGTAAAAACAGCTAATCAAGATATAAAATATACTCACTGCAAATCAGGAATATTGTCAACATTATTTATAGAAAGATTTGGACAATATGTCATTTTAATGCTACAACGTTGTAGAGCAGATGGAACAAAATTGGAAACAAGAATTAAAACTTTTGTCGCAAGTCAAGTGTCAATTTCAGGAAGAACTTTTAAAGCAGTGGCTATTATTTTCCATGATGGACCTAGTACAACATCTGGACACTATACTGTGTATTTAAGATGCAATAAAGGATGGACACATTGTAATGACGCCCATTTAGAATTCAAATGTCGGTTGCCTTATGAATTAACAAATTCATATCTAATATTTTTGATGCCAAAGTTCTGAAAACATCATTCGGCCTATTGGGAAGATGTCAACATGAATAAATGAGTTTATTTTGGATATTTTCAATACAAACGAATTCGGTAACATCATTCGGCCTATTGGGAAGATGTCAATATGAATTAAGAAGTTTATTTTGGATATTTTTAATGCAAATGATTTCGTAAACATCATTCAGCCTATAGGGAAAATGTCAACAATTACTGTTTCAATTATCGTTTCTCTTCTTTGATATTGTATTTAGAACATTGTGTTTGAAAGAAGCAGTTCATATATTTGATCTTTGTATTATATGCAATGTTAATGAGAGTGTTTATTTTGGAAAATGTAAACAGATAGTTGAGTTTATTGTAAATATTTTGAACACAGATTTGTTTTTTTTAACAATCTTATTGATTGTATTTTTTTGCCCGCTGTTACATGATGATCAACATTGAAATCACTGTGTATGGTGAAATTCAATAGAATCTGAAAACAGCAAAAAAGGCAAACTGAATATGTTATGTAATTCTAAAATTATGTTGTGTTCTTAAAACTATAATATTATATGCAATAACAGTATTTTTTCTTCTCTTTTACAGAAACTAATTCTAAAGTTTGAAAATATTTTAAATTTAGATTATAATAAAAAAACTGAAAAAATTGTTTAAACGAGTTTCATATCTACTTCAATAAAGAAGGTAAGATAAAGTAATGTAATAAGGATAATGTTATGAATTTATATTTAGAGTCACTTTTATTGCAGTCATTCATTTTTGAAAAAATAATTATGTCACTCATCAAATTACTTTACAGGAACATATGGTCTTCTTCAATCTCTGAAATATAACCTCTGTAGTTACAAAATCACCTATGCATTACCAATATACAGCTTTGTTCACTGTGGTAGTACCTGTACAGCTCTGTAATCACCCAAGGAATACCCGTGCGCTTACAAAATTACTCAGGCACAACTGATGTATTCCTGCAATCACACAGGCACTAGTTATCCACTCATGCAATAACTCAGGCATTATCCATGCACTGTTCCAATCATCTATCAACTACCCATGCAGTTCTGTAATCATCTAGACACTACTCATTTACTCTTTCAAATACCCAGGCACTACTGATGCACTCATCTAATCCCCCAATCACTATCCATGCACTTATCCAATCACTCTGCCAATACCCAAGCACTTATAAAATCACCATGAACTATCCTTGCATTCCTCTAATCATCCAGTCAGTACCCATGTACTCATGCAATAACCTAGGTACTAACCATGTATTCAAGCAATCATCCAGATATTACCTATAAAGTCATGTAATTACCCAGGCATTAAGCATACACTTGTAAAATGAACCAAGCAATACCCATGCACTAAGAAAATCATGCAGGCAAAACACATGTACTCCTGCTATCACCCAGGCACTACTCATGCAGTTATGCAATAACCCAAGCACTACCCATGCACTGCTCCAATCACCCGTGCACTACCCTATGCAGTCCTCTAATCACCTAGACACTACTCATTCACATCTTCAATTATGCAGGCACTTCCTATGTACTCCAGCAATCACCCTGTCACTACTCATGCACTCCTCCAATCACCCAGCCAGTACCATGTACTTATCCAATTACTCCACCAATACCAAAGCAATTTTGAGATCACCATGCAGTATCCCTCCACTCCTTGAAGCATGCAGGCAGTACCCATGTACTCATGCAATGACCCAGACACTAACCATGTATTCAATCAATCATCCAGATATTACCTATAAAGTCATGTAATTACCTAGGCATTAAGCATACACTTGTAAAATCAACCAAGCAATACCCATACACTTAGAAAATCATGCAGGAACTACACATGTACTCCTGCTATCACCCAGGCACTACTCATGCACTTATGCAATAACCCAGGCACTACCCATGCACAGCTCCAATCACCCGTGCACTACCCCATGCACTCCTACAATCACCCTACCAGTACCATGTACTTAACCAATCACTCCGCCAATACCCAAGCACTTATAAAATCACCATGCACTATCCTTGCATTCCTCTAATCATACAGGCAGAACCCATGTACTCATGCAATAACCCAGACATTAACCTTGTATTCAAGCAATCATCCAGACATTACCTAGAAAGTCATGTACTGTAAGAATGCACTTGTAAAATCAACCAAGCAATACCCATGCACTTAGAAAATCATGCAGGCACTACACATGTACTCGTGCTATCACCCACGCACTACTCATGTACTTATGCAATAACCCAAGCACTACCCATGAACTGCTACAATCCCCTGTGCAGTACCCTATTACCTCCTTCAATCACCCAGCCAGTACCATGTACTTAAGCAATCACTCCGCCAATACCCAAGCACTTATACAATCACCATGCACTATCCTTGCACTCTTACAATCACCCAGGCACTACCCATGCACTCATGCAATCATCCAGGCATTACCCATAAACTAATGCAATCACCCAGGCAGTAGCCATGCACTCCTCCAATCACTCAGGCACTACTGATTCACTCTTTCGATTACCCACACATTACCTCTCCACTCATACAATCACTCAAGCACTACCTATGCACACCTGCAATTATCCAGACATTACTCCTGCACTCTAGCAATCACCCAGACACTACCCATGCACTCATGCAATCGGTCAGGCACTAGCCATGCACTTATACATGTACTTATAAACTTTTGCTGCACTTGTGCAATCACTAAAACACTCCCCATACAGTGTTCCAACCATCCAGACACGAAACGTACACTCATGCAATCAACAAGGTACTTCTTATGCAGTCATCCAATCACACAGAAAGTACCCATGCACTCCTTCCAGCACCAAGGCACTACCCATGCACTCTTCCATGCACCCAAGCATTTCCCATGCACTCCTTCAATCACCCACACATTACCCCTGCATTGATGCAATCACGCAAACACTATCTATACAATCCTGCAATCACCTAGATACTACCCATGTACTCTTCCATGCACCCTGGCATTACTCATGCACTCCTTCAATCACTCAGACACTACCGCTGCAGTCATGCAATCAATTATGCACCCACTACCCATGCACTCTTACAATCTCTGTTAGACTTGGCATCTTTTGGCGGGTTTCCCCTGACTTTTTGCTTTCTGACCTCCTGGTTTTGACTCTGTTTTGGCTGGTGTAATGATTCTGCGCACTTTCCTCACTGCTGTCCAGTGGGAAAGTGCAAGTGCTGCTGTATAAAATGGGTATGGATTGGTATTTCCATGATTGGCCTATTTGATCTATGTGTCAGTCCCTAGTAAAGTGCACTGCGAGTGCCAGGGCCGATAGATCAAATGCTGTTGGTGGGCTGCAGCACTGGATTGTGCCACCCCCGCAAACAGCCCGTAAAGTGTAACTCGGGCCTGCCAACGCAGAGCCTGTGCGCAGCCTGGGGCTGCCATGTCGACTTGGCAAGTGCACACACCTGCAAGTCCCTAAACCTTCCCTTTTCTACATGTTAGTCACCCCTAAGGTAGGCCCACGGTACCCCTGTGGGCAGGGTGCATTGTATTTGAAAGGTAGGACATGCCCTGGTGTGTGTGGCACGTCCTGATAGTGAATTACAGCCTATTTCGTTTTTCACTATTGCAAGGCTACCTGTTCCCCATAGGCCAGAATGGGCAGTTTTGATTATTACAGTTTATAATCCTAACTGACCCCGGGAACATGGTAGAAATTCGAGTTTAGTATGCCTGGACTCAGAATGATAAAATGCATCTTTTAGTGAAGTTGGTTTTAACATTCCGTGTTCGAAAATACCACTTTTAGAAAGTGGGTATTTTCTTGTCTAACCATCCAAGCCTGCCTCTGCAGGTTGTGTATTCCTTGTCTGGAGTGTGAGTGACAGGGGCTGGGGGATGCCAGGAGACAGGGTGAGTCAGCACAGGGCTGAATAGCAAGATCTACATGTAGATGGGTGGGAGGAGTACACCTGGGACCTGAATAGGGCTGGGCCTTCTCTCCACAATGCTGGCTCCACCTCCTGTGGTGCGTCTGATGTCCCTGGCCTGCACCCTGAAAGGAAATACGGAGGCTTGCCAACAAAGTGCTCCAAGACTGACCAGAACTGGTTTGGGCCAGGCAAAGGCCTCTCTGCCTTCAGAGAACAAAGGAATTTGGGATATAAATATTGGGGCCCTGACCCCATAAATTTAGATCTCGCTGGAATCAAGGAACCTGTCAAGAAGAAGAGCTGGAGAGCTGCTAGGAGGAGTACTGCCCCTTTGCTGAGTGACTGCTTTGTTGGGTTGGCCTGCAGTTGCTGCTTCTGTCTTGGGCAGTGAAAGGACTGGACTGAACTTTCTACAAACTTGTGCTGAGTATCTCCAAGGGCCTGAAACCGAGCTGGCCTCCTGTTAAGAAGTCTCAGGGACTGCAAAGACTTCACAAGCCTCTGGGTACCGCTTCTGGAACGCTGTTTCAGTTGCCACAGAGGAAGGGAACCGCAACCGACTCCGTCAACCGACTCCATCGCTGGCCCGGTGTCCTGTTTGCACCGCAGACCGCACCGTCCGCATCTCGCCCCGCAACCCTGGTCTCACCGACGACGACGTCCGATGCCATCGCCACTGAGCCGCTGCTTGCACCGTGACCTGTGGGCACCGCAGTTCGCATCGCATCGCTTCACTGTGCCAGCCGGACCAGATTGACGCTGTCACTGCAACTGGCTCAACAGTCGTGACCGCATCGCATTTGGGGCACCGCTCGCACGTTTGCGACGCACCGCTCCGACTCGCACCACTGTCCGACGCCAGCTCCCGCACTCCGGCTTGGTCGCCTGCATCGCAACCTGTCAGCACCGCATTGTACACCGTCTCGCCCTGCACCACACGCCTTGGACTCACCGACTCCGTCTGCACGACGCTCATCGAGCCGCTGCCTGCACCGCATCGAGGGACACCGCACCTTGCACCGCTCCGCTTTGCACCGCAACCGCGATGAACACCGACCGGCTCGCACGCTCCGTGCCCACCACAACGAGAAAAGGTACTGTTACCGAGTCTGTTCACGACTCTGCTGGCCCGTAGCGACGCGGTCGGCTGGAGCTGTTGGACTCTGTGTATTTCAGCATCGCGGTAGACCCGGACGGGGCTACCGACTCGTACTGAACTTTGCTTTTGTGTTATTCCTGCAAAGAAGAAGTTACCTTATCAAGCATACATTTTTAAAGTATTTGTATTGTGGATTTTTATCGTATTTGGTCTTGTCTTGAGTATATAAAAATATTGGTTATTTTTCTAAACTGGTGTGGTGTCCTTTTGTAGTGCTTACATTATATTACTGTTGGTTATGTGCAAATGCTTTACACACTGCTTCTAGAATAAGCCTGACTGCTCGTGCCAAGCTACCAAGGGGGTGAGCAGGGGTTATTTTAGGAGTGTAACTCCCTTACCCTGACTAGGAAGGAGGGTCCCTACTTGGACAAAGGTGCAAGCCCTTGCCAACTAGAGATCCCATTTCTAACATTGGTTGTCAGCGGTGAGGATAGGACTTGTGTTTGCACTTGACTTACAGTGATTGGTGTGCACTACTACCATATCACAGACCATTACGTACCACTTACAGGTTCTTTTCTTTTTGGCCTATTTTTGATCTTGCCAGTTTGAACTTGCTACTTCAACATGCCTGAATCAATAGTATCATCAATTGCATCAGTAGAAATTGCCTTTGAGGAGGATCGATTGGAAGCCTACAATGTCAAGGAGTTAAAATCGATTTGCAAGAACCTGAAAGTCCAGGTCAGAGGCCTCACCAGGAAGGATGAGCTACAAAAGGCGCTGAGGGCCTGGGTAGCAGCCAGAGGGGCCAGTGGGCAACCTGGTGATCTCAATGGAGAGGTGGAGGAGCCTGTTCCTAGGGTGGATGTGCTTTTGGGAGGGGGGAACCCTCCAGGCCAGGCAGCAGTAGTTTGTCCCCAGAGGAGCTGGAGGACAGGCGGGAAGTAAGGAGGTTTGAATTGGAGAAACTCAGAATAGAAAGTGAGAGGGAAGAGAAAGAATAGCCATGGAGGAAAGGAAAATGGTACTAGATCATGAGAGAATGATCAAGGAGCTGGAGCTAAAAAGTAGATCCGGTTCAGATGGTGGCAGCAATTCCTCAGCACACACAGACAGGATTGTACACATCCCCAAGAATGTAGGTAAAGAGTACAAAAAGGGTGATGACATACAAAGGTGGTTTCAAGGGTACGAGTCGTCTATTCATATGAATGGGGTCCCTGAGAGGAACTGGGGAGCGGGGTTGTGGCCTCTCTTTCCAGAGGAAGCTAGGGATACTCTGATAGCTTTGGGTAAGGGGCAGGACCTCACCTATGCTGACATGAAAGACGCTCTCCTCACTAGGTATGGGCTCACTCCTGAGAAGTACAGGGATCAGTTTAGGTCCAGTAAAAGTCTGAGGCCAACACTTGGTTGGAATGTGTGGATATGTTCTGTAGGTCGCTGGATGGTTGGGTGAAGGGCAGTAATGTAACAGATTTTCAGGGGCTCTACAATTTGATTGCATGGGAGCACTTGTCTAGTCTATGTTTTGCAGATCTGCGCCAGCACCTAGTTGATAGTAAGCTAACTGACCCCAGGAGGCTTGCTATGGAGGCGGACCGCTGGGTGAGTACCAGGGTCCACAAGAAAGCGTTTGGGGGAGACTCAGCCAAAGGTGGGCAGGGTCCCCAGCAGAAAGGTGGGGGGACAAGGGTAAAGCACAGGAGTTCTCTAAAGGGCCCCAAACTAGTACCCAGGGTAAAGGTTCCCAGCCCCCGGTGATAAGAAGAAAGGGGTCTCTACAGGAAGCCTGTTGAGACCGGCCCCTGCAAGTGTTATGCATGTGACCAGGTAGGTCACTTTAAGGGGGACCCCAAGTGCCCAAAGGGGACACAGCCACCCACCGGTGGACAGTCCAAAGTGTTGGCTAGTGTAGCGCTTGGGGAGGAGGGGTGCCCACAGGAGGGTGGGGATCCCGCAGAAATGACCCTTGTCTCACTATGGGACAGTGAGATGGTCCCAGGAAACCAGGTGCCCCCTAACACAAAGAAATATAGCACCTGGGTGACCATTAATGGGAACAGGGTAGAGGCTCTCAGAGATACTGGAGCCAGTGTGACCTCAGTCCGGTGTCACCTGGTCTCTGAGAAGCAGGTAGTCCCAGGGGCATTCCACCAAGTAGTTGCTGTAGACAACTCTGAGCGCCAGTGTATGGTGGCGCAGGTTCCCTTTGAATGGGGGGTCTCCAGGTCCCTTGAGGGTGGTTGTGAGCCCTACCATGCCTGTAGATTGTCTGCTAGGTAGCGACCTGGAGCAGTCCTTATGGAAGGATGTTGAGCTCAGGTCTCACTTGGAAATGCTTGGGTTGCCAGAGTGGGCATGCGTGTCTACTCGGTCAATGGCAGCCAGAAAGGGTGATCAAGAGGACTTGGAACCTGGAACAATGGCCCAAGTCCCTGCCAAGAGAAAGGGCAGGGGGCGCGGGAAACCGGCCCCCGAAGTTCCCACGGACCGGGAGGAGGCGGACCTCGAGGGGGACGCCCGGTGCCTACAGGGAGCAGGTAGCCGAACTGGGAGACATCTCTGAGCTGACCCATTGGCAGCAAGAAGGGGGTCCCACCAGGGAGGAGTTCTGCAGGGAGCAGAACGAGTGCCCTACTCTGGAGGGTCTGCGGCGGCAGGCTGCAGACCAGGCAGCTGGTAATCAGTCCGGGTCACATCTGATCTACTGGGAGACTGGTCTCCTATACAGTGAGCCTAAGGTTGCTGAGCCTGGGTCAGCCCGTGTGCTGGTGGTACCCCAGCGCTTCAGGACCTTCCTACTGGGTCTGGCTCATGACGTGCCTTTGGCAGTACATTTGGGGCAGGACAAGACCTTTGGCAGGCTTGTCACCCACTTCTTTGGCCCCAAATGCAAAGGCAGTCAGATGCACACTGTAGGTCTTGCCAAACTTGCCAGGCAAGTGGTAAGAGTGGGAGGAAGGTCAAAGCTCCTCTCCAACCTTTTCCTGTTGTTGGAACACCCTTTGAAAGGGTAGGGATGGATATTGTGGGGCCACTGGATCCCAAGACAGCCATGGGCAACAGGTACATCCTGGTCTTGGTGGACCATGCCACCCGGTACCCGGAGGCAATCCCTCTCAGGACAACGACGGCGCCAGTGGTGGGCCGGGCATTAATGGGGATCTTTTCCCGTGTGGGATTCCCCAGAGAGGTGGTTTCTGATAGGGGGACCAATTTCATATCCAAGTATATGACATCCCTGTGGAAGGAGTGTGGTGTAACCTACAAGTTCACCACTCCTTACCACCCACAAGGAAACGGTCTGGTGGAGAGATTCAACCAGACCTTGAAAGGCATGATCAAGGGTCTAACAGAACCCATGAGGCGTAAGTGGGACGTCCTCTTGCCATGCCTACTCTTTGCATACAGGGAGGTGCCTCAGAAGTCTCTTGGGTACAGCCCCTTTGAGCTCCTGTATGGCCACCCTGTCAGAGGACCCCTGAGTTTGGTAAAGGAAGGCTGGGAGGCAGCTCCCAGGAAAACTCACCAGGATGTGTTTAGCTACATGCTGGCCTTTAGAAACCAAACTGCCCGCTTCAGGAAACTCGCTCAGGCGAACCTAGAAGCAAGCCAGGAGGAAATGAAGAGATGGTATGACCAGAATGCCACTCTGGTCGAATTTCAACCTGGGCAAAAAGTGTGGGTAATGGCCCCAGTGGCACCTTGTGCCTTGCAGGACAAGTGGACTGGGCCATATGAGGTGGTGGAGCGCAAAAGTGACATCACCTACCTGGTGGATTTGCAGGCTCCAAGGAACCCTTTGAGGGTCCTTCACATAAACCGCCTCAAGCCCCACTTCGAGAGGTCCGAAGTGAGTATGCTCTTGGCGACAGATGATGGGGTGGAAGAGGAGAGTGAGCCTCTCCCTGACCTCCTGTCTACCCAGGAGCATGATGGGTCAGTGGAAGGTGTGATCCTCTCCCCTACACTGACTCAGGAGCAGCAGGGGGACTGTCACCAGTTGTTGGGACAGTTCGCCCCACTGTTCTCTCTGACCCCCGGTGTTACTCACTGGTGTACCCATGACGTGGACACTGGTGACAGCCCTCCTGTGAAGCACAAGATTTACAGGTTGACTGACCGGGTCAGGGCCAGCATCAAGGAGGAGGTCTCTAAGATGTTGGCAATAGGGGTGATTGAGCCCTCCCACAGTCCTTGGGCCAGCCCAGTGGTCTTGGTCCCAAAGGCTGCTGCGCCCGGTGCCACTCCAGAACTCCGGTTTTGTGTGGACTACCGTGGGCTCAATGCCATCACCAGGACTGACGCGCACCCCATCCCCAGAGCTGATGAGCTCATTGATCGGTTGGGAGCTGCCCGGTTCCTCAGCACGTTTGATTTAACGTCTGGGTACTGGCAGATTGCCTTAACCGATGGGGCCAAGGAGAGGTCAGCATTCTCAACCCCAGAAGGTCATTACCAATTCCGGGTGATGCCCTTTGGGTTGAAGAATGCCCCTGCCACCTTTCAGAGGTTGGTCAATCAGGTGTTGGCCGGGCTGGAGGATTTCAGTGCTGCCTACCTGGATGACATTGCTGTGTTCAGTTCCAGCTGGGAAGAACATTTACAGCACCTTGAGAAAGTGTTGAGGGCTCTGCAAGGTGCAGGCCTCACGATCAAGGCCAGTAAGTGCCAGATCGGGCAGGGTTCTGTGGTGTACTTGGGACACCAGGTAGGAAGCGGCCAGGTGGCGCCCCTACAACCCAAGATTGACACCATTCTGGCTTGGGAACCCCCCAAGACCCAGACCGAGGTGAGAGCCTTCTTAGGTCTCACCGGCTACTATAGGAGATTTGTTAAGGGCTATGGCACCATCGTTGCCCCCTTAACAGAGCTGACTTCGAAGAAGCAGCCCAGGAAAGTGATCTGGACTGAGCCCTGCCAGAAAGCTTTTGATGCCCTGAAGGCAGCCATGTGCACGGCGCCCGTGCTCAAGGCACCTGACTTCTCCAAGGAATTCGTCGTGCAGACTGACGCTTCAGAGCATGGTGTGGGAGCGGTGCTCTCACAACTGAACGAAGAGGGCCTGGATCAGCCTGTAGTCTTCCTTAGCAGGAGACTACTCCCAGGGAACAGAGGTGGAGTGCCATAGAAAGGGAAGCTTTTGCTGTGGTCTGGGCACTGAAGAAGCTGAGACCATACCTGTTTGGGACTCACTTCCGGGTTCAGACAGACCACAGGCCCCTCAGATGGTTGATGCAAATGAGGGGTGAGAATCCAAAACTGCTGAGGTGGTACATCTCCCTACAGGGAATGGACTTTACGGTGGAACACCGTCCTGGTACAGAACACGCCAACGCAGATGGTCTGTCCAGGTTCTTCCGCCTTAGTGAAGAGAACTCCAATGGGGTTGGGTAGTTCTCCCTACTTTCAGCTGGAGGGGACATGTGTTAGACTTGGCATCTTTTGGCGTGTTTCCCCTGACTTTTTGCTTTCTGACCTCCTGGTTTTGACTCTGTTTTGGCTGGTGTAATGATTCTGCGCACTTTCCTCACTGCTGTCCAGTGGGAAAGTGCAAGTGCTCCTGTATAAAATGGGTATGGATTGGTATTTCCATGATTGGCCTATTTGATCTATGTGTCAGTCCCTAGTAAAGTGCACTGCGAGTGCCAGGGCCGATAGATCAAATGCTGTTGGTGGGCTGCAGCACTGGATTGTGCCACCCCGCAAACAGCCCATAAAGTGTAACTCGGGCCTGCCAACGCAGAGCCTGTGCGCGGCCTGGGCTGCCATGTCGACTTGGCAAGTGCACACACTTGCAAGTCCCTAAACCTTCCCTTTTCTACATGTTAGTCACCCCTAAGGTAGGCCCACGGTACCCCTGTGGGCAGGGTGCATTTTATGTGAAAGGTAGGACATGCCCTGGTGTGTGTGGCATGTCCTGATAGTGAATTACAGCCTATTTCGTTTTTCACTATTGCAAGGCTACCTGTTCCCCATAGGCCAGAATGGGCAGTTTTGATTATTACAGTTTATAATCCTAACTGACCCCGGGAACATGGTAGAAATTCGACTTTAGTATGCCTGGACTCAGAATGATAAAATGCATCTTTTAGTGAAGTTGGTTTTAACATTCCGTGTTCGAAAATACCACTTTTAGAAAGTGGGTATTTTCTTGTCTAACCATCCAAGCCTGCCTCTGCGAGGTTGTGTATTCCTTGTCTGGAGTGTGAGTGACAGGGGCTGGGGGATGCCAGGAGACAGGGTGAGTCAGCACAGGGCTGAATAGCAAGATCTACATGTAGAGGGGTGGGAGGAGTACACCTGGGACCTGAATAGGGCTGGGCCTTCCCTCCACAATGCTGGCTCCACCTCCTGTGGTGCGTCTGATGTCCCTGGCCTGCACCCTGAAAGGAAATACGGAGGCTTGTCAACAAAGTGCTCCAAGACTGACCAGAACTGGTTTGGGCCAGGCAAAGGCCTCTCTGCCTTCAGAGAACAAAGGAATTTGGGATATAAATATTGGGGCCCTGACCCAATAAATTTAGATCTCGCTGGAATCAAGGAACCTGTCAAGAAGAAGAGCTGGAGAGCTGCTAGGAGGAGTACTGCCCCTTTGCTGAGTGACTGCTTTGTTGGGTTGGCCTGCAGTTGCTGCTTCTGTCTTGGGCAGTGAAAGGAGTGGACTGGACTGAACTTTCTACAAACTTGTGCTGAGTATCTCCAAGGGCCTGAAACCGAGCTGGCCTCCTGTTAAGAAGTCTCAGGGACTGCAAAGACTTCACAAGCCTCTGGGTACCGCTTCTGGAACGCTGTTTCAGTTGCCACAGAGGAAGGGAACCGCAACCGACTCCATCGCTGGCCCGGTGTCCTGTTTGCACCGCAGACTGCACCGTCCGCATCTCGCCCCGCAACCCTGGTCTCACCGACGACGACGTCCGACGCCATCGCCACCGAGCCGCTGCTTGCACCGTGACCTGTGGGCACCGCAGTTCGCATCGCATCGCTTCACTGTGCCAGCCGGACCAGACTGACGCTGTCGCTGCAACTGGCTCAACAGTCATGACCACATCGCATTTGGGGCACCGCTCGCACGTTTGCGACGCACCGCTCTGACTCGCACCGCTGTCCGACGCCAGCTCCCGCACTCCGGCTTGGTCACCTGCATCGCAACCTGTCAGCACCGCATCGTACACCGTCTCGCTCTGCACCGCACGCCTTGGACTCACCGACTCCGTCTGCACGACGCTCATCGAGCCGCTGCCTGCACCGCATCGAGGGACACCGCACCTTGCACCGCTCCGCTTTGCACCGCAACCGCGACGAACGCCGACCGGCTCGCACGCTCCGTGCCCGCCACAACGAGAAAAGGTACTGTGACCGAGTCTGTTCTCGACTCTGCTGGCCCGTAGCGACGCGGTCAGCTGGAGCTGTTGGACTCTGTGTATTTCAGCATCGCGGTAGACCCGGACGGGGCTACCGACTCGTACGAACTTTGCTTTTGTGTTATTCCTGCAAAGAAGAAGTAACCTTATCAAGCATACATTTTTAAAGTATTTGTATTGTGGATTTTTATCGTATTTGGTCTTGTCTTGAGTATATAAAAATATTGGTTATTTTTCTAAACTGGTGTGGTGTCCTTTTGTAGTGCTTACATTATATTACTGTTGGTTATGTGCAAATGCTTTACACACTGCCTCTAGAATAAGCCTGACTGCTCGTGCCAAGCTACCAAGGGGGTGAGCAGGGGTTATTTTAGGAGTGTAACTCCCTTACCCTGACTAGGAAGGAGGGTCCCTACTTGGACAAAGGTGCAAGCCCTTGCCAACTAGAGATCCCATTTCTAACATTGGTTGTCAGCGGTGAGGATAGGACTTGTGTTTGCACTTGACTTACAGTGATTGGTGTGCACTACTACCATATCACAGACCATTACGTACCACTTACAGGTTCTTTTTCTTTTTGGCCTATTTTTGATCTTGCCAGTTTGAACTTGCTACAAGACTGATTTGCATATGGCTATGTCTGAACTGGGGTGGCGTGGTGAAGCAAAATAACGATGGATTAAACCAGATCTGTGACTGGGGGTGAATGTTTGCCAATGTGCAGCATTCCGTCCATCATCTTGTGTGTTTTGCATTTCGCACTAAGTGGGAAGGGTATGCCCAGACGTGGGTCCCATGCTCACTACGCCACTGGAGTCAAGCTATCCTGGCTGATGAAGGCTGATAGCCTGAAACCGGTCCTAGGATGCTTGATTCCGGTCCAGGGAAGACATGGCTTGGCAGTTCGGTCTGGACTGTTCCCATGAGGCACAGGGTCAAGACTGATTTGCATATGGCTATGTCTGAACTGGGGTGGCGTGGTGAAGCAAAATAACGATGGATTAAACCCAGCTCTGTGACTGGGGGTGAATGTTTGCCAATGTGCAGCATTCCGTCCATCATCTTGTGTGTTTTGCGTTTCGCCCTAAGTGGGAAGGGTATGCCCAGACGTGGGTCCCGTGCTCACTACGCCACTGGAGTCAAGCTATCCTGGCTGATGAAGGCTGATAGCCTGCAACCGGTCCTAGGATGCTTGATTCCGGTCCAGGGAAGACATGGCTTGGCAGTTCGGTCTGGACTGTTCCCATGAGGCAAAGGGTCAAGACTGATTTGCATATGGCTATGTCTGAACTGGGGTGGCGTGGTGAAGCAAAATAACGATGGATTAAACCCAGATCTGTGACTGGGGGTGAATGTTTGCCAATGTACAGCATTCCGTCCATCATCTTGTGTGTTTTGCATTTCGCCCTAAGTGGGAAGGGTATGCCCAGACGTGGGTCCCGTGCTCACTACGCCACTGGAGTCAAGCTATCCTGGCTGATGAAGGCTGATAGCCTGAAACCGGTCCTAGGATGCTTGATTCCGGTCCAGGGAAGACATGGCTTGGCAGTTCGGTCTGGACTGTTCCCATGAGGCACAGGGTCAGGACTGATTTGCATATGGCTATGTCTGAACTGGGGTGGCGTGGTGAAGCAAAATAACGATGTATTAAACCCAGATCTGTGACTGGGGGTGAATGTTTGCCAATGTGCAGCATTCCGTCCATCATCTTGTGTGTTTTGCATTTTGCCCTAAGTGGGAAGGGTATGCCCAGACGTGGGTCCCGTGCTCACTACGCCACTGGAGTCAAGCTATCCTGGCTGATGAAGGCTGATAGCCTGAAACCGGTCCTAGGATGCTTGATTCCAGTCCAGGAAGACATGGCTTGGCAGTTCGGTCTGGACTGTTCCCATGAGGCACAGGGTCAAGACTGATTTGCATATGGCTATGTCTGAACTGGGGTGGCGTGGTGAAGCAAAATAACGATGGATTAAACCCAGATCTGTGACTGGGGGTGAATGTTTGCCAATGTGCAGCATTCCGTCCATCATCTTGTGTGTTTTGCATTTCGCCTAAGTGGGAAGGGTATGCCCAGACGTGGGTCCCGTGCTCACTACGCCACTGGAGTCAAGCTATCCTGGCTGATGAAGGCTAATAGCCTGAAACCAGTCCTAGGATGCTTGATTCCGGTCCAGGGAAGACAGGGCTTGGCAGTTCGGTCTGGACTGTTCCCATGAGGCACAGGGTCAAGACGGATTTGCATATGGCTATGTCTGAACTGGGGTGGCGTGGTGAAGCAAAATAACGATGGATTAAACCCAGATCTGTGACTGGGGGTGAATGTTTGCCAATGTGCAGCATTCCGTCCATCATCTTGTGTGTTTTGCATTTCGCCCTAAGTGGGAAGGGTATGCCCAGACGTGGGTCCCGTGCTCACTACGCCACTGGAGTCAAGCTATCCTGGCTGATGAAGGCTGATAGCCTGAAACCGGTCCTAGGATGCTTGATTCCGGTCCAGGGAAGACATGGCTTGGCAGTTCGGTCTGGACTGTTCCCATGAGGCACAGGGTCAAGACTGATTTGCATATGGCTATGTCTGAACTGGGGTGGCGTGGTGAAGCAAAATAACGATGGATTAAACCCAGATCTGTGACTGGGGGTGAATGTTTGCCAATGTGCAGCATTCCGTCCATCATCTTGTGTGTTTTGCATTTCGCCCTAAGTGGGAAGGGTATGCCCAGACGTGGGTCCCGTGCTCACTACGCCACTGGAGTCAGGCTATCCTGGCTGATGAAGGCTGATAGCCTGAAACCGGTCCTAGGATGCTTGATTCCGGTCCAGGGAAGACATGGCTTGGCAGTTCGGTCTGGACTGTTCCCATGAGGCACAGGGTCAAGACTGATTTGCATATGGCTATGTCTGAACTGGGGTGGCGTGGTGAAGCAAAATAACGATGGATTAAACCCAGATCTGTGACTGGGGGTGAATGTTTGCCAATGTGCAGCATTCCGTCCATCATCTTGTGTGTTTTGCATTTCGCCCTAAGTGGGAAGGGTATGCCCAGACGTGGGTCCCGTGCTCACTACGCCACTGGAGTCAAGCTATCCTGGCTGATGAAGGCTGATAGCCTGAAACCGGTCCTAGGATGCTTGATTCCGGTCCAGGGAAGACATGGCTTGGCAGTTCGGTCTGGACTGTTCCCATGAGGCACAGGGTCAAGACTGATTTGCATATGGCTATGTCTGAACTACGGTGGCGTGGTGAAGCAAAATAACGATGGATTAAACCCAGATCTGTGACTGGGGGTGAATGTTTGCCAATGTGCAGCATTCCGTCCATCATCTTGTGTGTTTTGCATTTCACCCTAAGTGGGAAGGGTATGCCCAGACGTGGGTCCCGTGCTCACTACGCCAATGGAGTCAAGCTATCCTGGCTGATGAAGGCTGATAGCCTGAAACCGGTCCTTGGATGCTTGATTCCGGTCCAGGGAAGACATGGTTTGTCAGTTCGGTCTGGACTGTTCCCATGAGGCACAGGGTCAAGACTGATTTGCATATGGCTATGTCTGAACTGGGGTGGCGTGGTGAAGCAAAATAACGATGGATTAAACCCAGATCTGTGACTGGGGGTGAATGTTTGCCAATGTGCAGCATTCCGTCCATCATCTTGTGTGTTTTGCATTTCACCCTAAGTGGGAAGGGTATGCCCAGACGTGGGTCCCGTGCTCACTACGCCACTGGAGTCAAGCTATCCTGGCTGATGAAGGCTGATAGCCTGAAACCGGTCCTAGGATGCTTGATTCCGGTCCAGGGAAGACATGGCTTGGCAGTTCGGTCTGGACTGTTCCCATGAGGCACAGGGTCAAGACTGATTTGCATATGGCTATGTCTGAACTGGGGTGGTGTGGTGAAGCAAAATAACGATGGATTAAACCCAGATCTGTGACTGGGGGTGAATGTTTGCCAATGTGCAGCATTCCGTCCATCATCTTGTGTGTTTTGCATTTCGCCTAAGTGGGAAGGGTATGCCCAGACGTGGGTCCCGTGCTCACTACGCCCCTGGAGTCAAGCTATCCTGGCTGATGAAGGCTGATAGCCTGAAACCGGTCCTAGGATGCTTGATGCCGGTCCAGGGAAGACATGGCTTGGCAGTTCGGTCTGGACTGTTCCCATGAGGCACAGGGTCAAGACTGATTTGCATATGGCTATGTCTGAACTGGGGTGGCGTGGTGAAGCAAAATAACGATGGATTAAACCCAGATCTGTGACTGGGGGTGAATGTTTGCCAATGTGCAGCATTCCGTCCATCATCTTGTGTGTTTTGCATTTCGCCTAAGTGGGAAGGGTATGCCCAGACGTGGGTCCCGTGCTCACTACGCCACTGGAGTCAAGCTATCCTGGCTGATGAAGGCTGATAGCCTGAAACCGGTCCTAGGATGCTTGATTCCGGTTCAAGGAAGACATGGCTTGGCAGTTCGGTCTGGACTGTTCCCATGAGGCACAGGGTCAAGACTGATTTGCATATGGCTATGTCTGAACTGGGGTGGCGTGGTGAAGCAAAATAAGATGGATTAATCCCAGATCTGTGACTGGGGGTGAATGTTTGCCAATGTGCAGCATTCCGTCCATCATCTTGTGTGTTTTGCATTTCGCCCTAAGTGGGAAAGGTATGCCCAGACGTGGGTCCCGTGCTCACTACGCCACTGGAGTCAAGCTATCCTGGCTGATGAAGGCTGATAGCCTGAAACCGGTCCTAGGATGCTTGATTCCGGTCCAGGGAAGACATGGCTTGGCAGTTCGGTCTGGACTGTTCCCATGAGGCACAGGGTCAAGACTGATTTGCATATGGCTATGTCTGAACTGGGGTGGCGTGGTGAAGCAAAATAACGATGGATTAAACCCAGATCTGTGACTGGGGGTGAATGTTTGCCAATGTGCAGCATTCCGTCCATCATCTTGTGTGTTTTGCATTTCGCCCTAAGTGGGAAGGGTATGCCCAGACGTGGGTCCCGTGCTCACTACGCCACTGGAGTCAAGCTATCCTGGCTGATGAAGGCTGATAGCCTGAAACCGGTCCTAGGATGCTTGATTCCGGTCCAGGGAAGACATGGCTTGGCAGTTCGGTCTGGACTGTTCCCATGAGGCACAGGGTCAAGACTGATTTGCATATGGCTATGTCTGAACTGGGGTGGCGTGGTGAAGCAAAATAACGATGGATTAAACCCAGATCTGTGACTGGGGGTGAATGTTTGCCAATGTGCAGCATTCCGTCCATCATCTTGTGTGTTTTGCATTTCGCCATAAGTGGGAAGGGTGTGCCCAGACGTGGGTCCCGTGCTCACTACACCACTGGAGTCAAGCTACCCTGGCTGATGAAGGCTGATAGCCTGAAACCGGTCCTAGGATGCTTGATTCCGGTCCAGGGAAGACATGGCTTGGCAGTTCGGTCTGGACTGTTCCCATGAGGCACAGGGTCAAGACTGATTTGCATATGGCTATGTCTGAACTGGGGTGGCGTGGTGAAGCAAAATAACGATGGATTAAACCCAGATCTGTGACTGGGGGTGAATGTTTGCCAATGTGCAGCATTCCATCCATCATCTTGTGTGTTTTGCATTTCGCCCTAAGTGGGAAGGGTATGCCCAGACGTGGGTCCCGTGCTCACTACGCCACTGGAGTCAAGCTATCCTGGCTGATGAAGGCTGATAGCCTGAAACCGGTCCTAGGATGCTTGATTCCGGTCCAGGGAAGACATGGCTTCGGCAGTTCGGTCTGGACTGTTCCCATGAGGCACAGGGGCAAGACTGATTTGCATATGGCTATGTCTGAACTGGGGTGGCGTGGTGAAGCAAAATAACGATGGATTAAACCAAGATCTGTGACTGGGGGTGAATGTTTGCCAATGTGCAGCATTCCGTCCATCATCTTGTGTGTTTTGCATTTCGCCCTAAGTGGGAAGGGTATGCCCAGACGTGGGTCCCGTGCTCACTACGCCACTGGAGTCAAGCTATCCTGGCTGATGAAGGCTGATAGCCTGAAACCGGTCCTAGGATGCTTGATTCCGGTCCAGGGAAAACATGGCTTGGCAGTTCGGTCTGGACTGTTCCCATGAGGCACAGGGTCAAGACTGATTTGCATATGGCTATGTCTGAACTGGGGTGGCGTGGTGAAGCAAAATAACGATGGATTAAACCCAGATCTGTGACTGGGGGTGAATGTTTGCCAATGTGCAGCATTCCGTCCATCATCTTGTGTGTTTTGCTTCTAGAATAAGCCTGACTGCTCGTGCCAAGCTACCAAGGGGGTGAGCAGGGGTTATTTTAGGAGTGTAACTCCCTTACCCTCACTAGGAAGGAGGGTCCCTACTTGGACAAAGGTGCAAGCCCTTGCCAACTAGAGATCCCATATCTAACAATCTCCCAATATTAGCCACATAATCATGTAATCACTCAGATAGTACACTTGTACATCTCCAGTCACTGAGGCACTATACATGCATTAATACAATCACACACGCAGTACCCATTCATTTCTCCATACATTACACTTACCACAATTCATACAACAGTTACAAATTTGTCTATTTTTAAACCAAATAGGCAATTCTGAAAAGAACCATTTTTTTTCTTATTTTTTTCTGTTATATTTTTTGTGTGTTTTTTCAACTCTTTTTTAAAATTTTTGGGTGTTTTTTTAAAAGAAGGAAAAAATTAACAGAACCAATGGTGAAAGCCTACAAAACAATATGCAATTTCAAAGTCATTGCAAAAAACAAAACAAAACAAAAAATTAACAATGATGGTTATCAATTGCAACCACTACAGCATTCAGTGATTGCTCGCCATGGCACAAGATTGTTTTGCATTTGATGCAAGTCTGCTGCACTCTAGCAAATTGAGGTACAATCTGCGGTGTTGATGATGCAGACGAACCAGATGAAGTGCTTGGTTGGCCACTGTTGTCCTGTCTAGCTTGTTTTTCCAGGTCACGTCTGTGCTGCTCTCTCGCAAGATGTCGCGGATGCATAGTCTGCAAATGCTTAAGCATTGAGGTGGTGCCACAGGAGTACTTCTTGTCAGATCCTCGTGACAAGACACTGTTACATAAGGTGCACGTAACCTTACGGGCATTAACTTTCTTCTTGCCAGGTGGAAATGTGAAGAAAGCCCATACGATACTTTCGTATCTCACCTTCACTGGTTCTTCCAACTCATCTTCATCTTCAGGTGGAAGCTGCCCTGCTGGATTTAAAGCAGCCATTTTTTGATGAAGAAAACACCCAAAAAAAACAAAGAAGAAGAGCAAAACAGAAGACCTGTCACTCCTGAGATGCAGTTGAAAGAACAAAAAAATAGGGTGGGGTCCTTCAAGTTTTAGAATCAAGAGCTTCTTAACCAATCAAATACTTTCTTTTGAAGTCACATGGGATTCGCGCACCAGGCGCGCAACGGCGCGCACCCGGCGCGAATTCCGAAAAATATATTTAACAATAATATATCTTTTTTACAACTACAAATAAATTATATTTACAGTTATATTAAGTAATCTCTTGGTATAATATATATAATAAAGTTATATATTTATACTTTTAAAACTTAAAGATTTGCGATGAATTCGCGTAGCCGGCGCGACCCCTCCCCGGAAATACGTACGTGACGTTACGCGAGGTCAAGATTCGCGCAGCCGGCGCACAACCAGCGTGCACGCAGCGCGATCTCCAAAAAATATATTTAACAATAATATATCTTTATTCCAGTTACAAATATATGCTCTTTACAGTTATCTTAAAGAATGTCTTGTTACAATATATATAATAAAGTTATATACATATACTTTTGAAACTTAAAGATTTGCAATGGATTCGCGCACGCGGCGTGACCCCCGGAACTACGTACGTGACGTTACGTGGGGCCACAATCCGCGCACCCGTCACTTACCCAACGCGCATCCTACACGACTTAATTAATATGGCAGCTTGAAATCGTGCACCCACTGAGACAGGTACATGATCAGTACGCGAATCCACTTTTTTTATAACAAAAAAAAGAAATAAAAATCTATATTTATAATTTAGAAAATAGAAAATATTACATTATTTTTATAAAAAATAGAAAACTAAGGAAAATTTTTGGGGGGACATTCTACTTAGAAATTAGCATTTTTAAAAACCTTTGAAATTCAATGAAAAAACCATAGGTTTCAGGGACGTTATAGTTACAAATTAGCATTTAAAAACCTTAGAAATTCACTGAAAAAAACCACAGGTTTCAGGGACGTTATAGTTAGTTGGACATTTCACTCGTACAAAACCAGAGAAATTCTGCCGTTATAGTTAGTTGAGCTAACTATAACTCGCGCACCCGCAATGCACTGCTGATGACGTCACATATTGCATCATTCATGACATGGTCAGTGACATCACTGATGACATCACTGATGACATCTCAAATGACATCACTGATGACATCACTGATTACATCATCCACGTGATAATCTGATGCACCTCCTCACACCCTAATATAACCTTTGATACACCTACTCTAAAATACAGACTCCCATTTTCGAAACCATAGACACACCAACACCGGTTACTACATACCCACTCACTGATTCCTAGGTCTACACACATGTCCACTCATTCACCAACACAGTCACTCATACATGCAGTCACTCATCAATACAGCACTATGATATGCACTCATACAGACACTCACACAACACCACTCACCCATAGAGTTACTCACACACCTAGTCAGTCATGTAAAGAATCAATCACACTCCCAATTTACTCACCTATACAGTTATACACACACCACTTCACTTATTCATACAGATACTAACACATACTTACTCTCTTCTACAATCACTGATACAAGCACACACTCATCCATACAGGCACTCTCACATATAGTCATTTATATACTCCAAAACTCACATATACTGCCTTTCACATATGTAGTTACTCACAAATGTACCACTGAGACATCCATTCACTCACCAACACACCCATACACACACTCACCTACCCATACAGCCCTTCACAGATGCACTCTTGAACCCATACACCCAGTGAATCACCTACTCAGACATCTATGCACAGTCACACACCCCCCACCCACCCAGAGACACTCAAGCACCCATACAGATACTCAGACAACCAATCAATAACCCATATACACACTCATGTAGCTACTCACCAACCCATGCAGCCGCTTACACACCAACTGACAGACTAATACAGACATTCATACAGTTTAGTCACTAACCAATGCATTCAGTAAGACACGATTAATCACTCACTTATACAGTCAGTCACGCACCTACTAAATCATCCATTCAGACAGTCATACACCCACTCACTCTTCAATACACCTTGGCCTATATATATACAAAACATATTTAAACTTTACAGAAACACACAGTCACTAGATGTTGTCATCAGTGATGTCATTTGAGATGTCATCAGTGATGTCATCAGTGATGTCACTGACCATGTCATGAATGATGTAATATGTGACATCATCAGCAGTGCATTGCGGGTGCGCGAGTTATAGTTAGCTCAACTTACTATAACGGCCGAATTTCTCTGGTTTTGTACGAGTGAAATGTCCAACAAACTATAACGTCCCTGAAACCTGTGGTTTTTTCAGTGAATTTCTAAGGTTTTTTAATGCTAATTTCTAACTATAACGTCCTTGAAACCTGTGGTTTTTTCAGTGAATATATATATATATGTATTACCTACTGCGTTCCACAAGGATCCTCACTCAGCCCGACCCTCTTCAACGTCTACATGAGCCCCCTCGCAGCCATCGCACGCCGACACAACCTCAACATCATCTCCTACGCCGACGACACCCAGCTGATCCTCTCCCTCACCAACGACCCCACCACCGCCAGAGCCAACCTGCACGACGGGATGAGAGACGTCGCCGACTGGATGAGGAACAGCCGCCTTAAACTGAACTCAGACAAGACGGAAGTCCTCATCCTGGGCTCATCACCCTCCGCCTGGGACGACTCCTGGTGGCCCCTGGCCCTGGGCACCGCACCCAAGCCAACGGACCACGCACGCAACCTGGGCTTCATCCTGGACTCCTCCCTATCGATGACCAGACAAGTCAACGCCGTCTCATCTTCATGCTTCAACACCCTGCGCATGCTCCGCAAGATCTTCAGATGGATCCCCACTGAAACCAGGAAGACCGTCACCCAGGCACTCGTCACCAGCCGACTGGACTATGGGAACACCCTCTACGCCGGAACCACAGCCAAACTTCAAAAGAGACTCCAGCGCATCCAGAACGCCTCCGCACGACTCATCCTGGACATCCCCCGACACAGCCACATCACCGTACACCTGAAAGACCTGCACTGGCTCCCCGTCAGCAAGAGAATCACGTTCAGACTCCTCACCCACGCACACAAGGCCCTCCACGACCTGGGCCCAAAGTACCTCAACGACCGCATGTCCTTCTACACGCCCACACGCCAGCTACGATCAACCAGCCACGCCCTCGCCACCGTACCACGCATCCGCAGAACCACCGCCGGAGGAAGATCCTTCTCCTACCTGGCGGCCAAGACCTGGAACTCCCTCCCCACCCACCTTCGGCGAACCCAGGACCATCTCACCTTCAGGAAGCAGCTCAAGACCTGGCTGTTCGAGCAGTAACTTACCCCCTCCCCCAGCGCCTTGAGACCCTCCCGGGTGAGTAGCGCGCTCTATAAATGCCGTGATTGATTGATTGATTGACTGGCGGTCGCCAGTAGGTAGTTATAGTTAGGACCTAGTTTCCATAGGAAAAGCGTTTTTTGTTTTCCCAATAACTTTGGCGTCGTTTGACGAATCTTCGCGAAATTTTCAAAACCAGTGAGGCGCTCCGGTCAGCTCCTGTCATGAAAGTTTCGGGGTGATTCGTCAAGCGAGGGGCGAGAAAACACGTTTTCCCCATGTTATTTTCCATAGGAAACTTTAGACAAAGCTACAGCCCGAACTGCTGAACGGAATTACACCAAATTTGGCAAAAAGGTAGGTCTTGGTTCAGAAAGATCCCTTTTTGTTAAATGGTGTAAATCCGTTCAGTAGTTCCTGAGAAATTTGAAAAAGAAAAAGTTTCGATATCTATGGCCGCGGTGGATTCGCGAACCCTCCCGAGCACGAGCTGCACTCTGATTGGCTGCCAGCACTCCAAACCAAGAAGTGTTGGCAGCCATCTTGTGACTCGGTAGAAGAACGAAAACAGTAAAAAAAAGGTTAAAAAACAAGAAAAGGGGGCAGGGTAGAAACACACTGACCCCCTAGGCCTGCTCAGGGGGTCCCACAAGGACCCCCAGGGCCACAAAAAGTATTTTTTTAAAAATAATTTCGGCGGAATTTGCGTTGGGGTCGCGAATCCCGCTGAAATTATTTTAAAAAATGAAGTGCGGGCTCCCACGCTTCATTTAAATGAGGCCCCCGGGTGGGCCAGGTCCTGGGGGCATTGCCCAAATAATAATAGCGGGGGCCAACGGGGGCCCCCACAGCCCCGGGGACCGCCACCTCCCCGGGGCTATGCTGATTACTTGCGGGGGGCATGCGGCCCCCCCGCAGCCCCAGGGACCGCCACCTCCCCGGGACTCTTTTAATTGTATGCAGGGGGCACGCAGCCCCCCCCGCAGGCCCGGGGACCGCCACCTCCCCAAGGCTCTGTTTAAAAAAATAAAAAAAAAGAAGTGTGGGGGG
The DNA here is from genome assembly GCA_963921515.1 of Calotriton arnoldi. Taxonomy (NCBI): domain Eukaryota; kingdom Metazoa; phylum Chordata; class Amphibia; order Caudata; family Salamandridae; genus Calotriton; species Calotriton arnoldi. Next base: position 1,058,353 of record CAWUFW010007030.1, read on the forward strand.
GCAAGAGCCCCCCCACATGTCCCAGGGACCACCACCTCCCCGGGGCACTCTTTTGTTAATTTTGGGGGTCCTTTATGGACCCCCCAGCCCCGGGGACCACCACCTCCCTGGGGTTTTCTAAATGAAGGGAGGGGGACACGCGGCCCCCCTCCAGGAGCCCTCGATGGCCCTGGGGACCGCCACCCCCCAGGGCCAGCCCTGTCATAGCAAACTCTGCTTTGCTTCATTGAAGCGAGAGCAGGGAAACCTGCTCTCGCTTCAATGAAGCAAAGCAGGATTGCTTTTCCACAAGGGGAGCTGCATGTCAGCAGCTCCCCTTGTGGAAAAGCAATGCCGGCTCCCGCAGGAGGTGGGGAGCCGGCAGGGACCGTGGGGGCATTGGGGCTCCCCCCACGGTCCCCAACGGAGCAGCTGGGCCCCGGGGGATGGGGTCCCCGGGGCCAGAAGTGACCTGGGAGGGGGGCCACGCAGCCCCCCTCCCCAAGAATTTAAAAAAAAAAAAAAATAGGACAAGGCGGGCCCCAGGGGATGGGGTCCCCGGGGCCATAAATGCCTGAGGAGGGGGGCCACGTGGCTCCCCTCCTGAAAAATAAAAACAAATAAAAAGGCTGGCCAGGCCCCGGGGGATGGGGTCCCCGGGGCCATAATTGGCCTCTGGAGGGGGCCACGCGGTCCCCCTCCTGAATTAATTTTTTTTTTTAAAAAGGCTGCCAGGCCCCGGGGGATGGGGTCCCCGTCCCCGGGCCCAAAAGTGGCCCAGGGAAGGGGGGACATGCAGTCCCCCTCCCATAACAGTCATTTAATAAAAAAAAAAAAGGAACCGGCATGTCGCGGGAGGCCCCGCCCCCTCCCTGCAGCACTGTGCAAACGTGCCCCCTGGTGCGTTGTAAGTTGGGGAATTAATTCCCCTTGATTACTGAGGGTCCCTGGGGGCCAACTAGCCCAGAAGGTACCTCCAGTATGCGCCAGGGAGCTGCGTTACAGAGAGGTGGTCCTAGGCCACACCCCTTTTTACACCTCTCTGCAACGGAGCTCTGTGGTGCTTACTGGAGGTACCTGGTGGGCTAGTTGGCCCCCAGGGACCCTCAGGATTCAAGGGGACTCAATCCTCCGACTTAAAACGCACCACGGGGTGTGTTTGCACAGTGGTGAAGGCAAGGGGCAGGGCCTGATGTGACAAGTGTGCAAACGCGCTCTGTGGCGCGTTTTAAGTTGGGGAATGAATTCCCCTTGATTACTGAGGGTCCCTGGGGGCCAACTAGCCCACCAGGTACCTCCAGTATGCGCCAGGGAGCTGCGTTGCAGAGAGGTGGTCCTAGGCCATGCCCCTTTTTACACCTCTCTGCAACGCAGCTCTGTGGCGCTTACTGGAGGTACCTGGTGGGCTAGTTGGCCCCAGGGACCCTCAGGATTCAAGGGACTTAATCCCCAACTTAAAACGCACCACGGGGCGCGTTTGCACACTTGTCACATCAGGTCCCACCCCCTCCCTTCACCACTGTGCAAACGGGCCCTCTGGCACGTTGTAAGTTGGGGGATTAACTCCCCTTGAATCCTGAGGGTCCCTGGGGTCCAACTAGCCCACCAGGTACCTCCAGTAAGCGCCGCAGAGCTGCATTGCAGAGAGGTGTAAAAAGAGGCGTGGCCTTGGACCACCTCTCTGCAAAGCAGCTCTGTGGTGCTTATTGGAGGTACCTGGTGGGCTAGTTGGCCCACAGGGACCCTCAGGATTCAAGGGGACTTAATCCCCCAACTTACAACATGCTAGGGGGCGCATTTGCACAGTGGTGCAGGGAGGGGGCGGGCCTGATATAAGAAGCTAGCAATCCTGCTGTGTGGGACTTACTGGTGGTAATAAAAGGGGTAGTTGGCCCCCAAGGTTGACGTTGGGGGCTAACTACTCCTCCTGTTACCTCCAGTAAGTCCCACACAGTGAGATTGCTAAAAGGTGTTTGAAGGCCATGCTCACCTTTCTCCACCACTCTGCAAACGCAACTGCTATGTTATAGTTAGAAATTAGCATTTAAAAAACCTTTTAAATTCACTGAAAAAACCATAGGTTTCAGGGACGTTATAGTTCGAAATTAGCATTTAAAAAACCATTGAAATTCACAGAAAAAACCATAGGTTTCAGGCACGTTATAGTTAGAAATTAGCATTCAAAAAACCTTAGAAATTCACTAAAAAAACCATAGGTTTCAGGGACGTTATAGTTAGTTGGACATTTCTCTCGTACAAAACCATAGAAATTCCCCCGTTATAGTTAGTTCAGCTAACTATAACTCGCGCACCCGCAATGCACTTCTGATGACGTCACATATTACAACATTCATGACATGGTCAGTGACATCACTGATGACATCACTGATGACATCTCAAATGACTTCACTGATGACATCATCCAGTGACTGTGTTTTTCTTTAAAGTTTAAATATGTATTATATATATGCCAAGGTGTTTTGAAGAATGATTGGTTGTATAAGTGTCTGGATGGAGGATTTAGTAGGTGCGTGACTGACTGTTTAAGTGAGTGATTACATGTGTCTTACTGAATGCATGGGTTAGTGACTAAACTGTGTGAATGTTTGTATAAGTCTATCTGTTGGTGTGTAAGCTGCTGCATGGGTTGGTCAGTAGCTACATGAGTGTCTATATGGGTTATCAATTGGTTGCCTGAGTATTTGTATGGGTGCCTGAGTGTGTGTGTGGGTGGGTGGGAGGTGTGTGACTCTGTGCATAGATGTTTGAGTGGTTGATTCACTGTGTGTATGGGTTCAAGAGTGCATGTGGAAATAGCTGTATGGGTGGGTGAGTGTGTGTATGGGTGTGTTGGTGAGTGAATGGATGTCTCAATGGTACATGTCCAAGTAACTACATATGTAAAAGGCAGTGTATGTGAGAGTTGAAGTATATAAATGACTATACGTGAGAGTCAGTGATTGTGAGAGTGACTGTATAGATGAGTCTGTACATGTATCAGTGATTGTATAAGAGAGTAAGTATGCGTTTGTTTCTGTTTGAATAAGTGATGTGGTGTGTGCATAACTGTATAGGTCAGTAAATGGAAGTGTGATTGATTCTTTGCATGACTGACTAGGTGTGTGAGTAACTCTGGATGAGTGGTGGTGTGCGAGTGTCTGTTTAGGTGTATGAGTGCTTATGATAGTGCTGTATTGATGAGTGACCGCATGTATGAGTGATTGTATGGGTGAATGAGTGGATGTGTGTGTAGACCTAGGAATCAGTGAGTGCGTATGTAGTAACTGGCATTGGTGTGTCGATGGTTTCGAAAATGGTAGTCTGTATTTTACAGTGGGTGTATCAAAGGTTATATTAGAGTGTGAGGAGGTGCATCAGATTTTCACATGGATGATGTCATCAGTGATGTCATCAGTGATGTCATTTGAGATGTCATCAGTGATGTCATCAGTGATGTCACTGACCATGTCATGAATGATGTAATATGTGACGTCATCACAAGTGCATTGCGGGTGCGCGAGTTATAGTTAGCTGAACTAACTATAACGGGGGAATTTCTATGGTTTTGTACGAGAGAAATGTCCAACTAACTATAACTTCCCTGAAACCTAAGGTTTTTTCAGTGAATATATATATATATATATATATATATATATATATATATATATATATATATATATATATATATATACCACCTAAGACAGGACCCAAATAGTGTTGGTCAGATGTGCCAAACATGGCTGACACATTCTACTGTAAGTGGCAGATTTATGAGAACTTTGTGTCAATCTTGCACTACACAATGTGGTACATACACAAGGCAAAGCTCTAAGCCAAATTTATGAAGCCACCCAAAGCTACTTTGCGTGGCTTTGAATGGCTTCAAAAATATGGAGTAATGCAATGCAGCGCAAATCGATGCATTGTGCATTACTCTGCATAAGGGAGGTGTTTCGTGGGCATTGTGGTGGGGGTTCCCATGCAAATCCCATGGTTTTTGATGCATTCCCAGACTTTCCAAACCTGGTAAACCTGGGAATGGGCCAAGAAGATATGCCTCCACAGGTGAGACGCAAAAAGGAGAAATATCTTTATTTCTCCTCGTTGTTTCCTCTTTCTATGTGTGCTGCTTTCTGCAGCACACGTAGAAAGAGCAAAACACTTTTATGGATTATTTTTGTGCAAGATGGAGACCCTTCCTGCACAAAAACAATCCTGCCTACAACACAGGCACCTTTGCACCATGCAAGGAAGCCTACGTTGGTGCTAGGCTGCTGAAACAGCACCAGCACAGGGGTAAAGAACAGGAATGCGCCGTATTGGATTAATAAGACATATTCCTACACTTTCCATGAGAGGCAGGGTAGAGCAGCACAATAAAGTAACTTGCTGTGCTGCACTGCGTAACAATTGTCGTAAATATGCCCCTCAGCGCTGTGCCAGACCACTTGCTAACAATTAGTGAAGACATGGATTTGAGTGATTTTCTCCTTCGTCCAAACACTGGAAAAAATGATTTTTACGCACTTTAATATATGCCACCATAAAGAAGCTGCAGAAAGAATTAGAGAAACTGACAAGCACATAATTAACACCACATTTAAAGTTAATTAATATTGTTTTTCAGACACTCTCAAAACAAGTATACACAATTTCGGCTAAAATGTATCCTGTCCTTAATCTTTTTAAAGAAAACCTGAGACTTCTGCAATAAAACAAAGTTGAGATGCAAGCTATAATACAATTGCACTGATCACTACAGTCTCTGAGAGCTTTATTAGGTGCACTGATAGCTCATAAATGAAAGTGCAGTGTTTGACCCTTAGAATTTTACCTCAAGACAGATTACAATGGCCAAAAAGGAAGCAGTGTACACTCTCATGTCCTTAGAAGAGATAGAGAGTGCCCCATTTGCTATAGCAGATGACCTGCATCTTATATGGCTTCTACATGGAGTAATCTCTTTGCCAACTACTGACTTCCATTTCTGTGATTGTCAAAAAATGCATCCTTAGGATGGTATGGAAAAGTATACACCACCTTTCTTGTCCATGCCTTGAAATTCCCATTTGAGTTCCATTGCTGGACAAAAACCAATACCTTATTAATAAGCACATCTTCATTCACCAATCCAGCATGACATTCAATCCTTTGTTATTCTATAACTCTGTACTGGGCTTTAACCCTTTGAAATCCAGCCTTGCTTGTAAATTGCTCACATCACCATTTCCATTCATTGCCCCTTGTCATCCTCTCCTTGGGAATGGTTCTCATCTAATTATAACAAAATAAAGTTGCCATGGGACGACTCCCATTATAACCTTTGTGTTAACCATTCAGAAAATAGTGAAATATTGAGGTATAACATTGTATCCTACCTGAGGAAATAAAATATAGACTTAGTAAATATGTAATTAAAGAAAAATGAATAAGCATATCTCCATTTTAACGCAAAGACTTTTTCTTAACATCTGTAGCAGACACCTTTGTCTTACAAACAGCCTAGTCCACATCTGAAATCAATGACTTCTGCAGACATAATTTCCAACACATTTTCCCAACTTAGTGCACACGTTTTTTTAATATCGATATACAATAATATCGAGTTTAGTATATCGACAAAACTAAAATATCGATGTTATATGTATCGATGTTAAAAATATCGTTTTTTGGGGGAAATATCAAAGTATAAAATAGCGAATCAAAAATATCGTAATAAAAAAATATAATTTTTTCTTGTTTAAAATATTGAGAAAAATATAGAATGTATAAAATAACATTTATAGTATTGTTTTGTATTAAAATATTGTTGTTTTTATGTAATAATAGTTATTGAATATTGTAAAAAAACTTTTTGTAATAGACATTTTAGGAGTGGGATGTTGGGTTTTTAGGGGATAAGGGTGGGGAGTGTTTTAAAATAATTCAAAATCAATTTTAAAAATGTTAAATATTAGAAATTTTAAATTATGAAATGTTGTTTTAGGAGCTGGATGTTGGGTTTGTAGAGGATAAGGGTGGGGAGTGTTTTAAAAAATTGAAGAAATGAAATTTGGAAATTTTAAAAAGAATTAATTGAAATTAAAATTTTGTTTTAGGATTGGGATGTTGGGTTTTTAGGGGATAAGGGTGGGAAGTGTTTTAAAAATAATGAACATTTTTATAATTTAATTTAAAATTTAAATTGTACATTAAAAAAATAGAGTTATTAGCAATGGTATGTTGGGTTTATAGGGGATGGTGTTGGTGAGAATTTAAAATTTGAAGAAAAAAAAAATTAAATTGGAAATTTACATTTTAAATTGAATTATTTAATTTATGAATGCAAATTTGTGTTTATAAGGAAGAGGGCTGGGGAGTGTTTTAAAATATAATGTAATATTTATTCAATTTTAGATTTAAAAAAAAATATTAGAATAAATTTCAAAATAATTAATTTAATTAAAATTTAATAATTAATGTGTGTAAAATTTATGATTTTATGAAATTTTGAATATAAAATGTTAAATAATTTGTAATTTTTAAGTAATAAGAATGGTAAACATATTGCTCAAAAGATTTAATTTGAATGTATATTTATTAACTATATTTACTAAATGTATTTGAGTTTATTAATAGATTAAAATATTGAATTGTATGTAATTTATATAATGAGAAAATAAAATACTAAGGGGTCCATTACGATAACCGGCAGTAAAAATACCGCCAACCGCCATAGCCTGAAAATACCGCCCGCCTGCAACATTGAAATACCGAACTAGCAATTATGATGACGCTAAACAAACA